>JAYESA010000012.1:157516934-157832629 GCA_036927795.1 Iris macrosiphon | reverse complement strand
TAATATCTAGATACTAAGGTAAGGTTTAGATATTGTTATATATAGGTCTATATAGTATATTAGCCTACTTAGTATATTATAATTAACTTAGTATGACCTAGAGAAACTAGTTTAGTAAGGTATTTGACTAGCCTTGATTGATAAAACATAGAAACCTAGGTTTGACCTAGTATCGACTAGTGTTGACCAATTTGACTTTAAAAGCCAACTCAATATGTAGTTTGAACCTATAATCAAGGTATTGATTTAGCTTGACCTAGTTTGACTAGTATGACCTAATTTTGGCCTAGAAATCACATTTTAGTTATTTTAAGCTTGTTTATCACTCCATTACACCAAATGACATAGAATTTTATATATAGGTCATTTTTGACTCAAGTCAAGACAGATTGGTATTGTCAGCTCAGGACCTCAAGACGTCAACGTTCATATATAAAAAAAACTTGAATGTAGAAAATTTAAGTCCTATTAAAATAATAAAGCTAAATATGTATAGGCCAAAAAGAGAGAGGTAAAGTTCATACATATATATATATATATATATATATATATATATATATATATATATATATATATATATATATATATATATATATATCACATTATAGGAGAGCCTCTACTCCGTCGGCCCTAGTTTCTTGCTTTGGGCTACGCCCGACCGGCTATGGCACCGGGGGTGGGGTGCTCCGCCCTCCCCCTCCCTCCTTCCTTCCTTCCCCACCTCTCTTCTCCGCGGCCCCTCTCGTCCGGACGCCCTTTGGCCCGCCCCCTTGCTGGGGCTGGGTCGGGTTCGTCGGATCCGACGTCTTCTTCGGTTGTTCCTCCCATCCTTGGGTTCAGCATGGACGTCCTGCGCTCGGCGTTGCTGTCACGCCCCAATCCCAAAATCCATGGGACCAGACACGTGGCAATGGCCAGCTGGTACGACTTCGTAGGGCTTTCCAATTTAATGGACCCGACGAAGTGCACTTACGTTGTCCATGGTCAAGTGATCCAAGTAATAATATATTTCTAATATACAACAACTAAATCTAAATCTCAATCCAGGATAAGTAATCTCAAGAAAGAACGATACGCATCATCAGTCTGCAGCCCAATAATACATCCGTTCGAATAGACCAGAAGAACAATATAGGTCTATAAACACTAGGCTATAAAAGCAGAATAAAATGGAAAGTAGTACATAACTGAAATAGCTGGAAATGTAAATATACCTGCAATGATGTCCACACTCTAATAGATCAAGTATCCTGCAACTGCACAAACAACCTGGAAGGGTTCCAGGTCCTCAGAGGGACGTAACAAGATACAAAATACAAGCCATAAAGTAAATACTGAATAAATAAAAGGGGGTGTGCTAACTATCTAAGTGAATACAATTTGAGGACAACTTGAGCGTATGGGAATGTGTAGGCTAGACATATGCTGACGTAATTCACCAATCGTGACAACCGGCTAGTGTATGCCACATATGCCCCCTATAACACGGGCACCTGATAACGTCCATCTCCGAGGAGCATGGTATCTGAAATAGTATAACGTCCAACGTTCTTTAGAGTGTGGTATTGTAACCCCCCTGATTTTTCAAAATTTTAAAAACTGGATTTTTCACAATTTTCTGGAATTTTCTGGGAATTTTCTGTAAATTAAAAATAGGGTTTTAATTATTCAATAATTTTTAAATGATAATAAATGATATTAAAATATTATGAAAATAATATTTTTGGATGTAAAATAAAAAACTGGACTTAGGGCAATTTTTCTGGAATTTATCGGACCCCGGACCTATTTTTAAATGCCTAAAAAGTATTTACCTAATTATTTATTAATTATTACTGATTTTTATTATTTATAATTATTATTATTATTATTAATATTATTTTCTTTTTTATTTTTCAACCCAGTCCATTGGGCCGGCCCAGCCCGGCCCAACCGCCCGACCCACACCCAGGCCCGCAGGCCGGCCCAACCCATTTCCCCTCGGGTCGGGTCGGGTCGGATCCGCCGCCGCCGACCCGCAAACCCGACCCGGCCTCCACCCTCTCTCCCACGACCGCCCTCGCCTCGCGTTTGCCGCCGCCCCGCTCGGCCGCGTGTCCCCGCCCGCGTCGCCACGTCTCCGCTCCGCGCGGCCCCGCAACCCACGACCTCCGCCCCGCTCGGCCGTGCGTCTCCGCCCGCTGCCCTATTTAAACCCTACCCCCTCCGGCTACCCCCACCGCCTCGGACCCTCCGTCGACCACCACGTCGCGCCGCACGCCGCCGTGACTCCCCGCCGACGTCGCCTCCACCGCCCCCTCCTCGTCTCCTCCTCCTTCCCCATTCCCTCTGCGGCCCGCAGCAGCCTGCCGGAGCCGCCCGAGCTCAACGCCGCCGCCCCTCGAGCGCCGTCGCCTCCGCGAGCCGCCTCCGGCGAAGACCCGACCGCCCCCACCTTCCTCCGGCCGGCCGCCCCCGCCGGAGCTCTGCCTGGGAACCCCCAAGCCCTAACCCTAATTCCTAATTCTCCCCCCCGCGTGTCGGACACAGGACACGTGTCCTGTGTCGGACACGACGAGAACCCTGGTTTTCGGGCCCCGTTCAGGTACGCGTAACTTTTTGCTCGTAGCTCCGTTTTCGATTCTGCAAATTGCGTTGCGAAGCCTGTATGACCCTCTCGGTGCCCGGATAAACTGTTCGGGGCATCGCGTCCTGTGGTGATCGCACACCGCGATCCAAAAACAGAAAAAACTAGACCCTGTTTCACCCCGGAACCCAGTACGCCCCGCCAAACGGGATGACTTGGTCGCGCGCGGTCTTCACCGATACGTGCGCCTCGTCGATACGGACGTGTGGAATTTCGCGGAAGCTGATTCGGGTGTGCGTGCGCACCGAAATCAACGCGTATCCGCGGACATCGCCCCGTATCCGTACTTTCTGGAACGCGCCCTAACTTTGTGTACACACGTCGGATCGAGACGAAACTTGCGCCATCGGACTCGTTGCGATACGCTGGTCCTGTGGGTCAAGTTTGGTTCGATTCTGAGAACGTTGACGAAATCGCGTGTCGTGGGCCCCATAGGCCCCGCTCGACGGGCGATTTTGTGTTCGGCTCATCGAAATCCAATTCTGAAAGTTCCGTTGGGTTCGTATCATCGTTCCTGACCTGTTGACACTAAGTTTGGTGAATTTGGAGACCTTTGACCCTGACGCGTTTTTCGGTGCAAAGTGGGCCTACAGGTGGACCCCGTTTTGGCCCGAAACTGTCGTTTTTGCCCTTGTCTTCAAATTGGACCCAAGGAGAGGCGTTTCTAGCTGATTGATATTTTCTGGATCTGATGGTGATGTTTGTTTCAGCAACCGGAGTACCGCCTGCGAATCCAACCGAAGTCAGAGCCGCAATCAGAGCCGGCACCACAGGCAAGTGTACCTTGCCAAACCCTGCAGCTTGCTAATTATTTTCTGGACTTAATTATGCATTAGTGGGCAAGTAAAGCTTGCCAAATCTTAGTAATTCTTGACATAGTATTTTAATGGATTTCTTGTGGAATTAAATATAAACATGTTTAACTGCTTAACCTAGGAAACGAGTGACGTGCTTAGTGTCCGATCATAGTCGGGTACCAACTCCATATGCGGGGTTGTGTAACGTCACACAGACATGGATATCGAGACCCGATAATTTCTCGTACTTGTCCTATCAAGTACACCAGAACCCAGGACACTTGACACTATTCCATGAGACAGAGTCTTCCTGAGTCATTCGAGGTGATTCTGTATAGGATGCATGTTGTATGACATAGACTTTACATTCTTAGACATTTGATTCATAGCTATCAGACTTACTGCATTAGTTATAATCGTGCGTGACATGGACATGAGGCATCGTGGACATGAGACGTGGGATTACATTGGGTGGGGAGAGACACACAGACTACAGGCTGATATTATATATATAAAATATAGTATATTTCAGAGTATAATTCATAGTTATTGCCGCTACCGGCTCCCCGACACAGAGCTTGTAGTGGCTTCAGCCTGAATTCTAGTGCTGCTCTCATATTGCATATCACTTAGCTGGTTACATAGCTTACCCTCTTGTTTAATTATCTGCTGCACTGTGTTTATTTTGGCTTATATTTTCTGTACCTTGCTGTCCCCTGAGGACCTGGATCCGAATTATGTCCCCAGGTACAGCTGAAGAGAACTACCCAGAGGTGTACGGTACCGGAGCACTCCTTGGAGCAGAACAAGGAACAGAGGACGAAGTAGTGGCCGAAGATTTCTCCTGAGCACCGGCTTCAACAACACAGTATTTCCATTTCCAGCATTTCATTTCCTGTCTTTTCTCCTTAATTGTAACAGAATAATTCTCGGATTTGTTTCCCGAGACAACCTTATTTGTTATTGCATATTTATTTCTATTGCATTATTTCTGGCCATCAATCTGTATTATTCTGTAGATGAGATTAGTAATACCTGAGACTTGTAACTTATTACTGCTAGACTACAGCTTAAGCATGCCCTGATGGATCCATTAAATTGGGTTGTCCATCGGTGCGTGCTGCTGGCCATTGCCACGCTTCTCCAGTCCCTCGGCATTTTGGGACTGGGGCGTGACATGGTTTTTGTGGTGGCCCATGCAGGGTCTACGACTAAATTGTTCGGTTTCAACTTAGGGACCGAACAGGCCTGCAATAAAGAATAGGATAGGTTTTTAGGATCTCATCCACTTGCTTGAATCGTTTTTGATATCTGTATCGTATTCGAACTAATTTTGACTTGCATCTTGCCTTGATTCCTGTGCGCCTCTTATTGGTTATTTTGGATGCAGGGAAATGGACCCACAAGAATGCAATGAGACTCCCGCCAGAACCCCACAAGCTACAGGTGTCACCTATGATGACGAAGTGACACCAGTCGGAGGAGTTCCCTCAACTCAACAAAGCCAGCAGGCAGGTCAACCTACCTCCCGATTCCGACGCGATGACATTCCACCTCCGCCGCAGTTCGTTCCACCAACGCCCGTACTCCCACAAGAACAGCCAATTGACGGGCAGCAGATATTCCAAATAATTTACGCGATGATGCAAGCTCAGCAACAAGTCCAACACGAGGCTCAGCGTCGCGAAGCTAACTTCTGGAGGGACAGTATCGTAACTATACTGGAGCAGGCCAACCTACCAACTCGACGGCCAACTACAGGCTCAATCACTGACTTCCGCCAACTGAAGCCTCGCACCTTTTCTGGAAAAGAGGAGCCCACCGAAGTTCATGAGTGGCTCACCAACATACGGCATCAACTTGAAGCAGCTGAGCTTCCACGGGAACGCTGGATGACTGCCGTCCGAATGCAATTGACAGGCAACGCGCACCACTGGTGGTTGTCTGAGGAGACGCGACTCGGACCAGACCGAGTCACTTGGAAGGAGTTCTCCAGACTCTTCCAGGAGATGTACATTCCTGCCATCGCTCGGTCAGAACTGCGGGACAAATTCAATCGCCTCACTGAGGACTCTATGACGGTGGAAGAATACAACGCAGAATTTATTCGTCTGAGCCGCTTTGCCCCCACCCTGATCTCGACAGAGGAAGAGAAGGCCGAGAAATTCTTCGACGGACTGAACTTCGAGCTACAGAGACTCATCGGATCCGTCGCACCTACCTCCTACTCAGACGTTCTCGCTGCAGCCCGACGCATGGAACGCGTCACCAGGAGGGAGTCTCGCCACAAGCGGCCAATCACCTCAGCACCAGACAGAGCATCACCAGGAGAATCTGCAAAGAGATCTCACACGCACCAGCCACCGAGGACAGCTTCGCAGACCCTTCCTACCTGTCACTACTGCGGCAAGCTAGGTCATGTCGAGAAGGACTGCAGACGTAAGTTGGGATTGTGCCTGATTTGCGGGGCCAATCAGCACATAGCCAAGGACTGTCTCCAGCATCGAGATGGAGCACCAAGGGCAAACCAACCAGCTTCACCAGCACCGAGGCCACCTCTGGCACCTCAGGCGACACTCTTCCAGCAAGCTCAGCAGCAGCAGAGGAATCTACCTCAAGGACGAGGACAAGCTTATGCGCTGACTGTGCAGGACGCTGATGCGAGTAAGTGATTCATAGTTATCCGTTTCTATTCTTGTTGTAGCTCGTGCCTACTGGTTCGTGACCTCAGCCCCAACCTAGTAAATCGCAACTTGTTAATAATAACCTGGTTTTCATAAAAGTTGTAATTTTCTTGCTTTAACTAGATTTTCCTGGAAAGTGTATAACTTTCAATTTTTAGGGAAACGATACTTCCCTAAGTATCTTGTGATGTATTTCAAACGATGATTTCGATCGCGTCATCTCTGTTGATCGGTTATTCTTTGATTGCGAAGACGCAATCCTCTTAAGGGGGGTAGATTGTAACCCCCCTGATTTTTTAAAATTTTAAAAACTGGATTTTTCACAATTTCTGGAATTTTTTGGGAATTTTCTGTAAATTAAAAATAGGGTTTTAATTATTCAATAATTTTTAAATGATAATAAATGATATTAAAATATTATAAAAATAATATTTTTGGATGTAAAATAAAAAACTGGACTTAGGGCAATTTTTCTGGAATTTATCGGACCCCGGACCTATTTTTAAATGCCTAAAAAGTATTTACCTAATTATTTATTAATTATTACTGATTTTTATTATTTATAATTATTATTATTAATATTATTTTCTTTTTTATTTTTCAACCCAGCCCATTGGGCCGGCCCAGCCCGGCCCAACCGCCCGACCCACACCCAGGCCCGCAGGCCGGCCCAACCCATTTCCCCTCGGGTCGGGTCGGGTCGGATCCGCCGCCGCCGACCCGCAAACCCGACCCGGCCTCCACCCTCTCTCCCACGACCGCCCTCGCCCCGCGTTTGCCGCCGCCCCGCTCGGCCGCGCGTCCCCGCCCGCGTCGCCACGTCTCCGCTCCGCGCGGCCCCGCAACCCACGACCTCCGCCCCGCTCGGCCGTGCGTCTCCGCCCGCTGCCCTATTTAAACCCTACCCCCTCCGGCTACCCCCACCGCCTCGGACCCTCCGTAGACCACCACGCCGCGCCGCACGCCGCCGTGACTCCCCGCCGACGTCGCCTCCACCGCCCCCTCCTCGTCTCCTCCTCTTTCCCCATTCCCTCTGCGGCCCGCAGCAGCCTGCCGGAGCCGCCCGAGCTCAACGCCGCCGCCCCTCGAGCGCCGTCGCCTCCGCGAGCCGCCTCCGGCGAAGACCCGACCGCCCCCGCCTTCCTCCGGCCGGCCGCCCCCGCCGGAGCTCTGCCTGGGAACCCCCAAGCCCTAACCCTAATTCCTAATTCTCCCCCCCCCCCCCGCGTGTCGGACACAGGACACGTGTCCTGTGTCGTGTCGGACACGACGAGAACCCTGGTTTTCGGGCCCCGTTCAGGTACGCATAACTTTTTGCTCGTAGCTCCATTTTCGATTCTGCAAATTGCGTTGCGAAGCCTGTATGACCCTCTCGGTGCCCGGACAAACTGTTCGGGGCATCGCGTCCTGTGGTGATCGCACACCGCGATCCAAAAACAGGAAAAACCAGACCATGTTTCACCCCGGAACCGAGTACGCTCCGCCAAACGGGACGACTTGGTCGCGCGCGGTCTTCACCGATACGTGCGCCTCGTCGATACGGACGTGTGGAATTTTGCGGAAGCTGATTCGGGTGTGCGTGCGCACCGGAATCAACGCGTATCCGCGGACATCGCCCCGTATCCGTACTTTTTGGAACGCGTCCTAACTTTGTGTACACACGTCGGATCGAGACGAAACTTGCGCCATCGGACTCGTAGCGATACGCTGGTCCTGTGGGTCAAGTTTGGTTCGATTCTGAGAACGTTGACGAAATTGCGTGTCGTGGGCCCCACAGGCCCCGCTCGACGGGCGATTTTGTGTTCGGCTGATCGGAATCCAATTCTGAAAGTTCTGTTGGGTTCATATCATCGTTCCTGACCTGTTGACACTAAGTTTGGTGAATTTGGAGACCTTTGACCCTGACGCGTTTTTCGGTGCAAAGCGGGCCTACAGGTGGACCCCATTTTGGCCCGAAACTGCCATTTTTGCCCTTGTCTCCAAATTGGACCCAAGGACAGGCGTTTCTAGCTGATTGATATTTTTTGGATCTGATGGTGATGTTTGTTTCAGCAACCGGAGTACCGCCTGCGAATCCAACCGAAGTCAGAGCCGCAATCAGAGCCGGCACCACAGGCAAGTGTACCTTGCCAAACCCTGCAGCTTGCTAATTATTTTCTGGACTTAATTATGCATTAGTGGGCAAGTAAAGCTTGCCAAATCTCAGTAATTCTTGACATAGTATTTTAATGGATTTCTTGTGAAATTAAATATAAACATGTTTAACTGCTTAACCTAGGAAACGAGTGACGTGCTTAGTGTCCGATCATAGTCGGGTACCAACTCCATACGCGGGGTTGTGTAACGTCACATAGACATGGATATCGAGACCCGATAATTTCTCGTACTTGTCCTATCAAGTACACCAGAACCCAGGACACTTGACACTATTCCATGAGACAGAGTCTTCCTGAGTCATTCGAGGTGATTCTGTATAGGATGCATGTTGTATGACATAGACTTTACATTCTTAGACATTTGATTCATAGCTATCAGACTTACTGCATTAGTTATAATCGTGCGTGACATGGACATGAGGCATCGTGGACATGAGACGTGGAATTACATTGGGTGGGGAGAGACACACAGACTACAGGCTGATATTATATATATATAACATAGTATATTTCAGAGTATAATTCATAGTTATTGCCGCTACCGGCTCCCCGACACAGAGCTTGTAGTGGCTTCAGCCTGAATTCTAGTGCTGCTCTCATATTGCATATCACTTAGCTGGTTACATAGCTTACCCTCTTGTTTAATTATCTGCTGCACTGTGTTTATTTTGGCTTGTATTTTCTGTACATTGCTGTCCCCTGAGGACCTGGATCCGGATTATGTCCCCAGGTACAGCTGAAGAGAACTACCCAGAGGTGTACGGTACCGGAGCACTCCTTGGAGCAGAACAAGGAACAGAGGACGAAGTAGTGGCCGAAGATTTCTCCTCAGCACCGGGTTCAACAACACAGTATTTCCATTTCCAGTATTTTATTTCCTGTCTTTTCTCCTTAATTGTAACAGAATAATTCTCGGATTTGTTTCCCGAGACAACCTTATTTGTTATTGCATATTTATTTCCATTGCATTATTTCTGGCAATCAATCTGTGTTATTCTGTGGATGAGATTAGTAATACCTGAGACTTGTAACTTATTACTGCTAGACTACAGCTTAAGCATGCCCTGATGGATCCATTAAATTGGGTTGTCCATCGGTGCGTGCTGCTGGCCATTGCCACGCTTCTCCAGTCCCTCGACATTTTGGGACTGGGGCGTGACAGGTATCTGCAATATGTAACAAGTAACGTCCAACACTCTAGAGAACGTGGTATCTGCAATATATATACGTCCGTATCACTCCGTCGAGTGCGGTATCTGCAATAGAAGGAGTGGGTGTCCCATACGCCTACTAGTCGTCCTCCCCGCCCAATGATCTAAGCATGTTGTATCCACAACACGCTTCTGCTACTACGCCGGGGCGTCGTAACTCTGGCTCATAGTCAACGTTAGAGCAAGGGTCCATCCCTACAACCAAACAAGGACAGGGATAGGACCACCGTACCACGCTAGTCTATGATCCACCTACTAATAACTGCTAGTCTTCTAACATGCATCACTATTAGCAGTTATACCCTATCCGTCGCACGCCTACACGTACAGGTGGCCAACCACATACGCAGGACCATGCCCTACATGAGACTCACAACACGTGTACGAGATGTGTCAAGGCCTGGGAGTCATACCAATAACTCCACAACTTTAGGTGGGTCTACTAGACACTAAGCCAGACACAAGTCCTAACGTCAACGCATTCGTTGACTGCACCCGAGTATTTCTCAGACGCGCACAGTTAATATAGCTAAAACAATGAACAGGCAGCTAAAATACAGAAATTTAACAGTAACAAGGCAAGGTATACTTGCCTGCGCGAGGCTGCTGATGACGGGGTCCCGGTATCACGTCCAAGTCCTCAGGTCCCGCAGTACCTAGAGATGAGATACAAACCGATAATCAATAATCTATTCTACGACAGACAGGGATGCGACACACATCTACACCTAAACTCAGTCTCAGCTACGACTCGCAGGGACAAAACCCTAGGGGGTTTGACCACGGTTGACTATCGGTACGATACGTCAAATCATCTAGTCCTCTGTACCACATCATCAAACCATCCTCAAAACACAGTTTATGATTTAATTCCTTAACTAATAACCATTATTTTGAAAGGAAACTAAAATAAAAAATAGTTTAACTTAATTGATAAAGATCTAAATCTTTAGAACCTAATACTATATTTGAATCAATTTCCATACCATCCAAGCATCTCGTAATATACATCCCGTACACCCATACTCTTGTGCTCCCCTGCCTCCGGTGGAGAACACACCTTCTGCTCATAAACTTATGCTACTACACCTTCACTCTGTAAATTTAGTAAGACACTTACATTGGCTCATAAACTAACTTGCACCCATAGGTGTACACATCCCTCAAACCAATTTGTATATATACATTTTTCTTCCCTTATCACATACTCTTCCCCAAAGTAAACACAATAACAGTTCCTCCCCTTACTGGTATGTCACCAGACCTACACCCACATATTTCTTTCTTTCCTTTCCTTAGTCAGTTCACTTACCTCTATCTACAGCTATGTGTTCGCGTCATCACCATATGTTACTCTAGTCATAAAATTGCTCACCTTATTCATCCCTCAAACTTCTTGACCTTACTCACTTCATGACTCATGTAAAACAATACTCTCCTTCTTCCAAACAACATCATCCTTGCATCACCCCTTGTCTCCACAACCCATAGCACAGCAAAAATTAATAACCCAACTCATCACCTTAATAGAAACAATATTTTGCATGTGCATGAAAACATAACTCATGTATCAAGCTATAATGGAGATGGACACTAGGGGAAGGAAACTTACATGAGGAAGGGACGAGGGCAAGGAAGATGGTGGCTCTGCAGTCGTGTCATCGACGCTCTCACTGCGGCGCTGATCAATTGATGCTGCTCACGGGACGAGAAACTATGCCGGTGCAGTTGTATTTTCCTTGAAGTAGTGGCACGCTCGCGTCGAGGCCCGACGGTAAGTCGACGGCGAAGGTATAATGGTGGAGAAGCTCGTGGGGCTGGTGGTTCGTTGCTGGGACCGCAGACTGCACAGTCGACGGAGAGCAGCGGGATGCGGCGGACGTCGTGAAGTCAGAGTCGGGATCAGTCGGCCGGAATATGGGTGGCCGGAGTGTGATCAGTTCGGTAGCGGCGTCGGGGTTGGCCGTGGCATTGTTGGAGGGAGGCGGCTGGAGCTTTGGGGAGATGGAGCTCGATCGAAGTGAAGGTTGGCCGGAGTCCTGCGGCGGGGCAACCGTTTGGTTGGTCAGAGGGGATCGGCAGAGGGTCGTCGATACAGCAGTTCGCGGAGGCGGACTCGCGGGTTCTCAGCCGGGGCAGCAGCTCAGTTGGGAAGGTCGAGGGAGGCAGTTCAGCAGCTCATGGGGTGGAGGAGCTTGCCGGGGATGCAGAGGAAGGCGGTCGGGGGAGGCGTTGAAGAAGGAACGGCCGGAGGATGGCCGTGGCATTGCTGAAGGGAGGCTGAGGTGCTGTCGGGTGGTAATGGCGGATGGCTGGAGAAGCTTGGCAGCAGTCGGAGGGAAGTACGGTGTGCTCGCCGGAGACGAGGGCAAGGAGTTGTCCGGGTTCGGCTGATGAAATCTCGGCCGGAGGATGAAGCTCTCCTAGGAAGAAGATGAAGGAAGGAAGGAAGAAGAAGAAGGAGGAGGAAATGTAGTTTCAGTTGGATGTAGAGAAGGAGTGGAGAGAGAGAGAGAGAGGGGGTGAGGTTTCCCAAATGTTGGGATTAGGGTCGGCCTTGGGGTTTGTGAGGGTGGGGTGATGTGATGTTTTATAGGGAGTGGTGAGTGGATGGAGGGTGGAGATGTTGCCATTAAAAATGGAGGGCCTAGATATGTCATGAAGAAAATAATTTTTTCATGAGGAGTGGTGAATGGATGAGTGTAAATTGGACCCAATTTTGTGACCTCTCCATTTGGTTTGGCCAATGGGGTGAGGGCACCTAAAATCACTAAATTGCAATTTAGCCCCTTAAATTCGAGAAATTGCATGAACACATAAAATGACGCTAAAATTGTGGAGAAAATCGTTGGTGATGATTTGCATGGCGAGGGGGTGTTGGGGGTTTGGCACGGGTTTAATTTTATGGCCATCGGGATTAATTAAGAATTAAAATAGGATCAGACAAAGCTGGTATTCTCGATTTAAATAGAAATAAAGTGTCCCGCGATTTTAAATTAAATGGGGGCACTTGGGGTCAAAATTTGGAAATGACACAAAGGTCAAAAATGGTGGGGGCTTGGAGTCAGTCTTGGACCCTTTAGTTGGTCTGGCCCAACGGGTTAAGTTGGTATCTCAAAATTGAGGATAACGACACAGGTGTCCGACACGAAATTTACTTATGAGATTTGGTTACAGAAAATTGTGAAATTAATTTAGAGCACAAGGAAAATGATTTTGAGTGGCGGAAAAGTCCAGTGCCTAATTTGGCGAGTCAAGTCAGAAGTACAATAGTCCGATGGAATTTACGGGCTGATATTGGGCTCCGAATAATTTAGAAATGATAGGGCGCGCCAAGGATTTAATTAAATAAAATAACAGACAACACTACTCTAGATCTCAACATCTTCTGCTAATCCAAAATTTTCCAAATCCAAACCTGACTATCTATAGAATTAACCGAGGGGTTTTACAGTTGCTTCCGCCTCAGGCTGATTCAAAGGCTGCGTTGATCCGCTCGCCAGATCTGGTGGGCTAGTAGTTCCCTTCCCGGTACACTTTCGGCATGCACGTAGGGCTAGGGCTAGCTCATCTCGGTCGGCGGGCTTCGTCCTTCCTCCAACTGTGCCTTCTTCTCCTTTTTTCTCCTCTGTTCGGTCTTCAACGTGCCTAGCCCCTGACTTCTCTGCGATCACTCCGATGGTTGGAGATTCCTCCGCAGCCTCTGTACCTTCTCATTTTTGGCCTCCTAACACCCCCTCGGCTCTGCCCGAGGCCGATATGCATAGGCCCCCTCCCCCTGCGGCTCGTACCGGCGTCCTAGGTTTAGCACCTCCGTTGGCCAGGTCCTTTTTGGCGGCGACGGTTGGTTCGGCGCCCTCTACGAAGTTGGTGCTCCCTCCCCGCCCAGTCTCGGTTGTAGATGATATTCCGTTAGTGGGATTCAGAGCAGAAGATGTGTCTATCCTCGTCACTCCTTTTCGCTTTGCCCTTATTGGAAAAAAATTTAAGACTCAGCCTTCGGTGGATGTGGTCCGCCCCATTTTTTACGTCCTTGCGGTTCTCATGAGCTATTTCCATTAGAGTCATTGATGCTAAGCATCTCCTTATTCGACCTGAGCTGGATGAGGACTTTATCCGGCTCAGGTTGCGCGAGATGTGGTTCATCTCCATGCCCCTATGCGGATATTCAGATGGTCTCCAAAATTTGATCCTAGAACGGAGTCCTCGATGGTGCCAGTTTAGATTTCCATGTCGGGACTACCCCAGTTCCTCTTCGCGAAAACGTCGGTGTTCACCCGTGTGCAAGCCATCGGAGCTCCGCTCCTTATTGATAGAGCGACTACAATGGTAACTAAACCTAGTTGTGCGAGGGTTCTCATGGACATCGACGTCAGCCGACCTGTCCCACAGAGCATAACATCATCCTTTCGGAAGGTAAAAGGATTAGTCAAGTTATAGTATATGAAAGTCGATCGATCTTCTGTAGTATTTGCTTTCTTCGCGGGCACAAGTTTAAGGATTGCAAATTTGCACTACATGCGACGTCTATGGCAAAAGATCATGGAAAGATGCTTGGAGAGGTAATGGGGAAGACTTCTTCGCTTGAGGGTCCCACGATCTCTACTTCGATGACGTCACCTATCGCCCCGCTTCCTCTGGTGGCAGGCCACCCTTTGGTCGCGACATCAGAGGAAGTGCAGGCTATAGAAATTTTTGCCCTTTCGAGAGAGACCCTCCCGGAGAGTCAGACGATCACTGAGTCAACGGACCTTATTTTGGCTAAGTGCTCTACTGGTTCGGGATATTCTACTAAGGGAAATGGTTTTCCAGTATTTTTTGAGCGACTAGGGGCCGCCCCTCCTGAGGTTCAGTTGGTTGGGCAGGGAGCGATCACCATCGTTGATCGAGATAGCTGGCAGCAGGCACGTGCGCAGCTCATTCTTTGGCCCCAGATCCCCTGGGGGTGCGTTCAATGGCGATCCCCTTTGGTCTACCTCCTCCCTCTGGCCTTCCGCTCGTCTCTCCTAGATCTTCTGATCCTCCTATAACCGAATCCTTCCTCCATGCCCGTCGGCTTCCCCCGAACCCCCCCTCCCTCGTCGTCGACGGTGGTTGCCCTTAGCCCAGTGGCTACCGTGGTGGGTCGGTTTCCCCCGTCCAAGGGGATTTCGATTCTGAGTGGCCCCCCGTCGGGGTTAATCAGACGACCCTCTTGGGGATCCACCTATGCCTCTATGGAGGTCTCCTCCTCCCCGAGGTCGCCGAGATTACCTCTTAATGGGGTGTGCGACCGCTCGTCGGGCCTAGTGGTGTTTGCCATTTAAATCAAAACGAGAACTGGGAGAACTGGATTTGATTAACAAACTAAGAGAGTACAAAGAAGAGTCCTAGAAGATAATCTAAGTACAAATTTGTTTGATTCTGGGGGGTGACGATGGAGGATTAGGAGTGTATCAACTCTCTTTACTCTGTGGACGATACGATGCAACAGCTCTTCTCTCTCCCTTGAGTGTTGATTCGCAGATAGTCAGCCCGCCTCTTGTCCGGGTCTGGTACCCTACTATTTATAGTCATATTTGTGGTCGCATGGATGACGAGGTTTGCCACGTGTTCTCTCTCAACAAAAGGGCGCTACAGCTATGCACAGGAATACGGGCTCCGCTGCCACGCGAACATTTGTTGGAATTTTGTTGTTTGCTGAGTATTTGTGCAGTTCTCAACTGTGTAGGCGCGACTTGGTCAGATGGACACGTGGCCGCTATTTGGTTGGAGAGGACCACTCAGTTGTAACAGCAAGACTTGGCCGACGTAGAATCTGGGACACATGTGGCCAAAGACGCACGGGACGCATGGAGTCTGGAACGCATGGGGCCAGAGACACATGGACCGCATGGGCCAGAGTTGCATGGAACGCATGGGCCAGAGACGGATGGACAGCATGGAGTCTTGGATGCATGGACCAGAGCCGTATGAGATCTTTTTGTCGTGTTGTCCACGTAGCTCTGCACCATCCTTCCTGTCTCTTAGTGTGTTCTCGTCCTTCGAGGCGATCAAAAAAATCTTTTTTGTCAGGATTCTGTGTCAGGCGCTATCTCTGTTGTCAGGACGTCATGTCAGGTCGACCTGCGACCAGTTGTCAGGACGCTTGTTTGGACCGCATGGCTGTCCCTTTTCTGGGCCGCATAGTGTCCATGCGGTCCATCATCTGTTGAGTTTTATTTGGGGGCGCATGAACGTCGGTCGCATGGTTGCACATTTTCTATGCTTCTACAAGTGGCGTCAGGTGCTCCCTTGTCTCTCCTATCAGATCCAGGTCTTTTCTTACATGTGCAGGAGTTTCCTTCGGTTGCTCCCTCGGGTCTTCCGACATCGCCTACAGTTTTGGATGCTTCCAGAGCTTCGCCTGATCACTGAAGTGGAGCTTGCCCTGCGGATGTCGAGGAGGATCAGATCCTTCCTACCCCCTTGGAGACGAGGAGGGCCGAGCCGAGAGCTCGTCGCAGCTGGGCGTACGAGGTGGAGCATGAGGTAGAGGATCACCATGAAGATTTGGCTTTCCACTCAGTAGACTGTACATCAGGGGAGAATGATAGTTTTGTTGTGCCGGATGCGCGAGTAGCCTTGGGGGTTGGTGAACCTAGCTCATGGAAAGTGGCTATGCGCAGGAAGTATAAACACAGTCTCTCCTCAACATCTCATGATCCTTCAGTCCTCATCCTCTACCCGTGCCAAAGCCCTTTCAAAATTTGTTATAAGGTAACCGTTTAGTCGGTTTAGATCTCTTTTTTTTTTCCAACAGCTCTTTACATGTTTTGTTTCAGACAATATAAGTTTTATATATATATATATATATATATATATATATATATATATATATATATTATTAGAAAGACTAAAAAAACGGTTATAATTATTCTAATATTTATAAAGACTACTTAAAAAGACTAAAAACTCAAAATTTATGCTGCAAGACTATTTAGAAAAATAAAAAAAGAGCCCTTATAATTACGTAGTTGTCCTTATAAACAATTTTAAACTAAACTTTTTTGCATAACCGTCTCTAGGAGGAGGCGGGCTAGGCAGCCGCCTAGGGCCTCCTCCCTTAAGGGGCCTCAATTTTTAAAAAATTTAATCATTAGAAAAAAGAAATAGAAATCCTAGCCCCCTTTACTGTCGGCCTATGAAAGGATCATTATTGCGTTGACTCTCTTTTTTGTACTGCACATGATGTTTCACTCACGATCAACGATCGCAATCGGCAACCTGCCGTCTTTGCCACCTCGACCCGTCGTCAGACGATCTCCACCGAAGAAATGAGAAGCCACCGACTACTAACTGTTGAACTATCTTGGTATTTCTTTTTAATACTATATTTGTGTAGTTGTTATCCTCTTTTCTTTTGGAAGTTGGAGTTGCTTAATTTGTTGAATCTTGGTAATAATTTATTTGTATTAAATAACTAATTATATTATACTTTGAATTTTGGATTTATAAAAAAATTATATCGAGGAAAGATAGCCTTATTTTTTGGAATTGTCTAGAACCTCCAAAATACGAGAACCGACCCTGTTTTTTTGATTGGACGTATAGTAGTATAGGTAAATAAATAATGCTATTTGTAACTCCAAAGTATCTTTTCAAGCCATCCCTCCTTATGTGACAGATGACTTGACGATTAATGTGGCAGCTTATATAACAAATTATAAATTAAAATTAATATTAATATTAAAATTAAAATTAAAATTAACATTAACATTAACATTGAAAAGTTTTTGGTGATTAATTTTTTGGGTTAAAATTTTTCATGTTAGTTGCCATGTCAGCTATCATATAATGATATTTAGCATGCCACATCAGCCGCCACATAAAAAAGAATAATTTGGAGAAATATTTTGGAGGTAGGAATAGCATTACTCTAAGTAAATATATAAAAGGAATCAAGTAAGACCTGGGGTCGCCGTCGAGGGAGAGACCAGAAGCATAGTAGACAGCTGACGTGAGCAGTAGTTTCGGCAGGCCAGAAGCAGCAGCCTCTCTATCGATAGCCGCTCGCCACTCGGTGAGCAGGTCTCCAAGCCGACTCATCTGATCAACGTCGGCTGGGAACTCCCAGTCGAGATCCAGACCGTCGAGGCCGTACATACGAGCAACAGTGACTGCCGAGGTTATAAAGGAGGTCCTGTTGGGCCGGCTGCTAACGAGATTGGCATAGGTGGTCTTAGTGTCAGTACCGCCGCCTCCGAAGGAGAGCATGGCCTTGACACAGTGCTCATGCGCCGCCGCGACGAAGCCGGGGAGGGCTTGGGCATCGAAAGGGGTGACGGTGATCTCGAAGGAGGTCGGGTCGGGCTGGACAAAGGCATAGTAGACATGGGTGAAGTGGGAGAAGTTTATGGAGGAGGCGGGGAAGGTGGAATTGGCGTAGGAAGGCCAGTAGGCTGCTTTGATCCCCCCGGAGGTGGAATTAGCCTGTGCTGCTGCTGCTGCTGCTGCTGCTGCTGCAGCCAGTACTGTAAACCTACAAACTACTACTAGTACTGCAAGGAGTAAGAGGAGGAGGAAGAATCTGTTGTTATGCATGTTTGGAGTAATTGGCCGGCCAATGTGTCTAAGGAGGCAGACGATAGACAGCACTTGGGGGGGTTTAAAGGAAAAAGTAATGGGGAAGGGGAGGGGGTCTTTGGTATCATCGGTTGTTGTCGAACCATTTGTTAAACTCTTAAGATGTTCGCATTTGAGACAATATCTATTATATCGACAACTGACTACTAAGCTAACCAGAAAACGATAAACCAATGCCCATCATACAATAAGTAGTTTTATTTCTTTTTCTTTTTTTCTTTCTTTTAACAATTGCTTATTTCGTGAGTATTAAAATCTCTGGGTTGGCGCCAACGGTTGCAAGTGCACCCACCCCAGACTCCATATTTACATGTACTCCAAAATTATTAGTTATAAAAAATTTAATCAGCAGTGCATTGTTAATTTAAATTATAGTATGCGTTTATTAGACTTGCACTTAGCTCTTTGCTCGATTGCGTGTCGCGAATGGAACAAGGAGTATAAATGTTATTTTCTAAAAAAAATTATTTTTATTTTTATTTTTATTTTAAAATACGGTTGAGTGTATGATTTAGTGCGTATTTATTTGTCGCGCACTTAGCACATTACACGCTTGTGCACGACGAATCGGACTAGGAAAATAAAGATAATTTATTAAATCATTTTTATTTTTTACTTCTATTTTAAATTTGGTTGGGTGCGCAATTTAATAGACGTTTATTAGTTGCGAACTTTGTACTTTGCATGTTTGTGCGTCGCAGATCGACTATGGGTATAAAAATAATTTCTTAAATTCTTTTTATTTTTTTATTTTTTTTAAATTCGGATGCGTATGCGATTTAATGTATATTTATTAGTCGCGTACTTAATATTTTACACGTTTGAGCACCACGGATCGAACAAAGAGTATAAGATAATTTCCTAAAGAAAATTAATTTTTTCTTTTTTCAAATTCAGTTGGAAATACGATTTAATTCACGTCTATTAGTCGTAACATAATAGAATTCAAAAAATTATTTAATTTTTTTTAATCTATAAATGATAAAGACTAACTGCTACGACCCCATATCATTCTTTTTTTTTCTTTTCTTTTTTAAATGATTGACCAGTAAGTTGTTAGTCATTATCAACTCAGAATTCTATGAGTCATCCCTCGTTAATCTGTTTTTTTTTTTTTTGAGTCATACATTGCTGGAGAAATAATTATCCTTTACAAACTAGAGCAAGCAATCCCTTGGGCTTCGTTTGATAAGAGGAATGAAAAAGCGAAAGAAAACAGAAAAAATAAAAGGATGTGTTTTTTCTCCGTACAAAAAAATATATTATTTTCTTCCTTTGCGTTTGGTAGGATTGATAAAAAAAAAAAATCAAAAAAATAACAAAATTTTGCATAATTGCGAAAAAAGAAAAAAGTTTTTGTTATTCGCAGAGAGGGGGACAACTCGCCAACTGAGTTGGCGGTGCCCAGAGACCGAGAAGAACTCGCCAACTCAGTTGGAGGGCCATGCGGGAGTAACAGAGCCTCGAAGACCCCCCTCTCCCTCGGATACCCTCTCCCTCGGAGACCCCCCTTCCAAAACCTCCCACTTTCTCTATAAATAAGCCCCCAACTCCTCCTCCTCCTCCTCCTCACCACACTCTCACAACACCCTCCTCTCCTGACAGTAGTCTCCTCTCCCCCACTTCCCTGTCTGCAAACAGCAAGATCAACTGGAAAAAAAACAACCAAAATATCTAATGAAAGTAAACATATTATTTGTTGTAATTTTTAAATTGTTGACAGACTTATTATATTTTAGTCGTAAATGATCACAGTTAATTTTTTTGTTGATGGCTAACCAAAATGACGGTCGTATTCCCGGTGGACCGACTACCGATCTTATTATTAAGCAACGTGAAGACCACATATCTAGTCGGATATTTACTGCAGAGGTAATTTTTTAAATTATAAGTTTGCAAGTTAAGTAATTTGCACACAAAATATAATGCATATATTTTTTATAGTTATACGACCACGATCTTGGTTTACGAACCCGGATCCATGTACATTGGCGGACCGAAAGAAACTATCGTACGTGAGAGCTAAATTCTGTCCAAAAGGCGTTGGTGGAATCCTTCACTATATAGATCGTGTTAGATATTGAATCCACGATCTTCATCTAGTTGTAATTCTTGCGGAACGTTGGTGGCCTGAACGCAACACTTTCCAACTCCCATTCGGCGAGATGACGATCACCCTATTTGATGTGGCAAATATACTAGGGTTACCTATTAAAGGTGACGCTATATATTTTGATCCGCAATTAAAGGAATATGATCTGATCAGGAGGTATCTCGGTGTTACCCCTCCATCTGATATAAAAGAAGGCAATTTTGTGAAGTTTACATGGCTTCGGGACAACTTTATGGACCTACATCACACTATTGACGGGGTGGTTAATGTAGATGAAATACGGGTATGTATTTTAATTAGTAAGATTTGTTTATGACTTAATTTAGTGTTTATATAACACTTAATATTTTTAGGTCATTTGTTGCACTAGAGCGTATTTTCTCTGTTTATGTGGTACAATTCTATTTTCTGATACATCGAAAAATATGGTAAATGTGCAGCTTCTACCATTCTTGGATGATTTGACAAAACATACTCAGCATGCATGTGGAGCTGCTACACTTAACTTATTTTTATTCTGAAACCTTGTATTGATGTTATATTCCCTATTTAGGTCTTTGAGGCACCGTATCAGACATCTGTGAGACTATTCAACGGACTTCAGGCGAGTACATTCTCTGATAGTTTCTCATTTATGATATCCTCTATGTTCATTGTATCTAGTATAGATATCCATGATTTCTTGACACGATAGATTACACGAATTAGTATATCCGGATCTCGTCATGAGATGTTATTCCTTGGTATATATGGTGTATCTTATGAAAGTCTTATTTCATTGTTCTTCTTTTACATGTACAGACACTGATTCTCGGGAAGAGTCGCTATTTCTTAGAGAATCCCGTGCCATAGCTTACCATGGTTGGATCCACTATACCAATCGGGGTTGGGGAGTATATAGTGTAGATATGTGATCATACCCTCATTGTATTAAGTCTTTTTCATTGAATAGTGTTAATCATACACCACACGTATGATTAGCCAGGCCATATATCTTGTATCAAGTTTACAAGCCGATCACATATTAAAGCTGGTACTCACTCACTTAGTCATTAGTATTCTTGTTCATTGTCATATTGTTCATTCTTGTATTTATTTTCAGTATTTCTTTTATTGTATATCTCTTGTATCTATTGTTGTATCTTGTATATTCATATCTATTTACTGTTACATAGTTTATATCATTGATTAGAACTGTTGTTAGAGATGTACTTTGCTCCTTTCATGACTGAATATATTTTTTTCAGATGACACTGAGGAGTAGTATCCTACACATTACAGGCCTCAGGATGTTGTGGACTTAGAGTCAGAGACCCTGGCTCAGGAGGGACTCATCCCGACTGAGACAGATGACCCAGGACTTGTAGCTTCTTAGTATTTCTTGTACTGGATTTGTCTCCAGCTTATTGTTTAATATTTCTTCAGACTCATTGATGTTATTATTTGACTCATGAGTTGTATGTGAATATTCTATTCTTTATCATATTCGTGCTCATTTCCATCTTAGATCAGTGATTGAGTATATTGATATTGTTGGTGGCTTATTATATTGTTAGATAGATTACCCAAACAGCGTTCTACCGTCGATTCTGCGGCGTAGGCTGGACGTTGTTTCCGACTTGCATCCCTACACCGGGTGCAGGTTATGACAAGCAAGCACATAAAAATAGGATCGTGGTATCAACTCTCTAAGTGACGTTACTCGACTCCGCGTACGGCGTCGACACCCGAATCTTTTTCGGATGCTAAGCAACGTCTCCCGGTCCTAGGTTGAGCAGGAACATCACAATAATATATGTAAAAAAACACAAACAGATAATATAACAGGATCTACTGCAAGGTTGGCAAGGTATACTTGCCTGAATTCTGGATATAGTGGGGTCCAAGTAGCGAGCTCAACGCGTCAACTGCTCCTGAAAAGGTATAATCCACACGAACCTCTCTGGATGCTGCAACAGACATCACCAACGTTTCCAAAACATAAGAAATATCTAGGATTGACTACCCATAAGTCCAATTGGGACATAGGGGCAAAAATGACAGTTTTGGGTCAAAACGGTGTCCAATTGTGTCCCTGTTTGCACCGTAAAATGTGCCAAAGATAAAGTTCTCAAAATTTGATAAACTTAGTATTTACGAGTCCAGAACGATGACACGAACTCAACAGAGTATCCAAAATTGGATTTCGGTGAGCCGGTCATGAAATCACTTGTTAAGTAGAACCATGGGGCCCGCGAAACGGTATTTCGTCAACGTTCTCAGAATCAAATAAAACTTGGGTCACAGAACCAGCGTAACGCTGTAAATCCAATGGCATAAGTTTCGTTACAAAATGATAAGCACTCACGAAGTTATGACTAGGTGTCGGAATAGGTCGATACGGTATTTTTTGGCAGATACGCGTTAATTTTGGTGTGCACGTACATCCAAATTAAGTTCCATGAAATCTAATACGTCCGCGTTAACGATACATGTCTTTTGGTATAATCTGCACGTGATGACGCGGCTTCGTTTGGCGGGACGCACCCCGTATCAAGAAATTTTGGGTTATGAAATTATATTTTTTCGTCATTTTTGACGCTGATTTGACAGCAATATATGACGTATAAAAATAATCTATTTATAGGGTTTAAAACTTGGTTATGTTGTCTAAAATACTGTTTAATTGGATTTTTAAAATAGTTAATATTTTGGGAGGAAATAGGCCATGAACATGGTATTTTGGGACAGTTTCGAATATGTTTCGAATATGTTTCGAAACAGATTTTTAGTCGACTTTGGATCGACTTTCTCCTCGATCCAGAGCACCAAAAATAGATCTACTTGAAGGGGGTGGAAGAGGTTTATGTTATGAACGCAACGCAACTGGCCGTTCGAGAAACGATGTAACGTGGAGGAAGATAACACACCTGAAACACAGGGGGTCGAGTTCGCGTTGTGCTGCACGTGGATGACTGCGGGCGGCGGTGTACGATCGTCGACGGCGGCGAGGGTGTCCACGAGTGGCGCACGGGGTCGTCGGACCACTCATCGCCGGTCGGGGGTCACCTGGGTCGGCGGTGGTCGTGTCTGCAGCCACCGGCAGCAACAGTATCAGCAGTAGCAACAGCCGCGGCATGACAACAGTAGGGCCGCGGCGGGGCAGTCGGCTGTCAGCGCTGGGGCTGGCGGCTTAGGTGATGGTGATGGAGGAGGTGGTGATGGTGTATAAATATATGGAGAGAAGGGGTTACGGTTATGAACAGAGGGTAGGGGAAAGGGTAGCGGGTAGCGAGTTTAGGATTTTGGTTTTGGGTTTGGGTTTGGGTTTGGGTTTGGTTTTATTTTATTTTATTTTATTTTCTTTTCTTTTCTTTTCTTTTCTTTTATTCTCTTATATATATATATATATATATATATATATATATATATATATATATATATATATATATATATATATATATAGGTTTGCACATGAAATAAATTGTAGAGAAATTTTATAATACTTTTAAAATACTTTTACATTCAAAAGTTAGTTTTCTGACTTATTTTAATTACTAAAACTAAATAATATTTATACAAGTTATCACTAAATTATATATTTCTAATTCAGCTAAAGTTATAACCAAAATTCCTACAATTAAATAAAA
This sequence comes from Iris macrosiphon, assembly GCA_036927795.1. Classification (NCBI taxonomy): domain Eukaryota; kingdom Viridiplantae; phylum Streptophyta; class Magnoliopsida; order Asparagales; family Iridaceae; genus Iris; species Iris macrosiphon. The sequence continues at coordinate 157,808,809 of JAYESA010000012.1, read as the reverse complement.
TAATAAAACTAAAATATTAAAAATGAGGGGGTTTACACTCAGACAATAAAAGAAAATTTCTCTCACCTTAACCACTTGAGTTAGAGTTATTTAGTTATATGTAAATCATATAGGATAGTTAAATAATTGGTTAATTTTTTAAAAATAATTAAATAGAGTATTTACAAACAACTTAGACAGCTCAATTTTGAGCTGTTTCCAAGCCACGTTATATCACCTTATAATATTATGAGATATTCTATTATTACATTCATGTGCATTGCACGTACACAAAAAACTATAATATTACTTAAAAATATATATAAATTAAAATTATATAGATTATTTTAAATATGGATTTGAATATATTTAAATTAGGATTTATTATAAATATATTTTTTAGAATTTTTGATATGTGTTTAGTTAGATAATATCATTAAGCTAGTTTAGATATAATTTAAAATTTTAAATATAATTTAACAATAAAGCCAAGATTACAACGAAAGGGCTTACAACCCTTTTACAACTGCCAACGTGGCAGTTGCTAATTGGATTCCCTCCCCCTCCCTACTTCACATGAGAAGAAGGGATCCAATTAGCAACTGTCATGTAGGTAGTTGTAAAAGGGTTATAAGTCCTTTCGTTGTCATAGCATTGCCTATAATTTAGCCTATAATTTAAATATTAAATAATTTTTTTTATAGAATTTTTGATATGTTTTTAGTTAGACAATACCATTGCGCTAGTTTAAATATAATTTAACAATAAAGCCAAGATTACAATGAAATGGCTTATAACCCTTTTACAACTGCCAACGTGGCAGTTGCTAATTGGATTCCCTCTCCCTCCCTACCTCACATGAGAAGAAGGGATCCAATTAACAACTGCCACGTAGGCAGTTGTAAGAGGGTTATAAGCCCTTTCATTGTCATAGCATTGCCTGTAATTTAAATATTAAATATATTTTAGGATTTGATATGTGTTTAGGTAGTTAGAAGGATTATAGAGTTTTACCTTCTTTTTCTCAACTACGTGAAAAGATAATATATGTTGTAGTTAAAAGATTTAAAAAAAAAAATTAATAATTGAGGATATACATATGTTTTATAAGCCATACTATAATAGTAGAGATGACTTAACCACATGAGGTAGAGCTTAAATAATTAGTTAAATTTTATTTATTTTTCAATTTTTAATTTTGAGAGGATATACCATATGGCTTAAATGGTTCGTTTTAAGTCATTTTAAACCGCTTTATAAAAAGTAGAGATTATTATTATTATTATTATTATTTAGTATTAGTAGCAGTAGTAATAAGATTTTATTTATTTTTCAATTTTTAATTTTGAGAGGATGTACCATATGGCTTAAATGGTTCGTTTTAAGTCATTTTAAACCTAAAGTAGAGATTATTATTAGTAGTAGTAGTAGTAATAAGGATTACTTATCATCTTGTACACGGCGAAAAGAAACTCTTTTCATTCAAATTTTTGTTGTTTTTATTATACAAAATGGGTAGAAAATGTCAAAAACACCATTTCATGTTTAACATTTCAAATGGGATCAAAACTAGACCTAAAAGAATTTGATTAAGGTCAATTCTCGTCAAAGATGACAATTAGTCGGGCACTGAAGTTGTTGCCTGTGGCCTAATTAAAGTATCAAATTGTATTGCTACCAATTGAGGAGACTAAAATAAATATTTTCTTAAATTTTCAAAAATAAAATTGTACCAATTGAAAATGACATTTGAATTGTATACATTGTAAAATAATAAATTACAAATAAAGTCAAATTTTTCACATAATTTTACTATGTGTTGGTTGTCTTTGCTAGGCATACAAAAGATGTAATGTTCTTATCGTATGGTGGAGGATTTTCCGTAATTTTTGAAACCTCTAATTCGACAAGATCTTGCATTTTCTTAAATCAATAATATGCATTTTTTGTCATAAAAAATAGCATTCACATTTTTGCAACGAATTATTGGAATGTGTGGCTGAAATAAATAGCCAAATAACATGCAATTAGCTCAAGCATATGTATCTCAATTCATAAAGTTATTTCTTATGTGCGGTTAATTCTGCTTGATATTCGAAGTTCAGTCCTAATTTTAAGGGGCTAGCTACATTACGTTTCATGCAACCATAAGAAACCTCTAATTTCGTTGTTTAAATAGTATAGGAATCTCATTTATAATAATTTTAAAGATCAAGAATCAAATGACCTTCTCCTCGAACAAAAAACATGAAATGTTACGAAAAAGATCGAAACAATATAGGAGTTTCATTTATCGAATTCGAGTGGCTCTTGTGGTTACGAAGAAGAGATATAAGATCCAAGAATTTTTGTTTTCCCTAAGAAGAACATATAAACACACCAACCATTACAGTTTAGATGTGTGTTACATTCCAAAATAATTTTCTTCTTGTTTCATGTGTGGTGGAAGTTTTGTTATGATTGCGGCGAAATAGGAAATGTTCATACTCTTACTTATAGATGCTCTTGGAAAAGAATTCAAGAATACTTTTGCGGACTAATGGCGAATATATATATATATATATATATATATATATATATATATATATATGATCTCAAGCTCTTGATCTCAAGCTCTTGTTGCTAGTGCCAAGAGATCCAGTATCCATATTTTGTCTTTATTTTTTCATTCTCTATTAAGAATAATTGTATTTAAAAAATGATAAGGCCATGAAACTTTACTGTCATTAAGACATGAAAAATTATATGAGAAGAATAGACTTCATAGTATGAGAACATTATTGCTTGGTCAGGTGTGGTGGAAAGTTTTGCTATGATTGCCGAGAAATCCGAAATGTATTACCTGTTGGTATTTTTGTCTTTGGACTAGTAAAGATAGTCCTACATTGGCTACACTACCAAGTGGGTATCTCAATATAATATTTTGTATGTATTGAGGTGTGTATATGGGATGTGGTGGGGCACATGGGTGCAATATGGGGGTGTTTTATTAGAATAAAAAATGATTAACTCCTTAATGAAAGGTTTTAAGCTTTTTGTCATGCTCTTGGATATTATTTCATATGAGCTAAGCCAAAAAGGGACTTAGCGACTCAGACTCGAGCTCGAACTAAAGGGCGCAAAGTGGCGCTTTGTTGGCGTACTTAGCACGTCAGCATCGTCACAAGACGCTTATGTGCTTTTGTTGCACTCGTGCGCTCGTTTTATGCGCATGTTTTATGCTCGAATTGCATGCACGTGTTGCATGAACGGACACTGAGCCCTTTAGTCTCCTTTTGACACACACCAAATATTGAAAAAGAGGAGTCCAAAGGAGTCCGTTCGAGTCACACAAAGAGGTGACTACGAGCGTTCCAGAAGTTCTCTTGTGAACTTGCTGACTCTTGGGAGCAGATCGTCGATAGAGGACGAATCTTACTTTGAGCAACAATGGTCTTCGCCACCCCAGCGAATAATTTTTATTCTATATCTCTCTTCTCTTCTTCTTATTGTTAACATTATGTCCCAATTGCAACTTCGTTTGCAAGGAAGAACGTTATAAACACCCTAATTTTTAGAAATTAAATTTTAATTTTATTATTTTTAATTAATGAGATTAAGAGAGAATTTTTCTATATTTTTAGCTAATTATAATAAATATATATTCATAGATTAATATTTATGTGTATTTAATTGCTTATTAATATAGTACAGAAAATATATTTTGGGGTGTACAACAAATATTAGAGTATTGTAGAATTTTTCTGGAATTTATTAAGGTCCAAAATTATTTTTAGATGGCTATATATATATATATATATATATATATATATATATAATATTAATTAAACCAACCCTACCCAAACCAAACCCACCCGAACCTGTACCTAGATTATTAAACCTGCACCCGAAACCCTAAACTAAACCTGACCCTAAACCCTAGACCCGACCCTAAACTCGAACCCAAAACCCACCCTAGCAACAGTAATTTCCCTGAGAAACTGACCCCGAACGATCCCTTCCCCTCCCCATTAACCGTCGACCCCCTCTCTTCATCTCCCTGTAATACCCCTATTACTACCCTATATATAGACTGAAGGAGACCTTCACCACCAGCATCTCCCCACCAGTCCAACCGACCGCCGGACGGCCGCGCGCCACCGCCACGAATAGCCGCCCAAAATCCCCGAGCAGCAGCAGTAACGAGGTACTTAACTTCTCGTCCTTATATCTTCCTACACAGTAATCCAAACAGTGAACCGTCGAGTCCTATGTGAAGTCCACATGACCCCCTTGAACCCTGTGTAATTAGTTTAGCGTATCGTGTCCAGTGTCGATCGTAAATCGCGATGCAAAACAGAAAAAATGACCGAGTTTTGGGAAGAGAAACTGTTCCAAGTATGCGTGTTTGAATCATGTTATCTTTATAACGATACGCGATATTAAAATTCTACTTGAACAGTAATTTAGACAACATAACCGAGTTTTAATCTCTTCAATTAGTTTATTTTAATTTGTCCTATGATGTGATTTATTTACAGTTGAATTCTGTCAAAATTAAACTTGGTTTCTTAAACCTGAATTTTCCCGAAATGGGGTGCGTTCCACTAAACGAGGCTACTTCGTCGTGTGCAAATTGTACCAAAAGACGCGTATCGTCAATGCGGACGTGTGAAATTTTGCGAAAGTCGATTTGGATGTCCGTGCACACCGGAATCAACGCGTATCCGTCGAAAAGTACTGTATCGACCTGTTCTGACACTCATCATTATTTTGTGTGTGCTTATCGTTTTGTAACGCAACTTACGCCATCGGATTCGCAGCGTTACGCTGGTCCTGTGACCCAAGTTTAGTTCGATTCTGAGAACGTTGACGAAATACCGTTTCGCGGGCCCTACGGTTCCACTTAACGGACGATTTTATGACCGGCTCATCGAAATTTAGTTCTAGATATTTCGTTGGTTTCGTATATATCATTATTTTAGACTCAAAAATACTAAGTTTGAAAATTTTAGAGAACCTTGTCTTTGGCATATTTTTCGGTGCGAAGTGGACCACATGTGGACCCCGCTTTGACCAGAAACTATCAATTTTGCCCCTGTGTCCAAATTAGACTTATGTGTAGTCAATTCTAGCTATTTCAAGTATTCTGAGAATAATGGTGATGTTTGTTTCAATATCCGGATGCGTACCTGGAGATTCTACTATTACAGGAGCAATTGACAGAGCTCAGAACCCAAGCAAGTGTACCTTGCCAACTTACAGTAGATCCTGTGATATTATTTGCTTATATTCTTTCTATATACTTCTGTGATGTACCTGTTCAACCTAGGACCGTGAGACATTGCTTAGCATCCGAACAAGATTCGGGTATCAACGTCGTACGCAGAGTCATGTAACGTCATTTAGATAATTGATTCCATGATCCTATTCTTTTGCGTGCTTGCTTTACCAAGTACGTCATACCGTAGGTCACTAGATACTATTTCATGTGATACAATCTTTTTTAAGTTGTTCATGGTAATTCTGTATAGGCTTACAGGATTAGCGATATGAGACTTGCATATATAGAGATATTATTATGACTCGTTGTACTAGCTAAAGGTCATGATCTTGCGTGTTATGGACATGAGACGTGAGATTACATTGGGTGGGGAGAGACACACATGCTACAGACTGATTATATATATTTACTATATTACTGGAGGTGCTTCAGTCTTTGTATTAGATCTTGGCACATTTACTGGCCCTACGAGATACTACTTGATGCTATGGGCTCCCCGACACAGAGCCTGTAGTAGTCTCAGCCTGAGTACTAGTGATGCTCTCATTTGTATTTCACATAGCTGGTTACATAGCTTGCCATTATGATCTATTTTTATTTACTGTATTTTATTTGGTTTGAGTGTTTCTTGTACCTTGCTATGTCTCCTGAGGACCTGGATCCGGATTATTTCCCCGGGTACAGTAGTGGAAGATTACCCCGAGATATACGGGATAAGAGCTGACATTGGAGAGGAGGAGGTTGTGCCAGAGGATTTCTTCTGATTATTCAATTATTTACTCAGTTATCTATGCTTATTGTTATTTCATATCTGGACTCATGGACATATGTATTGGTGATATTCTCTTACCTTTATTATGTCGAGTTGTTCCCCGAGATACTATTTACTTGGACTTGTTGATGGACTATTTTTTATCTATTATCTTGACTGGTTTATCATATTGACTTGTGTTTACTTTTTGTTGATGAGATTAGAATTATACTGTGATAGATGGTGTAGACTGTATTTATATTTATTACATCTTAAGTGCACTCTAACGGGTCCATTAAATTGGATTTGTCCATTGGAGTTGTGCTACTGGCCATTGCCACGTGGCTAGTCCCTCGATATTTTGGGACGGGGGCGTGACAAACGTGATTTTGGTTCTTGAATTATGTGATTCAGAAGGAATTATAATCAGCAACTATATTCTATATTATATAGTTCTTTGTTGGATCTAGGTATATCAGAGAGAAATTTTGTGTGAACTCATGATCTCGACTTTAACTTCTTGTTCTACCATCTTTGATTAAGCCTCGGGACTAACAATCATAAAATAAGATTCGAGTCGCCAGGTCTTTGAGTGCCCGTCGTACCACGTGGTTGGTGTACTAGTCTGATCGAGACTCGACTTTTAGGATCTGGCACCTGCGCCCGGCCCGGTGTCGACCACTACGACGGAAATGATGCGACAAATCAAGACTTTGATCATCCCTTTTTCTTCTTCATTGGGCAGTCTTTATGCAATGTCCTGAGAGGGTGTATCGCATACAATTGATTTTCCTGACACTTTCACGTGGGCAGGAGCGACTGGAAATTTCTCTGTAAAGTCAGCTTCGTTTATTTTATAAAGGCCATGATTTTCAACACAACCGCAATTGGATGTGGCTTTGGCGACCTTCCATTCTACAAAGATGGAAGTCCTGCTCGCACCTTCCCTTCAGTCTAATTGGCCTAATTGCCTTTTGAATGGGCGGGCGGGGAAGGACATACTGACCAACCTACCGGGAAGAAAGGCTTGACTAAACCACGTCACAGGTACTGCTCCGTGAAGAGCTCGATGACCTCTCTTTGACGCAGTGACCTAGGAGATAGCGCTCTTCCTTTCGTCCTTCCCTTTCAACTGGACCGATGACTAAGATGGAGAACAACCGTGCAAGTCTTCTCAATAAAAATTTTTACAAACTTGAGAAGATTGACAGGCTATACTTCAATCATTTGGATGAGAAATGAGTCCTCTGTCAAATATTGGATGTTGGTAGAGAGATTTGGGATCTACCATTCATACGGATGAAAGTGAACTTGATCTGGCGTCGCTAGAGACGCACATTCCAAGATAAAGGAAATCAATATCTGATGCAAGTTGGCGCATGGAGATGTCTGAAATAAGTAACCGCATGGAGAAGACTACTGCAGTTTTTCGAAGAGAGACTGGTACTATGCATCTACGCATGGCAACAATTAGAACATGGAAGAACTCGGCACATAAGCAGTCTCGGCGCAGGGCACTCACTAGGCATGGCGGGCTCAGTGTAGTGTAATCATTGCGCATGGCATTCTTTCGGTGCATGGCAGAACTTGGCGAATAGAAGCGTCTATGTAGCTAGCTCTAAGCAAGGTCTATACGCGACCAGGTTATGTGCATAGGGCTATGAGTACCTAGGCGCATGTCTCTTCAAGCATAAAGGATCATAAGAATGAGGATTGCAGATCCAATTTTAAACCAAAATAACAAGGTAAAAGCTTAACTTGGTTACTTTGATTACTTAACTTGGTTGCTATGATTGTGCAGGTTAAGTCATCTGGCGTGGTTGCTGACTGGTGAATAAAAACTAGTGCATCTAGCCACAGGAGCTCTAGGAAGAGCAGTTCACCGAGGTTATGCCTATCACTGAAGAAGGCCGAAGATCTCGATAGCGAACAAGGATCAAGCAGAAGATCTGGGGATTGGGACAATGGTTCTGGATTTTGAGAAGTTACAGTCAAAGAAGTACGTGTAGCAAAGTACCAGTGATTACAAAGGACATAATCTCATAAAGTATGTTGCAAACTTGAGGGTGAACATCCATGTTTGCCAGATGGTGATATCTTGGCAGAAGACATACTTTGAAATAAGGCTTCAGTATCAGATGAATGTTCGAGCTTCTGCTTGTGAGTTGAGTCTCATTACAAGAGTTATGGGACACCAAGACTAAGATATTCACTATGTACCACAAAATGTCTAGTCTATGACTTATCTCCAAATGTGGGGGTAAGGAGGTGGAGAAGTGTGAGGTCTGTACGCAGACAAAGATTACCAGAAAATCATTCAAATGGGCAAAATTGAAGTACAGATTTTTTGGAGTTGGTACACTTAGATATATGTGACTTCAAACAGTTCTCCATAAAGGCCATGATAAAGTTTTTCATTACCTTCATCAACGAATACTCGAAGTACGCGTTCGTCTATCTGCTCAAGACAAAAGACAAAGTATTCAAGAGTTCAAGGAGTTCAGGGTTGAGGCCGAACGTCAAACATGGCAATGACTCAAGAGACTCAGAAGTGATCGAGGCAGAGAGTATAGGCCCATTGAATTTGTATCATTCTGTAAAGAACATAAAATTATCAATGAGACGACTGCTCTGAATTCTCCTTAATCAAATGGATTAGCTGAACGGAAGAACATAACGTTGACGAAAATGATGAAGTCAATATTGTTAACTGTGGGTCTTCCAAACTGCTTATGGGGAGAAGCTGTCCTGACGTCTACGTTTATCCTGAACATAGTGTCTTACACTACATCTGATGTCACTCCTCATAAACTATGGTTCAAAGGTAGACCCAACTTGAATGCCATTCGAGTGTAGGAATGTCTGGCGTATATGAAACTTTCAGACTTGAAGATTCAGGACTACGAAGACAATCTTCCTAGGATATGCTGAGAAGAGTAATGCTCGGAGGTTCCTTGATAATGAGTCAAATTATATCATCAAAATCTCGTGATGCGGAATTCTTTGAAAGATAAATTTGTAAGGCACAAGAATATTATTTTGCAAACATTCTGGAGAATAGTGTGAGTGCACAGGAGGCTAACGCTTCCAATGAAGATATAGTCCAAGAAAAAGTTGTCATTCTCGAGACAACGTTCGAACCAGAGCTCGCAACCGGTGTCTAAGCGGGTGATGAGACGAAGAACTTAGGAGATAATTTTATCACCTATCATGCGAAAGCAGATCCGCTTACCTATGATGAGGCGACGAAGACCAGAGATGCTGTCTTCTGGAGGGAGGCTATAAATGATGAGTATGACTCAATAACCTCTAACAACACTAGGGTGTTGGTCGATCTGCCTGAATGAGCTAAATCAATCGGATGCAAATAGATCTTCAAGAAGAAGATGAAGGCTGATGGATGTAACACCCCGTTCCGCTCAAGCGGACTGCCGTTTCAAACGGCAAAAGTGCAACTGTCCCGACCCGCTTTGCCTCAACAAGAAGCAAAGGATATCCAAACTTGCCCCTACAGGAATTCGGCTTGGACTTTCAGAGGCTCGCTCAGACGTATCGCTCTACCGAGGCGAATCATCGCTAAGGTGGGTGGCTACGGTGAACTTGTCTTTGCTTAGCCAGCACACATAAAATCTGGAATATCATGCTAGTCGCTAGGTGATTCATCCCCTGCATGCTAATAAATCCAACGCACCTAGCTAAGGAAATAATCCCAACTCATATTGCTTGCTAGAACATGGAAAAGAAATACTGCTTATATATGTTCAGACTCTCGCATGCTAAGACCCTTAACGGTTTCATCTCTCGGCTTACCTTCGGGTCCGAGCAACGTGTTTACTTATGCCCCTTAGAAACGCATGCTTGTCTGCTTGAATGTTACCGTGTTTTCATCCAAACCCCGGAAGACTACTACGTAGTCGTTCCATGCCAGAAATTTTATATAGTAGGAATGTTGCATTGAAGATACTGGAAGCATCGCATCGTTGAGTATTTGAGGAAAAAGAAAAGCAGGAAATAAAATCGTAAATGGAATAGTGTCAAATTAAATTCTTGGGATGAGGAGTTAGATTGGAATAAGCATCGATTGAAATTGAGTTAGATGATTGATGAGTGTTTAAAGTTAAATTTTGGGATGCAGATTTTTAAGTTTTATAAATATGCATTGATTGGATTTCAATTAAAAGGGATTGGATAGTAAATTTTGTATTTAGTTATTTACTTAAAATTTGAGGAGATTATGATACGACTGGAATTCAATTAAAATATTGAGGATTTGAGTAGTAAAAAATTTTACATTGGGATAATAAATTCAGAGGATGAAAAAAATATTAGTTCAAAATTCGGAAACATTATACATACGGATAAAGAAATATGGAATGAAATGAAGCTCATGGTAAAGAAGATTTTAATATAATTGATTATGGGATCATATAATTGAAGGTCGTAAGGTAAGATCATGGTATATTGAGGTTGTGATTTAAATTAAATCTTGACCATGACAGTAACATTTGAAATCGAAGAAAATAATCGAGGTATAGTTGATGTTAAGATAAACAAACTCGAATTTGATGATAAGGATTTTGGATAGGTAATAAATTTTGATTCAGAAATTCTAAGATCTAATCTAATAAAGTTTGTGGAATTTGAAACTTTTATAGATATTTGTTAATGATGAATCACAAGATTGAGAAAAGTAAAATGAACGAGGAAAAAGGAAGGATTATTTTCAGATGGTAGTAAAGACTACTTTTTCCTAGAAATTAAGAAAGGCAATTAGATGTCTCTTGATTACATTCTGAAGGATGTATTTAAGTTTCTTAAATCAAATTGTCGACCGTATCTTTCGAATTAGCTATAACTTTCATGTCTATATCATTCATTATACTGGGTCTTCCTTGGTTTAGTTACTTTGAAAAGGTAATGTGCATTATTCCAATTATCTGTTTTTTTCAGTAATCGTGTCTACTTCCCAAAACCTAAACCTTCTAGAGGATTCAAGGCCGAGCCATGATTCCTTCAAGTTATTCCTGTCTTAAACCTTATTTTCTTTTTCTTCATGTTTCCTTCTGTTTGGTAAATATTTTCCTTATAGAAATATTTTCTTCAATGATATATTCATCATTATGAACAACAAAAATTTTTCTATCATAGTCATCCCTAAAATTTCGAGGACGAAATTTTTCTAAGGTGGATAGACTTGTAACCTCCGATTTCCAATTTCCAAAATAATCAGATTTTAATTTATTTTAAAATATCAAGTTTTATAAAACATTTCTCCTTAAAATTTTTATTTGATTTTGAACGATGTTTGATTGTAGAAGGTAATTTAAAAATCTTTTATAAAAATCCTTTTTCCTAAGTGACGATGTAGTACAAAATAAATAAATAATAATAATATATATATTCCTCTAGTTTCAAATGTTTATTGGCTTGAAATCATAAAATTATTTATTGGATAAAATTAATTAAAGGACTAGTCGTTCTTCAAAATAATTTTATATTTAATGGGATAGTAAATAAATAAATTACATAGCTTTCCTAAAATATTTTCTGAATTTATAATCTTTATTTTTATTTTTACAAGTTACCATCTTTCATTCACCCTCATTCCCACATGAATTTATTCATGTATGGTCTTGGGCCAATTGTTATTTGGGCCAACCCTCACCCTTTATCCCACACACCCTTCTCCCTATTTAAGTTCTCATTCTCACAATTCCCAAGAAACCCTAAATCTCCAATTTACTAGCTAGCCTCCACAAATTCCCTCAAGCCAAAGCCACCACCATTTTTGTGTGCTCGTGTCCGTGTGTCCAGCATCACCGTGTCAGCCGTGATGGCCTCGGGTCCGACCCCGGGTGTCCCACCGTATCCATTCATTTCCTGTGTCCAGATTTACAATATTACAACCTGATTTCCGTGTCCGACACACCCGGACACAACCCCCACACCACAGCAAACACCCACCCCGTGTCCAACACCCGGACACGCCCACAGAGCATCATCCCCGTGTCCGACAGACCCGGACACGACCCCCTGACACACGCAGAACCCTAACCCTAGATCTGGCCATCGCCGCCGCCGACTGACTGTCGGAGCCGACGAACGCTCCTCCCAGCTCAGCCTCGAAGGCAGGGGAGCCGCCTCCGCGTCGAGCCCTCCTCGAGCCAGTCAACGCCGCCTCACCCGCCTCGAAGCCGCCGCTGCCCTCGAACAGACCGCCACCGCCGAGTCGAAGCCGCCGCTGCCCTCGAACAGACCGCCACCGTCGAGTCGAAGCCGCCGCAGCCGCCTCGAAGCCGTCGCCCCCTCGATCCAAGCGCCGCCTCGGGTCTGTCGAAGCCGCCGCTGCCGATCCAGCCACCACCGAGATCAAGAACCCCGCCGCCTCCTCGGGATCTGTCGAGCCGTGGCCGCCTCGAGCAGATCCGCCGAGCACGAGTGCCGCCGCCGAGACGGACGTCGACTGACGACGCCCTGCCCGGCCGACGACGCCGGAGTAACTCCGGTGAGTCCCCTTCTCCCTTCCCTCTTTCCCTTCTTCCTTCAAGTTCTGTGTAAATAGAATTTAGGGTTAAGATTAATGTAATAAGTATGTAATTAGTTAAGAAATCTTTAATTAGTTTAATTAAATGTAATTAGTTAAGTTAATGATTAGATTAGTTAATTATTAATAAACAGTAATTTGTTATTAATCAGGAATTTATTTATTAACCAGTTAGTAAATATTAATTAATTAGTTTAGTATATGTAATTAGCTAATTTTATGTAATTAGTTATTTAGTTATAATTAAAAGGTTTTTTGATTATGTTAAATATAATAAATCTTGGGGTTTATATTATTATTAAAAATATAGTTCCAATAATAAAATGAGTTCAAAATTAGTTTATTTGGATCGGTGACCGATTTACCATAAATGAAAATATATTGGCTTTTACGTAAATCCTAGATTTTTATAAATAAACCCTTAAATCGTAAATTTGTTCAAAAGGGAAGTTTTAACAATTATTGTTCAAAATGATTCCAAATGATTTTTCATAAATTAAGGAGTTACCTTGATTACGAACAATCGACCCTTTTCTCTTATTAGCTAACTTGTAAATCTTAACCTTAGCTAAACCTCGGTGAATTTCTCTATGTATTGAGGACTCGGTATCCTTATCTCGATTTTCGTGCCGAGCTCCGATCTTGGACTTCTTTATATAGTTTCTAGCTAATTGGACTGCTCCGGACCCATTGGAACTAACTGCTACTTCATTTGGGATCACCTTGAGAAGTGGCATGATGAACATTCTCTGGTTAGTCAAATATGTATAAAATATATTTGATTGATATATATATATATTCAAATATGTATTTTGGTATAAATATATATTATATACATCTATTAGTGTATATACACAAATACGTATTTTGTACAGTTACTAAGAGACACTTGTATATATATATTATATACGTTTTATTGGTATACTTTGAGTGTAAATGTATAGTATATACGTGTCCCTACTAGATGACCCTAGTTGACTAGTGCCATACCTGGCAGAGCCCTGAGTTTATGTAATTGTGATGTGTTAGTGTAGCACCTGATGCAAATGTGGTTTTGCTTGTGATATGTTATAGGACTGCTGGTTTACCCAGGGGACACTCTGGAACAGGACCTCGGTTTTCACCATCTAAGGACCAAAGGCGAGTACATTCTCTGATTAGTTTCTAATTTATGATATCTCCTATGTTCACTGTATCTAGTATAAATATCCATGTTCTTGACACATTGGTTACACGGATTGGTATACACGGATCTCGTCATGAGATGTTATTCCTTATTCATGGTGTAGCTTGTACAAGACTTGTTTTCTTGATATCTTGTGCATGTACAGACACTGATTCCTGGGGAGATTTGCTACCTTCCTAGGGAATCCTGTGCCATAGCGTACCATGATTGGATCCACTATACCAGTCGGGGGTTTGGGGAGTATTTTAGTGTAGATATGTGATCATACCCAACTTTATATGTACCATAGCTCACCCCACATCTCACGTCGGGTGCGGCCTGACCATTTACATGCTCCATAGCTGTTACGTGTGATTAGCCTGATCTCTACATGCACCATAGCTAACCAACGGTTAGCCTGACTTTATATGAACCATAGCTAATCACATGTAACCAGCCTGATCAAGTTCCCAAGCCGATCACATGTTAAAGCTAGTACTCATACACTTAGTCATAGGTTTCTTGCTCTTGGACATATTGTTTTCTTTTCCTGCAGTTACTTACAGTATTTCCAGTATTCTTTTCATTGTACATTTCTCGTACCTATACATGCATCTGGTATATTTCCATCTAGAACTGCTACATAGTTTATGTCATTTATATAGAACTGCTATTTAGAGATGTACTTTGCTCCTTCCTGACTGGAAAATATTTTTCCAGACTGTGACCTTAGTGGACTTGTTTCTGACACTTGGGGATTGGTTGTTACTGATTTCAGGTATGATTATTTTGCCAGTAGACTTGTGTTGTATTCTTTTGTTTCTTCAATTCTTATCGTGCTGTAGTTGTGATTGAGTATGTTGTTCATTTTATAGTGTTATCCGTGTCTCCTTATGGAGTTGGATACTAGCGTGAGATTGGTTAGATAGTACTCGACCTAGACAGCGTTCTACCGCCGATGCTGCGGCGTAGGCTGGACGTACCCACGCACTCGTGCCCCTAAACCGGGTGCGGGTCGTGACACATTTTAGTGGTGGCCCATGCAGGTCTGACTTTGCAAGTTGTGCGATGTCGTAGTAGTGTGACGTCATAGTTGTACTACTGCGTACCTGCTATTGAATATAGGACATAGGATACTAGGATGAGAGAGGATACTCAATCACAATTATTTGAGAGATTCCTGGGACGACCCCTTGAGAATCTTATTATAATTTTCAATTTAAATCTTTTTCCTTGTTTCCGTCCGCTCTCGCTTGTTGTCACTGAACTTGATTCTTGTTGAGCAGTTATTAAATTAAATTTTGGTATCATTGTTGAGTTTGATTCTTGTTGACCAGTTGTTAAATTTAATTCTTGGTATCGTTGTTAAGTTGATTTCATATCAAGATGAATTTTACGGGCTAAATTTACGGTATCATCTGATGACATATTTTGATGAGGACAGTGAGAAAGGTAAAACGTCTACTTTGGTTATGGACCCTGGAGTTTATCGCAGCCATATTAGCTGTGATGACGAAAACGTAGGAACCTAACTTGGATGTACATACTATATATGAAACTTAGAGTCTCTCGCAGCCATACCGGTTGGCGTGGCGAAGATTCTAGATGACATGATTATAGAGTTGCACACCTTAGTTATGGAACCTGTCGTTTATCGCATCTATGCTTACTGGCGTGGCGAGGATTCTGAGTGTCATGATTTCTGACAGACGTGTATGATTATCAGGTTGTATCTTAAATTGGTTCTTAAAATATCATCTCAAGACTTATCTATTTCTGTTATTCCAGGACTTTGTTCCATCGCTTCTTTTCTTTACTAGCAGTAAAGATACCTTCTGTCCTCAATTCAGTCTTTGAGCTCCTATTCCTTGAGAATTTCTTGTTAAGTATGATAATTAGTGGCTTGTAATTTTGTCTGTATTTCGTATTAGTGTTGACTGTGTTGTTAGTGAGTTATAAGTGTTTCTTAGTTGGACATGTGAGCAGTAGGCTTTAATCTAGAGTTAGCCCTTAGCATAGTACCTTATACCAATGATTCTAGGAGTAGTGTCATTAGAGACTGAGAGTTAAGGAGAGTTTAGAGTATCAGTGATAGTTCTCAGAGTTAGTATTAGAGCCAATTACCCGTCCTGGATAATCATGATTATGTAATTGAGTGATCTATGTAAACGATTAAGTATCCGAGAATTGTGTTAAGGATTTATGGAGCATGATGTTCAATTTGATGATTAATATCGGAAGCGTTAAAGGTAAGGAAATACATACGCATAAAGAGTTAATGAGGTGTCATGGGTAGAGAAATATTGGAATTGGTAATGAAAGTGGTTAAGCGTATCACAGATTAGTTTAACAGGCTGTAAAAGATTACAGGAAAATGCCTACACAAAAATCGAGATGAGGAACCATATACTTGCCCATGAGAATAGGAAACATGAGTGTTGTAGTAGATACATGTAATCCCGAGTTATAATGAGCATTGATGAGATGATGCATTAATGAAGCTAGTAATATAATACCAAGAGTGCCGATGATTCTATATCAAGGATTATTGAAAATGGTGCTAGTAACAGTAAGCACTCGGTGTGATGATAATTAGATGATATACCAGTTGGCATAAATTGAAATTATGAAAGAAAACACAGTTGATGGTAACTTTGATCATTGGAGGTAATAGTACAAGTGATTCGGGCAGTACAATTTAGTACACAATTATAGACACTAGATGCATTGAGTGCACCTTTAGTATCAGAGACCGTGAGCACTAATATGTACATTGAGGAGTTATAAATAAAAAGGTGGAAATGAATTTTAAATTTTCAGAATTTTTAAGGAGTTGAGATTTTATGTTGATGAAATATTAAGGATTTAAATTTGATTAAATAAACATAGTTAAGGCTACAAAGATTTTAGAAGTGATTAAATTTTATTTCGATGAGAAGTATCTGATTTTGAGGAGGTATATGCATTTTATTTTAAGTTGATCGGGAAGTTAAACCTTGACGATTATTTTGAGGATTAATTTTTGGCAGATGAGAGATATGAATATTAATATATGAGTAGTTGATATGGGTACCAGTGTACATGAATAGAAATTTGTAGTGAATGTGCTAGAGTTAAGTGTTTGTTAGAGATAGTAGATACTACAAGTAATATGTTAGCAGGTTCTTTTCTAATGTTCCCGTCTCTTGATTAATTGATTTCCCTAAGTGCTGTAGTTCGTATTCATGATTTCCTTGTTAGGATATAACTAGTAGTACACCTTAACAGAGACTGAAATACCATGACAAGACACATGACCTATATATTTCTCAAATTGCATGGATGTAGGTAGAATTTTCTTAAACCATGATCATTAAGGTTTTGACCATAGCAAAGATCTATGACGAGGTTATGACTGACAAAGGAGACAAGAGGATTAAATTTATGGATGAGCATTAAATTAAATAAAGAATTTAGGGGTTGTTATAACGGAGTTGATGGATCATTGATTTTATGAAAATCGAGGTATGATTGAAATTCGAGGACAAACATTTACTTAAAGGGAGAATTAAGAAATTCACAGAGCCAAAAATTTGAGGATTTATTAATTTTAAGGAGGTCTTGATATGATTGAATTGATGAAAAAAAAAATTGAGAAATTTGAGAGATTATCATTTTATCTATTTGACTGCAAGATAAAATTTTATATAGTAGGAATGTTGCATTGAAGATACTGAAAGCATCGCATCATTGAGTATTTGAGGAAAAAGAAAAGCAGGAAATAAAATCGTAAATGGAATAGTGTCAAATTAAATTCTTGGGATGAGGAGTTAGATTGGAATAAGCATCGATTGAAATTGAGTTAGATGATTGATGAGTGTTTAAAGTTAAATTTTGGGATGCAGATTTTTAAGTTTTATAAATATGCATTGATTGGATTTCAATTAAAAGGGATTGGATAGTAAATTTTGTATTTAGTTATTTACTTAAAATTTGAGGAGATTATGATACGACTGGAATTCAATTAAAATATTGAGGATTTGAGTAGTAAAAAATTTTACATTGGGATAATAAATTCAGAGGATGAAAAAAATATTAGTTCAAAATTCGGAAACATTATACATACGGATAAAGAAATATGGAATGAAATGAAGCTCATGGTAAAGAAGATTTTAATATAATTGATTATGGGATCATATAATTGAAGGTCGTAAGGTAAGATCATGGTATATTGAGGTTGTGATTTAAATTAAATCTTGACCATGACAGTAACATTTGAAATCGAAGAAAATAATCGAGGTATAGTTGATGTTAAGATAAACAAACTCGAATTTGATGATAAGGATTTTGGACAGGTAATAAATTTTGATTCAGAAATTCTAAGATCTAATCTAATAAAGTTTGTGGAATTTGAAACTTTTATAGATATTTGTTAATGATGAATCACAAGATTGAGAAAAGTAAAATGAACGAGGAAAAAGGAAGGATTATTTTCAGATGGTAGTAAAGACTACTTTTTCCTAGAAATTAAGAAAGGCAATTAGATGTCTCTTGATTACATTCTGAAGGATGTATTTAAGTTTCTTAAATCAAATTGTCGACCGTATCTTTCGAATTAGCTATAACTTTCATGTCTATATCATTCATTATACTGGGTCTTCCTTGGTTTAGTTACTTTGAAAAGGTAATGTGCATTATTCCAATTATCTGTTTTTTTCAGTAATCGTGTCTACTTCCCAAAACCTAAACCTTCTAGAGGATTCAAGGCCGAGCCATGATTCCTTCAAGTTATTCCTGTCTTAAACCTTATTTTCTTTTTCTTCATGTTTCCTTCTGTTTGGTAAATATTTTCCTTATAGAAATATTTTCTTCAATGATATATTCATCATTATGAACAACAAAAATTTTTCTATCATAGTCATCCCTAAAATTTCGAGGACGAAATTTTTCTAAGGTGGATAGACTTGTAACCTCCGATTTCCAATTTCCAAAATAATCAGATTTTAATTTATTTTAAAATATCAAGTTTTATAAAACATTTCTCCTTAAAATTTTTATTTGATTTTGAACGATGTTTGATTGTAGAAGATAATTTAAAAATCTTTTATAAAAATCCTTTTTCCTAAGTGACGATGTAGTACAAAATAAATAAATAATAATAATATATATATTCCTCTAGTTTCAAATGTTTATTGGCTTGAAATCATAAAATTATTTATTGGATAAAATTAATTAAAGGACTAGTCGTTCTTCAAAATAATTTTATATTTAATGGGATAGTAAATAAATAAATTACATAGCTTTCCTAAAACACTTTCTGAATTTATAATCTTTATTTTTATTTTTACAAGTTACCATCTTTCATTCACCCTCATTCCCACATGAATTTATTCATGTATGGTCTTGGGCCAATTGTTATTTGGGCCAACCCTCACCCTTTATCCCACACACCCTTCTCCCTATTTAAGTTCTCATTCTCACAATTCCCAAGAAACCCTAAATCTCCAATTTACTAGCTAGCCTCCACAAATTCCCTCAAGCCAAAGCCACCACCATTTTTGTGTGCTCGTGTCCGTGTGTCCAGCATCACCGTGTCAGCCGTGATGGCCTCGGGTCCGACCCCGGGTGTCCCACCGTATCCATTCATTTCCTGTGTCCAGATTTACAATATTACAACCTGATTTCCGTGTCCGACACACCCGGACACAACCCCCACACCACAGCAAACACCCACCCCGTGTCCAACACCCGGACACGCCCACAGAGCATCATCCCCGTGTCCGGCAGACCCGGACACGACCCCCTGACACACGCAGAACCCTAACCCTAGATCTGGCCATCGCCGCCGCCGACTGACTGTCGGAGCCGACGAACGCTCCTCCCAGCTCAGCCTCGAAGGCAGGGGAGCCGCCTCCGCGTCGAGCCCTCCTCGAGCCAGTCAACGCCGCCTCACCCGCCTCGAAGCCGCCGCTGCCCTCGAACAGACCGCCACCGCCGAGTCGAAGCCGCCACTGCCCTCGAACAGACCGCCACCGTCGAGTCGAAGCCGCCGCAGCCGCCTCGAAGCCGTCGCCCCCTCGATCCAAGCGCCGCCTCGGGTCTGTCGAAGCCGCCGCTGCCGATCCAGCCACCGCCGAGATCAAGAACCCCGCCGCCTCCTCGGGATCTGTCGAGCCGTGGCCGCCTCGAGCAGATCCGCCGAGCACGAGTGCCGCCGCCGAGACGGACGTCGACTGACGACGCCCTGCCCGGCCGACGACGCCGGAGTAACTCCGGTGAGTCCCCTTCTCCCTTCCCTCTTTCCCTTCTTCCTTCAAGTTCTGTGTAAATAGAATTTAGGGTTAAGATTAATGTAATAAGTATGTAATTAGTTAAGAAATCTTTAATTAGTTTAATTAAATGTAATTAGTTTAGTTAATGATTAGATTAGTTAATTATTAATAAACAGTAATTTGTTATTAATCAGGAATTTATTTATTAACCAGTTAGTACATATTAATTAATTAGTTTAGTATATGTAATTAGCTAATTTTATGTAATTAGTTATTTAGTTATAATTAAAAGGTTTTTTGATTATGTTAAATATAATAAATCTTGGGGTTTATATTATTATTAAAAATATAGTTCCAATAATAAAATGAGTTCAAAATTAGTTTATTTGGATCGGTGACCGATTTACCATAAATGAAAATATATTGGCTTTTACGTAAATCCTAGATTTTTATAAATAAACCCTTAAATCGTAAATTTGTTCAAAAGGGAAGTTTTAACAATTATTGTTCAAAATGATTCCAAATGATTTTTCATAAATTAAGGAGTTACCTTGATTACGAACAATCGACCCTTTTCTCTTATTAGCTAACTTGTAAATCTTAACCTTAGCTAAACCTCGGTGAATTTCTCTATGTATTGAGGACTCGGTATCCTTATCTCGATTTTCGTGCCGAGCTCCGATCTTGGACTTCTTTATATAGTTTCTAGCTAATTGGACTGCTCCGGACCCATTGGAACTAACTGCTACTTCATTTGGGATCACCTTGAGAAGTGGCATGATGAACATTCTCTGGTTAGTCAAATATGTATAAAATATATTTGATTAATATATATATATATTCAAATATGTATTTTGGTATAAATATATATTATATACATCTATTAGTGTATATACACAAATACGTATTTTGTACAGTTACTAAGAGACACTTGTATATATATATTATATACGTTTTATTGGTATACTTTGAGTGTAAATGTATAGTATATACGTGTCCCTACTAGATGACCCTAGTTGACTAGTGCCATACCTGGCAGAGCCCTGAGTTCATGTAATTGTGATGTGTTAGTGTAGCACCTGATGCAAATGTGGTTTTGCTTGTGATATGTTATAGGACTGCTGGTTTACCCAGGGGACACTCTGGAACAGGACCTCGGTTTTCACCAGCTAAGGACCAAAGGCGAGTACATTCTCTGATTAGTTTCTAATTTATGATATCTCCTATGTTCACTGTATCTAGTGTAAATATCCATGTTCTTGACACATTGGTTACACGGATTGGTATACACGGATCTCGTCATGAGATGTTATTCCTTATTCATGGTGTAGCTTGTACAAGACTTGTTTCCTTGATATCTTGTGCATGTACAGACACTGATTCCCGGGGAGATTTGCTACCTTCCTAGGGAATCCTGTGCCATAGCGTACCATGATTGGATCCACTATACCAGTCCGGGGTTTGGAGAGTATTTTAGTGTAGATATGTGATCATACCCAACTTTATATGTACCATAGCTCACCCCACATCTCACGTCGGGTGCGGCCTGACCATTTACATGCTCCATAGCTGTTACGTGTGATTAGCCTGATCTCTACATGCATCATAGCTAACCAACGGTTAGCCTGACTTTATATGAACCATAGCTAATCACATGTAACCAGCCTGATCAAGTTCCCAAGCCGATCATATGTTAAAGCTAGTACTCATACACTTAGTCATAGGTTTCTTGCTCTTGGACATATTGTTTTCTTTTCCTGCAGTTACTTACAGTATTTCCAGTATTCTTTTCATTGTACATTTCTCGTACCTATACATGCATCTGGTATGTTTTCATCTAGAACTGCTACATAGTTTATGTCATTTATATAGAACTGCTATTTAGAGATGTACTTTGCTCCTTCCTGACTGGAAAATATTTTTCCAGACTGTGACCTTAGTGGACTTGTTTCTGACACTTGGGGATTGGTTGTTACTGATTTCAGGTATGATTATTTTGCCAGTAGACTTGTGTTGTATTCTTTTGTTTCTTCAATTCTTATCGTGTTGTAGTTGTGATTGAGTATGTTGTTCATTTTATAGTGTTATCCGTGTCTCCTTATGGAGTTGGATACTAGCGTGAGATTGGTTAGATAGTACTCGACCTAGACAGCGTTCTACCGCCGATGCTGCGGCGTAGGCTGGACGTACCCACGCACTCGTGCCCCTAAACCGGGTGCGGGTCGTGACAACTCCTGTTCTACAGTACTCGAGTATCACGTGAAATTGGAAAAGACCCTGACCTGCATGTCGCGGACAACTCGGAAACGAGGCATAGTTCCACGGACGGTCTCCGGGGCACTGGGGCCGCTCCGATCCGGATGGAACTCCACTGTTTCAGCCAACTGTACTGGACGAGATAGTGTACAGCGCCACCGTTCTTTCGCTGCATACCATCCGCTCCATGGCTGAACTTACTATATAGTCTACTTTACTAAACGAGATGGCTTGTAGCGCCCACTGTACTTTCGTTGCAAACTATTCTCGTTTAAGACTAGTGTCCTTTATGGCTATGCCAGCGACTCATGTTCATATAGATAAGTCATCCTCGCTTAGCGGCTATCCGCGTGCGAGTAACTGCATCGACTGAATGAACAACTGAACACCTGAACGGTCATGTTAAAACGACCCTCGTGTTGCATATGCTTTGCCTCCTGTAAACTCCCTCGACCATATTTCAGTAATTTAGGATTAGTTTTGACTAATTAGAATTAGTGCAACTTTTTAAAAAATTTATTTATTATATATTCTATTGATTGTGCACCTGTTTATTACACAATTAATTAGGGCCATCCCACTAGCTGTTAAAACCTAAACAAATTTCATATACCTGCCCTAGACTTGTTAGACTACTTTTTCTGTATTTTGTGCAACTTCCAGAAACCTCGTTTGATGCTTCATTTTAGTCGCACAAATATCGTTACAAACGTATGTATTTATTTTCTATTTAATTTTCTGCTCTTTATCCATCTCTGTACCCTTAGAGATTTGAGGACCAGTAGGCACCTGATTGCCCAACCAAAAATACGATAATATTCTACTCTAATTGTATTACAATTATCGTATTGACACCATAGAAAAATTATGACCCTAATAACCTCTAAATAATTAGTGAACACCGTGCGCAGTATTTATTAAATAATAAATACGATGACTGTATCACCTACAATATCAGACCCTGCCTCTGCCCAGACTCACCCTACACTGTCTAAAACATTTTCTCCAGCTATATCCCTCATTTCTATACAAATCAGAATTTCGGGAAATCAGTATTTGAAATTTGATAAATTGCAAAATTACGCAAAATATAAATTTCATACATTCATGCAATTATTGAAAAGATAGGGGTTTAAATGCAAAATTGCATGCTAGGTGGCCTAATCCTATTGGCTAGACCATAGGTAGGTGGGACCCACCACAAAAATCCAGAAAAATCCTGTAAAAATATCCCAAATACCAAATTACCAAAATACCCCTGAAGTTGCCATTAATTACAGAATTGCCACTCAACTAAACCTATATAAACCCTAGCCCTCCCCTCCATTCAAACCCATCCCACCACCACCACGGCCACCCTCCGCCCACCGGACCACCGCCGAACCCGTCGCCACTCCCCTCCCCTTCCCTCCGACCACTGCCACCCACCTCCGGCCGCCTGCTCCGCCGTGGCCAGCCTCCACAGCATCATCCCGACCACCACCTCCACAGCACCACCACCACTCCCATTCACCCTCAGCGCCGCCTCCGGCCGTCGCCGACCACCGCCACCATTCCCAAACGCCTCGCCATCGTCCCCTCCACCGGACCACCAACCCTCACCTCCCCACGACACCGCCTCCGGCCGCCCTAGCCCCCGCAGTGCCGTCGACCACCCCTAACCCTAACCTGCCACCTTCATCCCCGACGCTTCTAGCCGCCACCACAGCCACCGTAGACCTCCGCCACCACCTCCAACCTCACCGCCACTCCTCCCTCCACAGTTCCCCCACCCTGCACCGCCGTCCCCTCCGCCGCAGCCGCCGCCGCCACCTGCACAAGCTGCTGCTGCTGCAGTTGCTGCTAACAGCTACTACTGCCGTTGCTGCTCCTCCGGCCGCCTCCGCCGCCGTCCACCCGCCGTCGACGACCCCTAGGGCCCACCTGTCAGTAGGTATATTCCTAATACCTAATATATATGTATTTATATATATATTGGTATATGTATATGTATATGTATATATATGTATATATATATATGTGTATATATATATGTATAATTAAATGTATATATGTGTATTTATATGTATATATTATTCTATATATATAAATATAATATATAAAGCTATTATACAGTATAATAATACTGTATATACTAGTATTATATATATAATAAATATATATATATGTATATGTATATTTACTATATACTATTATGTAATTATATATATATATATATATATATATAGTATATATATATATATATATATATATATATATATATATTTATAATATGTATACTATATGTTATATATTATATATATATATATATATATAACATATTTGTATATGTTATATAATTACTAGTATAATGTATACTATGCATTTTCCTTTTATTTATTTTTTCTGCATTTAATTTCCTGCACCTATTATATATATATATCTATATATATATATATATTATCTATATATGTATATATTAATATCCAGCTGGATAATACAGCTTATTATAAATATGTAAATTTATATCTCTGTAATGTCATTATATATATATTATTTATACTATATAATATATTGTACTGGATAATACAGTACCTATATATATGTATTTAATTCCTGCATTGTCTTTTATTCCTTATATATTTATATATAAATATCTATATACGTAGTTAAATTCTGCCCTGTCATTTCAATTTACCTATATTATTTACATCAGTGGATATACCCTGAATATTACTATTTATTATTATATATATATCTCAGTGGATATACCCTGACTACTATATTATTATATTATATAAATCAGAGGATACACCCTGATAATATTATATTATAATATTATATAAATAGCAGTGGATATACCCTGCCACTAATACCTGCATTTCCTTTCTGTTCTTTATATATTATACATACTGCTATATATATTATATCTATATATATATATATACATACTATATATATATATATATATCTATATTATATTGTGTATATAAGTATATATATACGCTTTATATTACAACTACGATATTCACGAACCCTGTCTATTTTTAACAGAAACCAACTTCAGCACAGCCAGTGACCCCCTGTCACCAGCACCTTCACAACTGACGGTAAAATCAGGGTTTCAACACTATCAGGGAGTAGGCAAGTATACATTGCCAAGTTATTGTTTAAATTAAATTGTTGATATCTACTTTGTTCTGAAATTCATATACCATGATCACCTGAGACTGCCTTGGGTACAGTCAACTGTTATGTTGACATAATATTACAGACTCTCCAACAGCTGAGAGAATATCCTAATATATTCTCCTAGACCCTATCACGAAAACACGCAACATGGTTGCATTTACATATATGGATGTGAGCTGCGTATTTGATTAGCTACCAGTACGTGTGACCCGCATCACGGATTAGAATAACTCAGGAAATGTACGACTTGACATTTAGTTTCATTGGGATGGGAAAGATAACTAGTGGACGTATGGGACACCCCCTCCAATAATGTTTTATACCTTCGTATCAGAGATGGTCGATTGCAGAGTTCCCTGAGTCGGGGGCATACGACACCTATACTAGCCAGTCGCCACGATTGGTGAATTACGTCAGCGTATGTCTAGCCACACATTCCCATGCGTACTACTAGATCTTTACTTGCATTTTCACTTAGTATGGTTAGCACCCTGTATTTATTTTCTTTATTCAGTATTTACATACATGGCATGTCATTTCATGTATCTTGTTACGTCCTACTGAGGACCTGGTTCTCTGCCAGATCTAGACGAGGCTTTCTACCCCACAGTGTACGGGCCTGATCAGGAGGCCAGATGTGCTACCGAGGAGGAGCTCGAGGAGACACCCTCAGAGTAGGCTTGACCCTAGATGCTGCTACCTGGAGATGGAGATGTTTTGCTCAGATAGACGCTACTTAGTCTATCTGATTTTTCTGCGCTATTATCAGTTTTTGTAGTAGGCTTGTATTCTCACCAGTTGTGTACTGTATCAGACTCAGATTATATATATTCAACACTTGCTTTTCTGACATTTTCCTGTGGATGAGATAGATTTGACTGTGTTATATTTGTAGTATTTTAGGACAGCGTAGCACGTTTCTTTGGGTCCATTCAAAATGGATTAAGCCCTTAGTGACGTGTCAGCTGGCCAGTGACACGTGGCCTAGTTTCTGACATTTTGGAACTGGGGCGTGACACGGTTTTAGTGGTGGCCCATGCAGGTCGATAATTTTATTGCTAGTGGTATGATAACATGCCCAGCAATGCCTGCAATAGGATAGGAATATTAGGTCTCATCCACACTGACACCATCTCTACAAATTCTATTATTTCATCTTGCTTGATTATCATTATTTATCTCCTTTGTGTTTTCTAATTATCCTATTTTCCTCAGAAATATGGACATACCCGGGAAACTTGCAAATAATGGGGCTGACCAAGCAACAGACCCTTCGTCAAGTGCCCAAGAAACTCCGTCCAATCACCAGAATTCTGGCCAGGAGACGACACCAATACCACATGCAGAGACACCTTTGTCTCCACATCCAGTCTTGCCTATCCTGATGCCACAACTTGAGGGTCAACCTCAAATATTGCAGTTTCTCCAGACTATGTTGCAGAACCAGTGGCAACAAACTGAGGCCCTGAGACAGTCTCAGTGGCAGCAAACTGAAGCTCTGCGACAGACGTTAATGACGGCTTTGGAGAGAACTACTACTCCGACACCAGTACCTGTCCAACTAGCGGGCACAGTTCGAGGCTTCCGTCAAATGAGCCCGAGGGATTTTAAAGGCAACGAGACTCCTGAGGAGATCTCCGATTGGATCTCCAACACCGAAATGCTGCTAGAAGGATCGCAACTCACCCCCGACCTATGGATGACCGCTGTGAGGGGCCAACTTCTTGGCAACGCCCATCACTGGTGGGAATCCATAGAGCGCAGCGTCGGCAAAGACCAAACTTGGCAACAATTCTTGGAGCATTTCAACGCCAAGTACTTTCCAGCGACAGTCCAGAATGCCCTATACTCCCAGTTCCTGCACCTGGAGCAGGGAAACATGACGGTAGATGCCTACGACACGGAGTTTAGCAGACTAAGTCGTTTTGGTGCTGATCTGATCCCGAACGAGCTGAAGAAGGCTAAAAGATTTCATCATGGCCTTAACTACGAGCTCCAGAGGTACACAACAATGTAGTCAAGAATCTCCTACAACGAGGTTCTTACAGAAGCCAGGGAGCAAGAAGCCATTGGCCGAGGAGCCAGACGCTCAAATCCAACCTTCCCGGCCAAGAATCAGCACGGAGCAGGAGGACCTATCCGTCGTCCATAATATCAGACGCAGCAGATAACGGGACCCTATCAGAAGAAGGAGCTCCCGACTTGTCACTTTTGTGGCAAGAAGGGGCATTTTGCCAATGACTGCAGAAAGAAGCTGGGATTATGCCTGTTATGTGGAGCTAAAAATCATATGGCCAAAGACTGCCCACAACGCAGAGATGCAGCACCACAGCAAGGGCAGAAGCCAGGAGCCCAAGCTCAGAAAATGCTTTCCTCCACATCAGGAGGATATCAGAGAGGAGCACCTCTGCCTACTCAGGAGGCCCAGTTCAAGGCCAGACAACAAATCGGAGGACAAAGGCACGGACAAGCCTTTGCGTTAGCTGCCGTTGCAGAAGAGCCTGAAGGGGAAACTATAACAGGTACCATTTTAGTTGCATCATTACCTGCAACTGTATTATTCGATTCTGGGGCTACTTTGTCTTTCATATCTAGTAGTTTCGTAGCCATGCACAAACTATCCACTTCCCCGCTACCCAAGTGTTGGAAAATACTTACTGGAGGAGGTATTGTTCCAGTTACCAACATTATCGAAACATGTCCGGTAGTTGTTTGTAGTAGAGGACTAAGAGCGCGATTTTTGGTACTTCCAATGCCAAATTTTGACGTTGTCTTAGGCATGGACTGGCTAATCCAGAACAATGCAATCCTAGACTGCCGAAGGGGTAGTGTTATCTTTAGACCCCCAGATCACCCAGAGTTCGAATATATCCGAGGAACCATTGAGCAAGGAGTAGGCCAGACTCCTAGAGCTTACATGGCGATGGAGACAGCACTTCCCTCAATTATAGCAGAGTTCGAGGACGTATTTCCAGAAGAATTGCCAGGCCTACCGCCTGACAGAGAAGTGGAGTTCATTATTGAGCTGATACCCGGAGCTGCACCAGTATCCTCCAATGTATACCGACTGGCGAAGAAAGAGCTTGACGAGCTGAAGCTTCAACTGGAGGAACTACAGATCAAGGGATTTGTTCGTCCTAGTGCATCACCCTGGGGAGCACCAGTGTTGTTTGTACCAAAGAAGGACGGAACATATCGCATGTGCATTGATTACAGAGCCCTCAACGCTCTGACAATCAAAAACAAGTACCCCTTGCCGAGAATTGACGACCTGTTCGATCAACTAACAGGAGCCGTGGTATTCTCAAAGATAGACTTGAGATCAGGTTATCATCAGGTCAAGGTACGAAGGGAAGATATTCCAAAGACAGCATTCAGGACTCGTTATGGTCATTACGAGTTCCTGGTGATGCCTTTTGGACTAACTAATGCACCTGCCGTATTCATGAACCTGATGAACAGGGTCTTCCACCAATATCTGGACCAGTTCATGGTAGTCTTCATCGACGATATTCTGGTGTATTCAAAGAGCCACGAGGAGCATGAAGAGCACTTAAGGTTGGTATTAGAGACGCTGAGACGGGAGAGCCTTTATGCTAAGATGAGTAAGTGTAAATTCTTCCTTGACCGTATCGCATTTCTTGGACACGTTATCACCGGAGAAGGCATCTTGGTAGACCCAGCAAAGATCTTATCTGTTGAGACGTGGCCAACCCCGACCAACGTCTCAGAGGTGAGAAGCTTTCTAGGACTTGCCGGATATTACCGACGATTCGTAGAAAACTTTGCAAGAATCGCGGAGCCGATTACTCGTCTTACCCGCAAAGAGCAGGAGTTCATATGGACTGAAGATTGCCAGACAGCTTTTGATGACTTGAAGAAGAGTCTGACTACAGCTCCCATCTTGACTATACCATCTGGATCCGGAGGTTTTGTCATATATAGCGATGCATCCGGAAAAGGATTTGGTTGTGTCTTAATGCAACATGGGAAAGTTGTAGCTTATGCCTCAAGGCAGTTGAGGACTCATGAGAAGAATTACCCCACTCACGACCTGGAACTTGTCGCAGTCATCTTCGCCCTGAAGCTATGGAGACACTATCTATATGGCGAACGAGTGGAGATATTCACCGATCATAAAAGTCTGAAGTACGTCTACACCCAGAAGGATCTAAATCTGAGACAAAGACGATGGCTCGAAGTGATGGCGGATTTCGAAATTGATCTACAGTACCATCCAGGGAAAGCTAATGTGGTGGCAGATGCTCTAAGCAGAAGACCCTCGGCATTCTTTATGATCACCCAACCAGGTCTTCTGAGAGATCTAGAAAATTTGGGAATAGAGGTCATTATGCCAGGACTTGACGGCCAATTATCAAACTATCAGCTGCAATCAACTTTGGTAGAAAGAATCAAAGCTGCTCTACCAACAGATGTAAGATTTCAGAGGCTTCGACAAAGAACAGAGGCTGGAATTCAGACAGGATGTCGCATACACAAAGATGGGACTCTAAGTTGTGGTGATCGTCTTTATGTTTCAAATGGAGAACTTCGTAATGAGCTTATGTCAGAAGCTCATAGCTCAGCCTACTCTATACATCCAGGAGGCACAAAGATGTATAGAGATCTGCGACAATATTACTGGTGGCATGGAATGAAGCGGGAGATAGCACGCTTTGTGGCCAAATGCCTGGTGTATCAGCAAGTCAAGGCTAAGCATCAGAGATCTGCCGGTCTACTTCAACCCCTCCCAATACCTGAGTGGAAATGGGAACATATTACGATGGACTTTGTTACGGGCATCCCAAGAAGTCCTAGTGGTCGTAATGCTGTATGGGTAATCGTAGATAGACTCACAAAGGCTGCTCATTTCCTACCTTTTAGAGTTGGACAATCTACAGAAGTCTTGGCAGATATGTACATGAAGGAGATAGTACGTCTGCATGGAGTGCCAGTCAGCATAGTATCTGACAGAGATACGAGATTTATATCTTACTTCTGGCGAAGTATGCAAGAAAGTCTTGGTATCCGCCTCAAGTTCAGCACCTCGTATCACCCACAAACAGATGGTCAATCAGAACGCACCATCCAGACACATGAAGATATGCTGAGAGCCTGCATGCTTGATTTCAGCGGATCATGGGAAGATCACTTACATCTGGTAGAATTTTCCTACAACAACAGCTATCAAGCGAGCATTCAAATGGCTCCCTTTGAAGCTTTGTATGGAAGGAAATATCGTTCCCCAGTATGCTGGAGCGATGTTGGCGAGAGACAGATCTTGGGACCATAACTGATTATTCGTACGGTGGAGAAAGTAAAGAAGATCCAGGGACACCTACGAGCTGCACAAGACAGACAGAAGCACTGGGCCAACATTCATCGCCGACCTCTCGAGTTCCAAGTAGGGGAGCATATGTTCTTGAAGATCTCACCTACCAGAGGAACTATCAGATTTGGAGGAAGAGGGAAGCTAAGTCCAAGGTACATCGGGCCCTTCGATGTGCTAGATCGCGTCGGAGAAGTTGTTTACAGGCTAGCTCTACCTCAGACCTTGGAAGGAGTACATGATGTCTTCCACGTATCTCAGCTGAGGAGGTACATGCCAGACCCGAGTCATGTGCTAGACTACTCAGAGATCACCATCGGGCCGAGTTTATCATATCAGGAGGAACCTGTAGAGATCCTGGACCGTAGCGAGAAAGTGTTGC
Source organism: Iris macrosiphon (assembly GCA_036927795.1). Lineage (NCBI taxonomy): Eukaryota > Viridiplantae > Streptophyta > Magnoliopsida > Asparagales > Iridaceae > Iris > Iris macrosiphon. Next base: position 157,777,718 of record JAYESA010000012.1, on the reverse strand, counting down.
GAGGCCAGACTATTCCTCTCGTTCGTGTTGCATGGAGACATCATGCACCAGGTGAATCCACCTGGGAACGAGAAGAGGATATTCGTCAGCGTTATCCCCATCTATTTTCAAATCAGGGTATGTCCAATATTTCAAACTCAATCTTTCTTAATCATCTTATGTCCTTAATCAATCTTTCATTCTCATTATATGATTGTTTTTATTTCGAGGACGAAATATTCTAAGGAGGGTAGATTGTAAACTCCCTCGACCAGATTTCAGTAATTTAGGATTAGTTTTGACTAATTAGAATTAGTGCAACTTTTTAAAAATTTTATTTATTACATATTCTATTGATTGTGCACCTGTTTATTACACAATTAATTAGGGCCATCCCACTAGCTGTTAAAACCTAAACAAATTTCACATACCTGCCCTAGACTTGTTAGACTACTTTTTCTGTATTTTGTGCAACTTCCAGAAACCTCGTTTGATGCTTCGTTTTAGTCGCACAAATATCGTTACAAACGTATGTATTTATTTCCTATTTAATTTTTTGCTCTTTATCCATCTCTGTACCCTTAGAGATTTGAGGACCAGTAGGCACCTGATTGCCCAACCAAAAATACGATAATATTCTACTCTAATTGTATTACAATTATCGTATTGACACCATAGAAAAATTATGACCCTAATAACCTCTAAATAATTAGTGAACACCGTGCGCAGTATTTATTAAATAATAAATACGATGACTGTATCACCTGCAATATCAGACCCTGCCTCTGCCCAGACTCACCCTACACTGTCTAAAACATTTTCACCAGCTATATCCCTCATTTCTATACAAATCAGAATTTCGGGAAATCAGTATTTGAAATTTGATAAATTACGAAATTACGCAAAATACAAATTTCATACATTCATGCAATTATTGAAAAGATAGGGGTTTAAATGCAAAATTGCATGCTAGGTGGCATAATCCTATTGGCTAGACCATAGGTGGGTGGGACCCACCACAAAAATCCAGAAAAATCCTGTGAAAATATCCCAAATACCAAATTACCAAAATACCCCTGAAGTTGCCATTAATTACAGAATTGCCACTCAACTAAACCTATATAAACCCTAGCCCTCCCCTCCATTCAAACCCATCCCACCACCACCACGGCCACCCTCCGCCCACCGGACCACCGCCGAACCCGTCGCCACTCCCTTCCCCTTCCCTCCGACCACTGCCACCCACCTCCGGCCGCCTGCTCCGCCGTGGCCAGCCTCCACAGCATCATCCCGACCACCACCTCCACAGCACCACCACCACTCCCATTCACCCTCAGCGCCGCCTCCGGCCGTCGCCGACCACCGCCACCATTCCCAAACGCCTCGCCATCGTCCCCTCCACCGGACCACCAACCCTCACCTCCCCACGACACCGCCTCCGGCCGCCCTAGCCCCTGCAGTGCCGTCGACCACCCCCAACCCTAACCTGCCACCTTCATCCCCGACGCTTCTAGCCGCCACCACAGCCACCGTAGACCTCCGCCACCACCTCCAACCTCACCGCCACTCCTCCCTCCACAGTTCCCCCACCCTGCACCGCCGTCCCCTCCGCCGCAGCCGCCGCCACCACCTGCACAAGCTGCTGCTGCTGCAGTTGCTGCTAACAGCTACTACTGCCGTTGCTGCTCCTCCGGCCGCCTCCGGCCAGCTCCGCCGCCGTCCACCCGCCGTCGACGACCCCTAGGGCCCACCTGTCAGTAGGTATATTCCTAATACCTAATATATATGTATTTATATATATATTGGTATATGTATATGTATATGTATATATATGTATATATATATATGTATATATATATGTATAATTAAATGTATATATGTGTATTTATATGTATATATTATTCTATATATATAAATATAATATATAAAGCTATTATACAGTATAATAATACTGTATATACTAGTATTATATATATAATAAATATATGTATATGTATATGTATATTTACTATATACTATTATGTAATTATATATATATATATATATATAGTATATATATATATGTACATATATTTATAATATGTATACTATATGTTATATTATATATATATATATATATATATATATATATAACATATTGTATATGTTATATAATTACTAGTATAATGTATACTATGCATTTTCCTTTTATTTATTTTTTCTGCATTTAATTTCCTGCACCTATTATATATATATCTATATATATATATATATATATTATCTATATATGTATATATTAATATCCAGCTCGATAATACAGCTTATTATAAATATGTAAATTTATATTTCTGCAATGTCATTCTATATATATTATTTATACTATATAATATATTGTACTGGATAATACAGTACCTATATATATGTATTTAATTCCTGCATTGTCTTTTATTCCTTATATATTTATATATAAATATCTATATACGTAGTTAAATTCTGCCCTGTCATTTCAATTTACCTATATTATTTACATCAGTGGATATACCCTGAATATTACTATTTATTATTATATATATATCTCAGTGGATATACCCTGACTACTATATTATTATATTATATAAATCAGAGGATACACCCTGATAATATTATATTATAATATTATATAAATAGCAGTGGATATACCCTGCCACTAATACCTGCATTTCCTTTCTGTTCTTTATATATTATACATACTGCTATATATATTATATCTATATATATATATATACATACTATATATATATATATATATATATATCTATATTATATTGTGTATATAAGTATATATATACGCTTTATATTACAACTACGATATTCACGAACCCTGTCTATTTTTAACAGAAACCAACTTCAGCACAGCCAGTGACCCCCTGTCACCAGCACCTTCACAACTGACGGTAAAATTAGGGTTTCAACACTATCAGGGAGTAGGCAAGTATACCTTGCCAAGTTATTGTTTAAATTAAATTGTTGATATCTACTTTGTTCTGAAATTCATATACCATGATCACCTGAGACTGCCTTGGGTACAGTCAACTGTTATGTTGACATAATATTACAGACTCTCCAACAGCTGAGAGAATATCCTAATATATTCTCCTAGACCCTATCACGAAAACACGCAACATGGTTGCATTTACATATATGGATGTGAGCTGCGTATTTGATTAGCTACCAGTACGTGTGACCCGCATCACGGATTAGAATAACTCAGGAAATGTACGACTTGACATTTAGTTTCATTGGGATGGGAAAGATAACTAGTGGACGTATGGGACACCCCCTCCAATAATGTTTTATACCTTCGTATCAGAGATGGTCGATTGCAGAGTTCCCTGAGTCGGGGGCATACGACACCTATACTAGCCAGTCGCCACGATTGGTGAATTACGTCAGCGTATGTCTAGCCACACATTCCCATGCGTACTACTGGATCTTTACTTGCATTTTCACTTAGTATGGTTAGCACCCTGTATTTATTTTCTTTATTCAGTATTTACATACATGGCATGTCATTTTCTGTATCTTGTTACGTCCCACTGAGGACCTGGTTCCCTGTCAGATCTAGACGAGGCTTTCTATCCCACAGTGTACGGGCCTGATCAGGAGGCCAGATGTGCTACCGAGGAGGAGCTCGAGGAGACACCCTCAGAGTAGGCTTGACCCTAGATGCTGCTACCTGGAGATGGAGATATTTTGCTCAGATAGACGCTACTTAGTCTATCTGATTTTTCTGCGCTATTATCAGTTTTTGTAGTAGGCTTGTATTCTCACCAGTTGTGTACTGTATCAGACTCAGATTATATATATTCAGCACTTGCTTTTCTGACATTTTTCTGTGGATGAGATAGATTTGACTGTGTTATATTTGTAGTATTTTAGGACAGCGTAGCACGTTTCTTTGGGTCCATTCAAAATGGATTAAGCCCTTAGTGACATGTCAGCTGGCCAGTGACACGTGGCCTAGTTTCTGACATTTTGGAACTGGGGCGTGACACCTCCTGAATGTTTATACATGCCTCTGCTCGAATTAACAATGTTGCCTCAATGTTTGCCTTGGACAGGGAAGGAGATGGTAAGTTGGCAAGTCTCGCCGTATTTCCTCTAACATCGCACGGCGCACTGCCCGACACGTTAGGCTATTCTATGTTTACATGAAACTGATCCTAAGGCAACTAGAAAGATAACTTAATAGTTGTGCACGGAACCTGTATTACATGTTTGGATTTGTTGAGCGGGCGAGTAGCTTCCCCACCAGTGCATTCAATGTACTGATAATCCACCAGTTTGTATGCAGGGTGCGGGAGAACCTCGTTCGGTGCGGATGCCTCCTTCGTGCGTGCTAAGGCCAGGAGTTCCCTCTGAAGCCTTGCAACGGTGCATCCGGGACTGAAGCACATATACAAGACATAATGTTGGAGCGTCGCCTGACCATCGCCTGTACATTCATTTCACAGTTGTAGCCACTTGGCACGCTTTTACTGTTTCAGAGAGAGAGGCTTGAGCGACTTGTAATCTCGGCTATACGCCGCCTGTAACACATGTTTATATCAATAAAAGAGTTGCTTTACTTCAAACTTGTGTTTCAATGCTTCCGCTATATTTATCAACTCAGTGAACCTGTTACCGATCGCCTATACATTCATGACTCTGCTGCACTCGGACAATCTGTGCGACTCTGTGGCTTAGAACTCTTGCCGCTAGCCAATGAACCATGGCCTTGCACGAGCGTGGCTCATGCTTGTGCGATATCACGCCCGGATGGGTCAAACGATCGTTCCGCGGGAGTGCTGGCGAGGGTGATTCCCGCCTAGCGGGAACGGCCGAAATAGCCTACGGGAGATCGGGGCGTGACATGTTGGTATCAGAGCCTGGCTTTTACGCCTTTGGACTTCGATTCGATATCTCTGTTTCGAAAGCTCGTTCGTGGGTTATGTGCACGCTCTCTCTCAATGCCTCGATGGGATGTTCCAACAATAAGTTTAAATACTTTCAAAATGCGTTTTGAATGATATGCTTGCTTGTCTGGTTGTATGCTGCGAGTGGCCTTTGTGCCAACCTGTACGAACCCTTGAGAGTATCGCTAGTAGCTTGTCCGATTTTTACTAACTCTAAGTTTGGTTGAATGCATCTATTCGAGGGACGCCTTGAACTAGTGCACCATCCAAGACTTAAGAAAAGGTGAAACTCGAGTGCTAAGACTTCGCTATCACTAAGCTGGTTGACGTGTTCACGCTAGAAATGCATTTCGAAAGTGCGCACGATCCAGTCTAAGCGATATGTTGATTTCGAAGCTTGTGCAAGTGAATATCCAAATGAACAAGTACAAACGACTTGTCTAGGATTGCCTCAACCCTAGATCACTGCTTGTCCTTAGTAAGTCTCGAGGATAAGACTTTTTCTAAGTTGGGTAGGATGTAACACCCCGTTCCGCTCAAGCGAACTGCCGTTTCAAACGGCAAAAGTGCAACTGTCCCGACCCGCTTTGCCTCAACAAGAAGCAAAAGATATCCAGACTTGCCCCTACAGGAATCTGGTTTGAACTTTCAGAGGCTCGCTCAGACGTATCGCTCTACCGAGGCGAATCATCGCTAAGGTGGGTGGCTACGGTGAACTTGTCTTTGCTTAGCCAGCACACATAAAATCTGGAATATCATGCTAGTCGCTAGGTGATTCACCCCCTGCATGCTAATAAATCCAATGCACCTAGCTAAGGGAATAATCCCAACTCATATTGCTTGCTAGAACATGGAAAAGAAATACTGCTTATATATGTTCAGACTCTCGCATGCTAAGACCCTTAACGGTTTTATCTCTCGGCTTACCTTCGGGTCCGAGCAACGTGTTTACTTATTCCCCTTAGAAACGCATGCTTGTCTGCTTGAATGTTACCGTATTTTTATCCAAACCCCGGAAGACTACTACGTAGTCGTTCCGTGCCAGAATGTTCCTGCAAGTATCCGGGACCGTTAGGTCACCAAGGCAAATCCCCGAACCAGGGGAATACATCAAGACAGTAATCACTGTACAGAATCATGATTCAAGCATCTCCTGTAATCGTGCACTACTGTACTACTGTACTATTATTCTACTGTACCACTGTACTCCTGTTCTACAGTACTCGAGTATCACGTGAAATTGGAAAAGACCCTGACCTGCATATCGCGGACAACTCGGAAACGAGGCATAGTTCCACGGACGGTCTCCGGGGCACTGGGGCCGCTCCGATCCGGATGGAACTCCACTGTTTCAGCCAACTGTACTGGACGAGATAGTGTGCAGCGCCACCGTTCTTTCGCTGCATACCATCCGCTCCATGGCTGAACTTACTGTATAGTCTACTGTACTAAACGAGATGGCTTGTAGCGCCCACTGTACTTTTGTTGCAAACTATTCTCGTTTAAGACTAGTGTCCTTTATGGCTATGCCAGCGACTCATGTTCATATAGATAAGTCATCCTCACTTAGCGGCTATCCGCGTGCGAGTCACTGCATCGACTGAATGAACAACTGAACACCTGAACAATCATGTTAAAATGACCCTCGTGTTGCATATGCTTTGCCTCCTGAATGTTTATACATGCCTCTGCTCGAATTAACAATGTTGCCTCAATGTTTGCCTTGGACAGGGAAGGAGATGATAAGTTGGTAAGTCTCGCCGTGTTTCCTCTAACATCGCACGGCGCACTGCCCGACACGTTAGGCTATTCTATGTTTGCATGAAACTGATCCTAAGGCAACTAGAAAGACAACTTAATAGTTGTGCACAGAACCTATATTACGTGTTTGGATTTGTTGAGCGGGCGAGTAGCTTTCCCACCAGTGCATTCAATGTACTGATAATCCACCAGTTTGTATGCAGGGTGCGGGAGAACCTCGTTCGGTGCGGATGCCTCCTTCGTGCGTGCTAAGGCCAGGAGTTCCCTCTGAAACCTTGCAACGGTGCGTCCGGAACTGAAGCACATATACAAGACATAATGTTGGAGCGTCGCCTGACCATCGCCTGTACATTCATTCCACAGTTGTAGCCACTTGGCACGCTTTTACTGTTTCAGAGAGAGAGGCTTGAGCGACTTGTAATCTCGGCTATACGTCGCCTGTAACACATGTTTATATCAATAAAAGAGTTGTTTTACTTTAAACTTGTGTTTCAATGCTTCCGCTATATTTGTCAACTCGGTGAACCTGTTACCGATCGCCTATGCGTTCATGACTCCGCTGCACTCGGACAATCTATGCGACTCTGTGGCTTAGAACTCTTGCCGCCAGCCAATGAACCATGGCCTTGCACGGGCGTGGCTCACGCTCGTGCGGTATCACGCCCGGATGGGTCAAACGATCGTTCCGCGGGAGCGTTGGCGAGGGTGATTCCCGCCTAGCGGGAACGGCCAAAATAGCCTGTGGGAGATCGGGGCGTGACAATGGAACTGTTGACAAGTTCAAGTCAAGGCTGGTAGCCAAGGGGTTTTCTCAGAAGCAGGGGATCGACTACTTCGACACATATGCTCCAGTAACGCGGATGACGACCATCAGGCTATTGATTACTATAAGTGTAATCCATAAGCTGGTTATATATCAGATGGATGTGAAAACAGCATTCTTGAATGGTGAATCGATCGAAGAGATTTACATACAACAACCAGAAGATTTCATCGTCAAGGGCCTTGAAGACAAAGTCTGCAAGTTGGTTAAATCGTTATACAGTCTGAAACAAGCTCCCAAGATATGTCATGATAAGTTTGATAAAGTTATAAGATCAAACGGCTACAGGATCAGTGAGACGGACAAGTGTGTTTATGTCACACTCCGATTTTTGCTAAATCGCTAATCGTCCCCCGGGTGTGATGTCGTGCCCGCGTAAGGTATGCGTGCACAAGGCCTAGGCATAATGATATACTTTAGAAATATATGTAACAAAATACGCAAATTGGGATAGCACACATTGAATATAGAAAAGTTCTTTTATTGATAATGAACATCTGTTTACAGACTCTGGACCTAAAAGTAATAAGGATGCCGCACGAGCTTATAACTTGGACGCAAAATAAGATAGTCGATCCATACATTACATCCTTACTAATATTTCAAAATACGCAAACCACCTTGGGTGCGAGTTAGCACAATCGCCTAGGAGCTTCAAAAAAGATGTACGGGCTTCTTGTGATTATGTACTTGAGCTCCAAAAGTCACAAAACACGAACGCGCCAGATCGATGAAGGGTTGGAGGAAGCTTCAGCTCATCGCCGTGTCGTCTTGGCTCGGGGAACCTGCTGCAACGAGGGTCAGCACTTCAAAAAGTACCGGTGAGGGCGAGCTAACCCAATATACCAAATCAATATTGTATTCATGTGAACATGCAACATTATTATTATGTGATATTTCTATCTTGCCATAGTTCAATCTTCTATATATATATATATATATATATATATATATATATATATATATATATATATATATATATATATATATATATATGCGATAGAATGAAAGGACATAACAAAATATGTCACCGTTCGGTGACTTTACCTGCACCGTCTGGGCCACCTGCACAAAACTTACCATGGCCTTCCCTGTCATGAAGACATAGTTAGTTTGCACAGTTTAAATATACATAGTGCATCACTTGGTCGAACGAGAGATGGGTCAACTTTCATTCAGCTTCGGGTAACTAGCCCTTGGCGAACGCACGAACCCATCCGATGCTAGGAGACTAGCAAATATTCTACCCGGGTCGAAGCGGTCACAATGCCCCAACGACCGTTCGTAGAATGATATCTCTTGTGCACAAGTTATCCAAGATCATGCCTCATATACAAACTAAGTTATCAATTGAAGTACTTCAAAGCAATATAAGTAAATAAACTTCATGCATTTTTCATAGTCTAGGCTAACTTGCTCAATGATCATATTTCCAATTTGCACTACCCATTGAATAGTTATAGATAAATAAGTTCTAACTACTACTGAACACAAAATAGCTACGTGTATAGCGGACAAGCACGCAATAATGTGACCGTGTGATATTTTATACGACAAGCATTATAAGTATTTCAAGTCTACTTCTACTTTTATCTTAACTCAATTTATTCTTTTGGTATCATTGGTCGGAATGCACAAATGAGCCAATTTATTAGGAATGAAGACTTGGAAGAAGGGCACTAATCGAAGTAAAGTCACTCACTAGTTGGTGAATCAGAAAAGAGAGTAAAGGAAGATCTTCAAGACTTCACTTGTGCGTCGCCTACACGATCACATGTACGCACCAACAGATGATCAATATCTCCTGCTTCGGTCTCTAAGAGTTCGATACGAAATGCGAAATCCAAAGAACAAAGACAATAAAATTCATCAAAATTATTCAAGAAAATATAAGTCACAAAACCAACAAGAAAGCAACCAAGCGGCATTCAAAAAAGGGCAAAGAAACTAGCGCAACGGAAAGGCCCCTCTCGAATCTATCACCGAGTCCTTCCTTGAGGCACGATCCATTGAATATAGGACCTAATTCCAAAGAAACCAATCCAAAATAAGGAAATAATTTTGATTCAATCTATCCCGATCGAACGATAGCAAGTATTTCCTAACCGCGCTCCCCGAATAGAGGGAACGGGACACTACATCTTAACCAACTAACAAAAAGTTTTGTCCTCAAAACTTAGGAATAGAACCTACCCCTAAGGAATAATGAGAAAAAAAATTTCTTCATGTTCGATTCGAGTTCCCAGGTCGACTCCTCGACCAATTGGTTCTGCCAAAGAACATGCACAAGCGAGACTGCACGATTCCGTAACGGCTTCTCTTTTCGATCTAAGATATGAACGGGTTCTTCAGCGTACGATAAGTCTGCCTACACATCCAGCTGACCAAAATCTACCACATGGTTCAGGTCATGCACGTATGTAAAACCCCTTTTTTTTTTAAAATTATTTTTATTATTTTTATTAATTAATAATTTAATTATGGTAACTATGTGCTAAATAGGAGAAATAAATTTTTATTAATTTTTATTTTAGGTGTTCGGGCACTTAGAGGATTTATGGGACCATTAGAAATTTTTCGGAATTTATTCCATGTAGGAGACCCCTTGAGCAGTTGCTAGCCTAATAGTGTGCATTATTCTAATCCATGAATTTTCTTATGAGTATATATATAATATATATGTATACACAAATATATATATGTATATGTACATTTAGAAAGGAAAAGAAAAGAAAGTAAAAGAAATAATTAAATAAGAATCTAATAATAATAATAAAAGTAATAATAATAACATAACATACTTAATCAATTCCTTAGCAAATTTGCTAAGAATGCATGCTTCAGCGAATTTGCTATTCCCTTCAGCCTTTAGCAAACTTACTAAATGCCAACTACTTGTTCCCATACTTCAACAACTGTGCGTTAGCACAGACCCGCCCCTTCAGCAATGATCCAGACCCGACCCCTTCACCCCCTTCGGCCGAGCCAACTCACCCTCTCTCTTCCTATTATATATATATATATATATATATATATATATATATATATATATATATATATATATATATATATATTTATCTCTCAAAAACCCTAACCTAAATCTCCAGACCTCCTCTTCCTATCTAGAGCCGTCACCGCAGCCAGAGAAGCCCCGCCAAGCCATCCAAACCATCCCGACGACTCCGACCTCGCGCACTGCAAATTTCCACACGAGGCACCTTCGCTCCGGAATTGTTTTTCGTCGACTCGCTCAACCAAACGTCGTTCCGTCTTCACCGGTATGCTCACCCCTTAACCCTCTTCCATAGTTGTATTATAGCCAACCTCGGAAAACGTGTATCCCTAGGCAAAAAATAGCGTACAAAGTGGGCGTGAGCAGACCCAATTCTGGGATCGCAGAAAACTGCGGTGACCACCCATATTGCCGAGTTCGTATCTCCCTCCACAGAGATCCGAATTTGGTGATTCTTTTTTATACATGAAGAACACTTGACCTAGTTTATTTTTTGTTAAATAACCCTATATTATTAGTTGCTATGGACATAGTTAAATTTGTAACAAAACTGCACGAATCCACTTTTTCCAGATTTCCAAAAGTTGGAAAACGGAGCGCGCTCCGCCAAACGGGACCGCCCCGCCGTGTACCAAGTGTACCGAACGGTGCAAGCAGCGTAACCGGACACGTAAAAATTCGTGGAGACTGATTCGGACGCGTGTGCGCGCCGGAATCAGGCCGTATCCGCGGACACACACTGTGTCGCAACTTTTGTGGAACTCGCGCGTATTTTGTGCACACTTGTCAGATTGCGACGAAACTTGCGCCACTGGACTCGTGGTAACGCGCTGGTCCTGTGACCCAATTTTCACGCAATTCTGAGACGGTTGACCAAATCGCCAATTGGCGGGCCCCACAGTTGACTTTTTGGACAAAATTTTGTTCGGCCCATCGGAATCCATATTTGGACATACCGTTGGGTTCGTATTGACATTTATAGTTGTTTAACCTATAGTTTGTCCCATTTAGAGACTGTTATTCTTGGCACGCTTTTCGGTGCAAAGTGGGCCACATGTGGACCCCACTTTTAACCGAAATTACCGTTTTGCCCCTGTGTCCAAATTGGACGAAAGGGAAGTACTTTTTAGCTATTTTGCTTATTCTGGGAACGTTGGTGATATTTATTTCAGCATCCGGATATATTTGTTCTGCGGGCATAGCTTTTGATCCTGTGCGTTTGACTTCTGGACAGTACACCTTGCAGCTTTCTTACCAGGCAAGATACCTTGCCAAATTGTTACAGTATTTTACATGCTTAGTATATTTCTGTATAATTATTTCATTCTGTTTATTTATTGCATGTGTAGTTCCTTTTAGTCATTACTATATATTAGATATGTTGACACACACTTGACACTTAGTATCATAGAGGACAATCATTAGGCGTATGGGCTTTTAACCACTCTGGTAACACCGTAGTCACTAGCACGCACAATGGTGGGTCGTGTCCGATGGTCGCTACCCCCGCGGTATGTCGATTGATGGAGTCCGAGGGTTGCTAACCCCGCGGTATGTCGGCTGATGATGTCCACTGACGAGCGTGAGGTTGTGAGGATTAGATCGAGTAGCCTACCCTTGCCCATACGTCAAAAAGTTATCCTCATTTGCATTCATATAGATTGTCTTGTAAAGCGTACTTATTTATTTTCAAATTATATGCATGTTTACTGTATTCAAGTTGGCTCGTATTTTCTGTATCTTGTTACGTCCCTCTGAGGACCTGGTCCTCTGCTAGGTGTATCTGCTCTTGAGTATTTGCAGGAGTACGGGCCTGGACCTGACGCATTATTTTCTATCGAGGAGGTCTTACCTTCTTAGCATCGTTGATTATCTGGCGATGGATTCTTTTAGCTGATACACTTCTGTCTTCATATTATTTTATATTGGAGATTTTATACTCCTCTCTCATTTTAGTTTTGGATATAGTCATTGGTAGTGGATTTGTCTCCACCCGACTATTATTTTAGATATTTCAGACTTCTTATTCTAGTTTAGTATTTCTTTTCTATGACTTGTTGTGTGGATGAGATTAGCATATCTGTGACTTGTGACATTATATATACCACATGTGAGTTTATATTCATATTACAGCGTACGTATGGGTTATGGTTTCTATATATTGGAGTTGTCATATCCATGCGGCTGGCATGCTTACGTGTTCCTAGTCCTACGTATTTGGGACTGGGACGTGACATATTTTTGTGGTGGCCCATGCAGGTCAAGTTAGCCGTTTCGGTTACGTAACTGTACCGAGCGGGCCTGCACCTAGGATTAGAATTTTAGATCTCATCCACACTTGACTATAACCTACATTCCTTCCAACATGTCCTACTTAAGTTCTTGCATCCTGCTTGATTCATGTATTCTTCTTAATCCTTCGTCCATCTCTTGCAGAGAGATGAATTTGAATAACGGGTATGCCGCCACCGGGGACAACACGTCTCCAGGGGACGACGACCAACCACTAGGAGTGACCTCAACGACACCTCTTCTTTCCGGACCGGATGGACTGACTAATAATCAAATTCCATCAACTCCTTCTATGATACCTAATGGGACTTTTCCAGCTCCACTAGCACCGCAAGATGGCCAAGCGCAGCTGTTCCAATTCTTCTAGATGATAATGCAAGAACAAAGGCAGCAAACAGCAGAGCAGAGGCTAGAATTTCAGGAAGCACTTGAGAGAATGGTTGCACTAGCCCCTGTACCAACCCAGGCACTAGCTTCAGTACCACAAGCTCGGGTTGGTTCAGTCAAGGACTTTGTGCAGATGGGCCCTAAGCCATATAAGGGTAATGAGAGCCCAGAGGAGACCACGAACTGGATTGCCAATACCAAGAAGTTGTTAGAGGCATCACAATTACCTTCTGACCTATGGATGATAGGCATGAGGACTCAGTTAGAAGGCAACGCGCATTGTCACGCCCCAGTCCCAAAATACGTAGGACTAGGATACGTAACCATGCCAGTCGTCCGTATATATGGCAACTCCAATATATGGAAACCATACATACGTGCGTACGCTGTATAATGAACAATAGTTCACCAGTGGTATAACTAATCACAAATCACAGGGTAATATCTAAATCTCATCCACAGAAATCAAATAAACATGAATAACCAATAACCAGGTAACTAGATCTCAATAAAAAGTATCTAAAGAATGACAGTCGGATGGAAACAAATCTATTGCCGAAATAGAATATAAAAAGGAACCAGATACACACCATATAAGAACAACGTCTGACAATCATGAGGCTCGAAGAGAAGACCTCCTCGGGATATACGTAATATGCCTGGATCTGCTCTCCAGCGAATGCTCAAGAACATATACACCTGGCAGGGGACCAGGTCCTCGGAGGGACATAGCAAGATACATAAAAATAACATGCCATAATGTAAATACTGAATAAATAAATGGGGTATGCTAACCATCTAAGTGAATGCAATTGAAGACCTTGTAGTACGCATGGAAAAGTGTAGGCTAGACATAAGCTGACGTAATTCACCAATCGTCATAACTAGCTAGTATATGTGTCATATGCCCCCAGACTCATGGGCACTCTGCAATCGTCCATCTCCGAGGAGCATGGAACGAAGGATATAACATCACGGAGGGGGTGTTCCACATGCCTACTAGATGTCTTCTCCGCCCAATATAGATGTACAAGTCGTGAAAACGACGTGAACACCTCCTACTATGATGCAAGTCTCAATAAAATAACCAACTAAGCTAAATACCGTTACACGTGTTGCTCACACTGATGGCCAGTCGCGCATGAGGCATGCGTCCCTACATGAACTCACTCTGTGACGTGTAATGATACGTGTCAAGGCCTGGAAAGTTATATCAATAACTTCACAATTTTAGGTGGGTCTACTAGACACTAAGTCAGATACTACTCCTAACGTCAACGCCTTCGTTGACTGCACCTGAGTCTGCTCGAACGCGCACATTTATATAATAAATAAATAGGTAACTAATAATAACTGAATTTAAACAGTACAACAAGGCAAGATATACTTGCCTGGCAAGAGAGCTGTAAATGTAATATCCAGAGTCAAGTACGAAGTGTCAGAAAATATGGCCTCAGAAGGGAAGTCTCCGGATGCTGAAATAAACATCACTAACAGTCTCAGAAAATATCAAATAGCTAGAAACGCCTGTCCTTAAGTCCAATTTGGACACAGGGCAAAAATGACAGTTTTCGGTCAAAGCGGGGTCCACATGTGGGCCCACTTTGCACCGAAAAATGTGTCAGGGTCAAAGGTCTCCAAATTCACCAAACTTAGTGTCAACAAGTCCAGAACATCGATACGAACCCAACGGAACTTCCAGAATTGGATTTCGATGAGCCGGTCACAAAATTGTCCGTCAAGTGGAGCCTGTGGAGCCCACGATACGCGATTTTGTCAACGTTCTCAGAATCGAACCAAACTTGGCTCACAGGACCAGTGTATTGCTACGAGTCCGATGGCGCAAGTTTCGTTTCAATCCGACGTGTGTACACAAAGTTGCAGCATATTCCAAAACTGACGGATACGGGGCGGTGTCGGCGGATACGCGTTGATTTCGGTGTGCACGCACATCCAAATCAACTTCTCCGAACTCCTACACGTCCGTATCAATGTCGCGCACGTTTTGGTAAAGACCGCGTGCGACCAAGTCGTCCCGTTTGGCGGAGCGTACTCAGTTCCGGGATGAATCGGGTCGTTGTTTTTCATGTTTTTTGATCATGTGCCGCGATCGCCACAGGACGCGATGCACCGTGCGGGTTGCACGGGCACCGAGAGGGTCACCTAGCCTACGTGTCACAAACGGAATTAAAAACGGAACTACGAGGAGATAGATCGGGTTACCTGAACAGGGCTCCGTGGAATGAATTTCCCGTGTCCGGGAAGAGATGCGACACGATGCTGATCGTGTCCGGGCTGTGTCCAGCTGCTGTGTCCGGTCTGAGTCCAGTGGAGACTTGCCGGGGCTTCGCCGGGGGCGCTCAGGCGGAGCTTGCCGGTCAGCGGGAGGTCCGGGCAGGACACGGTGAGGCGGTTGGAAGTAGACGAGGGCTGGGAGAGGGGAGTCTGCTGTATCGAGCCGGGTTGGCTGCTGCTCAGGGGGTCGTGTGGCGCGGAGCTGAACCGGAGTGGGGGGAAACACCGCACGGGCCAGTTGGGTCGCCACGCGGGAGGGGAAGCACCACACGGGGCCGGCGTCGTCGGCGGAGCTGGACAGTAGGGGCCGAGGTCGGGCGGAGCTGGCGATATCAGGGAGGAGGTCGGGAAGGAGGGAGGGTGGCTAGGGCAGGGTGGAGGAGGAGGAGATCGAGCCAGGGGGGAGACTTGCCGCGGGCGGGGGGGGGGAAGGCGGAGGTCGGGGTCGGCAACCGACGCTGACGGAGGGGAGGTTCGAGGTGGAGAAGAAGAGGAGGAGGAGAGAAGGTCGGGGCTGAGATGGGGTGGCGGTGGTCGGGGCTCCGACCGGGGAATAGGGGAAAGTGGAGGAGGGAGAGAGAGAGAAGGAGGCGAGGAGAAGGGGGAGAGAGGGAAGGAGGCCAGCAGGGGGGGTGGCTCGCCGCGCGGAGGGGGAGGCTCCGGCGAGGGAGCTCGCCGCCGGCGCGGGGGGGGGGGGGTCGGATGCGGGCTGGGAGGGGTTAGGATTTAGGTTTTTGTTTTTTATTTTATTTTATTTTATTTTTCTTTTATTTTCTTTTTATAGAAAATTATATTAATTTAATAAGAAAAATATCTAGAGATATTTTTGGGATATTTGTAGGATATTTCCGGGATATTTCCGAGATATTTCCGGGATCTTTTCGGGTGGGTCCCGTCTCCAAATGGACGGTGCAGGTTCACCGGCCAATGAGGGGGTGACACCTTGCACTGCAATTTACAGGAAAGTCCTGTAATTTCATAAATTACGTAAAGTCCTAGTTTTGGAAAATTGCGCAATTACGAAATTGTCTGAAAAAACACCCGATTCCTGAAAATGCTAAAATTCACAGAATTGAAGAGAAAAGCTGTGTGAGGGTCCTAAGGGGGGTGGGGGTGAGTCTGGGCAGGGACAGGGCCTGGTTTTCTGGGTGATACGGATCATCGTATTTATTAATAAATAAATACTGCGCACGGTGTTCTCTAATTATTTAGAGGCAGGTAGGGTCATAATTTTTCTACGGTGTCAATACACTAAATGTAGTATACTCAATGTAGAAAATTAACGTATTTTTGTTTGGGCAAAACAGGTGCATGTTGGGCCTCAAATTCCTAGGGGTACAGAGATGGGTAAAGAGCAAAAAATAAAATAGAAAATAAATACGGCTTTTGTAACGATATTTGTGCGTCTCAAACGAGGCTCATTTTAGCACATATGTGAGTTGCACAAAGTTTAGGAAAATAGTCTGGTATGTCTAAGACAGGTATGTGAACTTTGTTCGAGGATAACAGTCAAGCTAAAGCTCCAAATAATTAGGAGATGGACAGGTGCACAAGTCAACAGGATATGTAGGAAAATAAATTAAAATATTGCCATAAATCCTAAATTGTTAAAATAATCCTAAAAATACTGAAATCTGGTCGAGGGGGTTTACACGCATCACTGGTGGGAATCAATGGAGCGCCAGTTGGGTACGCGTCAGACTTGGGAATAATTCTTGGAATGCTTTGAGAGGAAGTACTTTCCGGATACAGTAAGGGACGCATTGTACGATCAGTTCCTCCATCTAGAGCAAGGGGACAAGACGGTTGATGAGTATGACGCAGAATTTAGCCGTCTCAGTAAGTATGGCACAGCCCTAATACCTAATGACTTAGAGAAGGCTAAGAGGTTTCACCGTGGGCTGACTCGGGAGCTCCAGCACTACACTAGCTCACAGTCCCGGATCTCTTATGCCGAGTTATTGACAGAGGCCAGGATCCAGGAGGCCATCAGCAAAGGCAGCAGAATTCAACAGAGAATTTATCAGGGACCAGTAAGGACACAGCAAGGAGGACCCATTAGACACCCTTTGACACGCCAGCAATCAGATAGTGCTGCACCATATCCAACCAAGGAGCTCCATACTTGTCACTATTGTGGTAAGATAGGTCATATTCTAAGAGACTGTCATCGTTGATTGGGGTTGTGCATGATATGTGGATCAAGTCACCATCAAGCCCGAGAATGTCCTAAACAGAACCAGAGACCTATGGCATTAGAATCAGGAATACCGCATACACCCTCAAGTATAGAAGACCAAAGGGACCCACCACTGCTTCTACAGTCTGCAAAAATGGAGGGGACTAGACCCCAGTTGATCAATCAAGGACAAGACCAAGCACTCATTATGACAAGTATGGGAGAGCAGACACAGGAAGCCGTAGATACAGGTACGACCTTTTAGTTATAATTGTCTTTGCATACTCATAACCCCATTATGACACAAGATCTTAGATGCACAAATAGATATAGAATTATATATATGGTAGTCTAGTAGTTATGAGGATATATTTCTATTCTATCCAGATGGCATACACGCGATGCTAATAGATGACGGGAGTAGCAGTAGTAGTATTCTTCCCCTATCCTTATCTCGCCCTCTTGGGTGACTCATTTTCTCCTTTTATATTCACTCCTTATCTCGTGCGTAACTCTTCCTATCATAGTCGTATCTTTCGTGCCATTATGAATTGTTTGATTCATATCAACCTCACCCCTATTTTGTTAGTTAAACATAAATGTGTTAGTAATGCTTAATAACTAAGGATAAGTTCTTAATATATATATGCACTATAACAATATCTGTATTCTTTATTAGTTTAACCCTTAAGTAGCACCATGTAGCATAGTAGAAATTGTTAGATCACTTGAGCTAGATCATAGCCCTAATAGTTAGTCAAGACCTTAAGTGTCTCCCTAAAAACTTAGACTATGCCTAGGAAAGAGTTGAAGGCACTTGTTACGAACTGATGACTATGACAAATCGCCGGCGAGGTAGCGACAGTTGTCGCCAGACGATTTTGGTAGAGTAGTCAAATTACTTGCAGCCATACTGGCCAGGTGGCGTGGCAGTATTAGACTATGATACTTGACGGTTATGGAAAAAGTCATAGTTATGAGATTCTAGACAGGTATCCCAAGATTCTCGACCCAATAAATATAATTGCCTTACAATCTAGACAATAGCTTCAAAGAAGGTAACCATTAGTAGAATTCTTGTAAGTTGGATAGTGTAGACGAGTTAGAGGATGATAAAATAAGTGGATGGACAATAAATAAGAAAGTGTTAGAATGGCAGACCATGAGTTTTAGGAGTCCTACTAGATACCAATGTAGTGTAATAGTTATAGTTATCATTATGAATATGGGTTAGTGTCAATTTCGAGGACGAAATTTTGTAAGTTGGGTAGAATATAAAACCCCTATTTTTTTAAAAATTGTATTTATTATTTTTATTAATTAATAATTTAATTATGGTAACTATGTGCTAAATAGGAGAAATAGATTTTTATTAATTTTTATTTTAGGTGTTCGGGCACTTAGAGGATTTATGGGACCATTAGGAATTTTTCAGAATTTATTCCATGTAGGAGACCCCTTGAGCAGTTGCTAGCCTAATAGTGTGCATTATTCTAATCCATAAATTTTCTTATGAGTATATATATAATATATATGTATACACAAATATATATATGTATATGTACATTTAGAAAGGAAAAGAAAAGAAAGTAAAAGAAATAATTAAATAAGAATCTAATAATAATAATAAAAGTAATAATAATAACATAACATACTTAATCCATTCCTTAGCAAATTTGCTAAGAATGCATGCTTCAGCGAATTTGCTATTCCCTTCAGCCTTTAGAAAACTTACTAAATGCCAACTACTTGTTTCCATACTTCAACAACTGTGCGTTAGCACAGACCCGCCCCTTCAGCAATGATCCAGACCCGACCCCTTCACCCCCTTCGGCCGAGCCAACTCACCCTCTCTCTTCCTATTAAATATATATATATATATATATATATATATATATATATATATATATATATATATTTATCTCTCAAAAACCCTAACCTAAATTTTCAGACCTCCTCTTTCCATCTAGAGCCGTCACCGCAGCCAGAGAAGCCCCGCCAAGCCATCCAAACCATCCTGACGACTCCGACCTCGCGCACTGCAAATTCCCACACGAGGCACCTTCGCTCCGGAATTATTTTCCGTCGACTCGCTCAACCAAACGCCGTTCCGTCTTCACCGGTATGCTCACCCCTTAACCCTCTTCCATAGTTGTATTATAGCCAACCTCGGAAAACGTGTATCCCTAGGCAAAAAACAGCATCCAAAGTGGGCACGAGCAGACCCAATTCTGGGATCGCAGAAAACTACGGTGACCACCCATATTGCCGAGTTCGTATCTCCCTCCACAGAGATCCGAATTCGGTGATTCTTTTTTATAAATGAAGAACACTTGACCTAGTTTATTTTCTATTAAATAACTTTATATTATTAGTTACTGTGGACATAGTTAAATTCGTCACAAAACTGCGCGAACCCACTTTTTCTAGATTTCCAAAAGTTGGAAAACGGAGCGCGCCCCGCCAAACGGGACCGCCCCGCCGTGTACCAAGTGTACTGAATGGTGCACGCAGCGTAACCGGACACGTAAAAATTTGTGGAGACTGATTCGGACGTGTGTGCGCGCCGAAATCAGGCCGTATCCGCGGACACACACCGTGTCGCAACTTTTGTGGAACTCGCGCATATTTTGTACACGCTTGTCAGATTGCGACAAAACTTGCGCCACTGGACTCGTGGTAACGCGCTGGTCCTGTGACCCAATTTTCACGCAATTCTGAGACGGTTGACCAAATCGCCAATTGGCGGGCCCCACAGTTGACTTTTTGGATAAAATTTTGTTCGACCCATCGGAATCCACATTTGGACATACCGTTGGTTTCGTATTAACATTTATAGTTGTTTGACCTATAGTTTGTCCAATTTAGAGACTGTTACCCTTGGCACGCTTTTTGGTGCAAAGTGGGCCACATGTGGACCCCACTTTTAACCGAAATTATCGTTTTGCCCCTGTGTCCAAATTGGACGAAAGGGAAGTGCTTTTTTGCTGTTTTACTTATTCTGGGAATGTTGGTGATATTTATTTCAGCATTCGGATACATTTGTTCTGCGGCCATAGCTTTTGATCATGTGCGTTTGACTTCTGGACAGTACACCTTGCAGCTTTCTTACCAGGCAAGATACTTTGCCAAATTGTTACAGTATTTTACATGCTTAGTATATTTCTGTATAATTATTTCATTCTGTTTATTTATTGCATGTGTAGTTCCTTTCAGTCATTACTATATATTAGATATGTTGACACACACTTGACACTTAGTATCATAGAGGACAATCATTAGGCGTATGGGCTTTTAACCACTCTGGTAACACCGTAGTCACTAGCACGCACTATGGTGGGTCATATCCGATGGTCGCTACCCCCGCGGTATGTCGATTGATGGAGTCCGAGGGTCGCTACCCCCGCGGTATGTCGGCTGATGATGTCCACTGACGAGCGTGAGGTTGTGAGGATTAGATCGAGTAGCCTACCCTTGCCCATACGTCGAAAAGTTGTCCTCATTTGCATTCATATAGATTGTCTTATACAGCGTACTTATTTATTTTCAAATTATATGCATGTTTACTGTATTCAAGTTGGCTCGTATTTTCTGTATCTTGTTACGTCCCTCTAAGGACCTGGTCCTCTGCCAGGTGTATCTGCTCTTGAGTATTTGCAGGAGTACGGGCCTGGACCTGACGCATTATTTTCTGTCGATGAGGTCTTACCTTCTGAGCATCGTTGATTATCTGGCGATGGATTCTTTTAGCTGATATACTTCTGTCTTCATATTATTTTATATTGGAGATTTTATACTCCTCTCTCATTTTAGTTTTAGATATAGTCATTGGTAGTGGATTTGTCTCCACCCGACTATTATTTTAGATATTTCAGACTCCTATTCTAGTTTAGTATTTCTTTTCTATGACTTGCTGTGTGGGTGAGATTAGCATATCTGTGACTTGTGACATTATATATACCACATGTGAGTTTATATTCATATTACAGCGTACGTATGGGTTATGGTTTCCATATATTGGAGTTGCCATATCCATGCGGCTGGCATGCTTACGTGTTTCTAGTCCTACGTATTTGGGACTGGGGCGTGACAACGTACTTTCTAAGCTGTGACACATCAAAAATATCATGCACTTCTGACAGGGCTGGTGGTAATATAATTTGATAGGCAACTGAAGTAACTCGTTTGAGGACTTCGAGCGGGCGAACGAATCTCGGACTTAACTTCCCTTTTACTCCGAATCGCATGACTCCTCGCATGGGCGAGACCTTTAAAAACACATGGTCACCTTCAAATAACTCAAGGGGTCAACGACGAATGTCGGCATAATTCTTCTGCCGGCTTTGTGCTACTTTTAGTCGCTCTCGGATCAACCGAACATTTTGGACTGTTTGTTCGACTAGTTCCGGCCCAAGGATTTGACGCACCCTAACTTCATCCCAGCAGATCGGTGACCTACAATTCTGAACATACAGAGCCTCAAACGGAGCCATTTGGATGCTGGACTGATAACTATTGTTATACACAAATTCGGCCAACGGTAGGTGGACATCCCAACTCGACTTTGAACCGATTGCACATAGACGCAGAATATCTTCGAGTACCTAATTCACCCGCTCTGTTTGTCCATCGGTTTGAGGATGGTAGAATGAGATGAACTTTAACTTGGTCCCCATCGCTAATTGAAGGTTTTTCCAGAAATGTGATAGGAATCATCCGTCCTGATCTGACACTATAGAAACTGGCACTCAGTGCAGCCGAACTATCTCGTCAAGGTAGGTCTGGGCGAGGCGATCGATGCTCCAAGAAACTTTAATAGCAATGAAGTCTGCTGACTTGGTTAACCGGTCGACGATGACCCAGATTGCGTCATTCCCCCATTGTGTCTTTGGCAAGCCAACAATGAAGTCCATACTTATGTGCTCCCACTTCCATTCCGGGATAGCAAGATTCTACATTTCTCCGTCCGGTCTCTGATATTCTACTTTCACCCTCTGACAGGTTATGCATTGCGACACGAAGAGCGTCACATCTCTCTTCATGTCGTACCACCAAAAAATAGTGCGATGGTCTTTATACATCTTCGTGCTCCCGGGATGGACTGTATAGGCTGCATAATGAGCTTCCACGAGGATCTCCTTTCTGAGTTCTGTGTCATTGGGGACGCATAGCCTTTCCTTCACTCACAATACTCCATTCTCATCTACTGTAAAGTCCTTCACCTTTTCCGCTAGGATCTGCTCAAGCATTTTCTTTTGGAATGGGTCGTCCCTCTGAGTAGATGTGACGCTCTCTAACAGGTTGGGTATGAATCACATCTGAGCAACTCGTGCACCGCGATTTTGAATTCGGAGTTCAATACCCATTTTCTCTAACTCCCTTTGTAACCTATGATCGACGGACAGGGATCCCGTAAACACTCGACTCAACACATCCGCCACAATATTTCCCTTGCCAGGTGTATAGTCGATCGTCGAGTCATAGTCTTTGATTAATTCTAGCCAACGTCGTTGTCGTAGGTTAAGGTCCATTTGGGTGAATAGGTACTTCAAGCTTTTGTTATCAGTATAAATTTAGTAAGCCACTCTATAGAGGTAGTATCACCACAATTTTAGTGCAAACACAATTGCCGCTAGTTCCAGGTCATGCGTAGGATAATTTTTCTCGTGCATTTTTAGTTGTCTTGATGCGTAGGCTATCACCCTATACTTCTGCATGAGTACACATCCCAAGCCTTGTCCTGATGTATCATTGAATATTTGGAATCCCGAGGTCTCGTCTAGTATTACAAGTAGCCGGGCAAAGGTGAGGCATTGCTTTAACTCTTTAAACGAGTGTGAGGCAAGTCAGAGGTGATGCTAACTTGGAAAAGTCTTTTACGAAATGCCTGTAGTAGTCCGCTAGCCCGAGGAAGCTCCGAATCTCAACAACTGATGCAGGCCTCTTCCACTCGACGATGGCTTCAACTTTCTTTGGATGGACTAAAATACCTCCTACAAAAATGATGTTCCTGAGAAAAGATACGTTGCTCAGCCAGAATTCGCACTTACTTAGTTTTGCGTATAGCTTATTGTCCCGAAGAGTCTGTAGCATGGCCCGCAAGTGCTCTACATGTTCCTTCCTGTTCTTCGAGTCCACCAAGATATCATCAATAAATACTACTACAAACTTGTCGAGATATGGCCGAAACACACGATTCATTAAGTCCATAAAGACGGCAGGGGCATTGGTTAATCCGAATGGCATTACCAAAAACTCGTAGTAGCCGTAGCGAATGCGAAAGGCTAATTTTGGCACGTCGTCCGGCCTAATCTTGAGCTGATGGTAACCTGAGCGAAGATCAATTTTTGAGAATACCATCTCAACTTGTAGTTGATCAAAGAGGTCATCGATCCTGGAAAGGGGGTACTTGTTTCGAACAGTGGCTTTATTCAATTCACGATAGTCGATGCAGAGCCGCATCGAGTCATCCTTTTTCTTTACAAACAACACAAGCACACCCTATGGAGACACGCTCGGATGAATATACCCATGATCTAGCAATTCTTGCAACTAAACCTTTAACTCTTTTAGTTCTGTCGGGGCCATTAAATACAGAGCTTTGGAAATTTGTCAAGTTTCTGGAAATGTATTAATAGTGAACTCTATCTCTCGGTCGGGCGGCATACCGGACAACTTATCGGGAAACACATCAGAAAAATCTGCCACAATGGAAGTAGACTCAACGTTTGCGCAATCTCGATGCGTGTCTCGAACGGACGCCAAGTACCCATCGCATCGAGAATGTATCATCCGCCGAGCAGACATTGCAGAGATCACCATGTAGGCGCTCTCGACGGTAGGCTGCACGCATAACAAAATTTGATCTTGCCAGGTAGACGAAACATGACTTTCTTTTCTGCACAATCAATGGTAGCCGAGCAAGCGCCAAGCCAATCCATCCCCAGAATGATGTCGTAGTCCCTAATGTCTAAGACTATTGCATCAAGTGATAATTTTCTTCCCCCGATGCAAATGTTACCTTCACGACAAACTAAGTGAGCTAGTAAATCTACGCCCGATGGAGTACGGACGCTAAGGTTTAGGCCTAGCGGTGCTATAGGAAAGGTGTTCTCGGTGGCAAAATCCGTCGCAATAAAACTATGTGTGGCACCAGAATCAAACAATACTCGAGCAGGAACATTATTGAAAAGTAATATACCTGATACCGTCGTGTTTGATGTGAACGCCTCTTCCCAAGTCAGAGCATAGACCCAGCCTTGAGCGTTATGCGGTGCCGTCTGGTTCGCTCGAGGTGCTTGACCCTGATCTTGAGGCATACAATTTTGTTACCGTTGTTGGTTTAGTCCTCCCTTCTGACAGTTCACTGCCATATGTCCCTGGCGACCGCATTTAAAGCATGCTCCATTGAATACTTGACAGTTTTGAGCGATGTGTCCAACACGATTACACTGGTGGCAGACGATCTCACTACCTCTCCCCGAGTTTGCACCCTGATTACCGCCGTTGTTGGGATGCTTAGATGCGTTGTTACCTTCTGTGTTGCTAGGGCGTTTGTGATTGAAATTTTTTACAGCGCCGGTGCGAACTGGGGGGTACTGCGGCTCTAGGAAGAGGGCATGGTTTAGAGACTCCCGCATGGTATGGTACTGGGAGACGACGACGTGGGCACGAATAGAAGGTCGCAGTGCTATCTCAAACCTTCGAGCTCGACTTTCGGCATCACAGAGATGAGACTTAGCAAATTTTGTAAGACTGTTGAATTTTGAGGCATACTATCGCAGTGTCATATTTCCTTGTTGCAGATGTATAAACTCGTCTTCCTTCTCGCGATGGACGGTGGGTGGGAAGTACTCCTCTTCGAAGGCTTTTTGGAACACGGACCAAGAGATAGTTGTCTTGTCATCTTCACTCAATATAGCTTGTTTGTGCATATCCCACCAATCATGTGCGTTTAAACGGAGATGAAGCTGAGCGCAAGCAATTCTCTTTGTTTCATCTATGCGAAGAACTTCGAAGTGGTCCTCTAACTCAACCAGCCAATCCAACGTCACGGAGGGGTCCTCAATCCCTTTGAAGGTAGCATGACACGTCTTCTTAAACTCTGATATTTGCAGGATGGGACCCTTTTCGTCTTAGGGCGGAGGTTCCTGAGAGCCTTGTTGTCCCGCGATTTTGACTACAACTGGCACTGTCGCGGCGGCCGCTGATGTAAAATGGTTGCTGGTGACGAGCGTCGTCACAATCGTTTGTAAGGTATCCATTTGCTTCTGCTGTGCCTCGGCCTGAGTCCGCTGCGCCTGAAATTGAGCCTCAATTCGGGACTCGAATTGGCTTTGACCTAGTTCTGTCTGCCTCTGTTGCGTTTTTATCAAACGCATCATCCACTCGAACTGATCGATAGAGGGCGCGGCTGCTAGACTTCCCGAGCTGCCTGATGTGCCGAAACTGCTCCCCTGCACTTGCGCCGCCACCTGTACTGGTGCATCCGGCTCTGAGGCTATTCCTTTAAAGAAAAGTAACTTGCATCAGTCTCAAAATATATTATAGACTTAATGTATAGATCAGCTATCTTATTTTGTGTCCAAGTTGTAAGCCCGTGTGACATCCTTATTACTTTTGGGTCAAGAGTCTGTAAACAGATGTTCATTATCAATAAAGAGAACTTTTCTATATTCAATGTGTACTATCCCAATTTGCGTACTTTGTTGCATATGTTTCTAAAGTATATCGTTATGCCTAGGCCTTGTGCACGCGTGCCTTACGCGTGCATGACATCATGTCTGGGGGATGATTATCGATTTAGCAGAAATTTGGGCGTGACAGATTATACAAAGTTCGCTGATGGGAGAGGAGTTATCGGTTGTCTATACGTGGATGACATGCTGATCTTGGATACGGATCGAGCACGTTTCATTGAGACAAAGAAGTTTCTCTCATCTAAGTTCAGTATGAAGGACTTCGGGAGCTGATGTGATCATGGGGATCAAGTTCATCCAGACGGGCACAGGAGAGGCGTTATCACAGTCTCACTATATTGAGAAGATGCTCACACGCTATGCGGGAAGATTCAAGTCGAAGTGACATATATCCTAATGCATGATGGGCAGTCATTGTAGGGAACGCTCAACCCACATATTGAGATATGTGAGAGATTATTGGTATTTTTGCCTTTAGACTAGCAAAGATAGTCCCACATTGGCTACACCACCAAGTGGATATCTCAATATAATACTTTGTATGTGTTGAGGTGTGCACATGGGGTATGGTGGGGCACATAGGTGCCATGTGAGAGTATTTTATTAGGAGGAAAATGATTAACTCCTTAATGAAAGCTTTTAAGCTTTTTGTCATTCTCTTAGATAGTATTCCATAGGAGCTAAGTCCCAAAGGGGCTTAGCGACTCGGACTCGGACTCGGACTCGGGCTCAATGGCGTAAAGTGGCGCTTTGTTTGTGCACTTTGCACTTAGCATCATCGCTAGGCGCTTGGGCGCTTTTGTTGCGCTCGTTTTATGCGCAAGTTTTATGCTCGGGTTGCATGCACGTGTTGCATGAACGGACGCTGAGTGGGTGTTGAACGGGTGCTGAATGGGCTATGTATGGGCTACGATTGTGGAATATCAATTTTGTTTATTGACTTTTTAGTCCCACATCGGAAAGAAGATGAGGATGGGCTTCCAAACTTCCCTATATAAAGAGCCCTCTAGCCTCCTTTTGACACACACCAAATATTGAGAAAGATGAGTCCAAAGGAGTCCGTTTGAGTCACACAAAGAGGTGACTACGAGCGTTTCAGAAGTTCTCTTGTGAACTTGTTGGCTTCTGGGAGAAGATCGTCGATAGAGGACGAATCTTGCTTTGAGCAACAGTGGTCTTCACCAGCCCAGCAAGAACAATTTTTATTCTATATCTCTCTTCTCTTCTTCTTGTTGTAAATGTTCTGTCACAATTGCAACTGTGTTTGCAAGGAAGAACATAATTTTGGTTCTTGAATTCTGTGATTCAGAAGGAATTGTAATCAGCAACTATATTTTATATTATATAGTTCTTCGTTGGATCGAGGTAAATCAGAGAGAAAACTTTTGCGTGAACTCCTGATCTCGACTTCAACTTCTTATTCTACCATCTTTGATTAAGCCTCGGAACTAACATTACCTCATACTCATATATGCTCTCGGAAAAGAATTCAAGAATACTTTTGTGGACTAATGTGTGTATGTGTGTGTGTATATATATATATATATATATATATATATATATATATATATATAGAGAGAGAGAGAGAGAGAGAGAGAGAAATTAAAATGTAATGTTCCATACTGTAGATGTGCACGTCTATAAGAATGAAATATATATATATATATATATATATATATATATATATATATATATATATATAATGGCGCTCTGGGTATAGGAGATCCAGGGCCAGGAAGTTCAACGACGGCAGGGCATCCGCCGGGTGTTGGAGGCTTCGTTGACAAAAGTTCAGAGAGGCACCAAAGGGATGAAGAGGAAGCGGATCTAGCAGGCATAGAGGTTCTTGCGCATAGAGATGTAGATAGGGGATGGACGATTGTGAAGAGGAGAAGGAGAACTGGCCCCACGGATAGGCGTCCCAGGGCGGTTGGCAAAGGAGACCGAGTGCTGGGTGGGCGTCCCAGATCTAGAGAGACACATTATCGAGATAAGAGTTCCGATGAGTACGCAACATACGGCGGCCGAGGCTAGGGGCTCTCCAAAGGAAACTATGAGGGGGCCGACGAGGGATCGATGGATAGGCAGTCCCTGGGCAGTTGGCAGAGGAGATCGAGTTCTGGATGGGCGTCCCAGATCTAGAAGACACATTATAGAGATAGAGTTCCAATGAGTACACAACATACGGCGGTCGAGGCCAGGGGCTCTCCAAAGGAAACTACGAGGGGGCCGATGAGGGATCGACCTATGGATGCACGTGTAAAAGTTGCAGCAACCACACCTCGATGCGTGAACACGACTGGATCTATGCCGAAGCCGGTGGCGTGGGCAGACTTATGCAAACCGGCAGAGATCCAGGAAGAAGTAGAATTGTAGTATGTTGGACCCAGCATTATTAATGGGAGAAGAGTGCTTGAAATCACAAAGGATGACATCCAAGAAACAATGGAATATTGAAAGAACACACTGATTCTGTACGTGATGGGCAACAAGCCGTTCTATGGACAAATAAAAGCTTTTGCACATCAAGTATGGCGTCCGAAAGGCTCCATGGAAATATTCTCGCGGAAAAATGGTTTTTACTTCAATAAATTCTCATTGGAGGAGGATCTGGTTCGTGTACTGGAAGGAGGCGCATGGACGTTTGATGGTAGATTAGTAGTCCTCAGACGGTGGTTGCCTGAATCAAGCTTCGAGAAAGATCGACTAACTACAGTTCCTATGTGGATCCGATTCCCATGGTTGTCGCCGCAGCTTTGGAGTGTCCCGTCGATCATGAAGATGGCAAGTATGGTAGGTAAACTCATATGTACAGATGTTCCAACGGCTCGTCGTAAATTGCTAAGTTATGCCCGAGTCTTTATGGAGATTGATGCCACAGGTTGAAGTTTTTTTTTTACCTAACGGGGAATGAATAGTCCAGACCGTAGAGTACGAATGGGCACCCCCTTCTTGCTCGAACTGTAGGTGTTTTGGACATGTGAAGGAGCATTGCAGGGACAATACGGGTGAGGCTACGGATGTGCATGGAGGTGTAGCTCGTCCAGGGTCCAGGGGCGGTGTAGGAAGTTAATCAAAGTCATAATCAAGTTCTTCAACAACAGGATGTTCGTATGGAGGATGATCAGGTTGAAGTTGTGTGTGCAGATAATGAAGAGGGTAGCGAGTTTCATGTATCGGTGCTGGGCAAGAAGAGTGTACCAGATCAACATGTAGTTGGACAAAACGAAAGCATGGAAGATACGGATATGCTTGGGGAACTTGACTTACAGAGTGGAGGTTCGGGTAACTCCATGGAAATGCAGTCCCAGAACAAGCAAGGGAATGAATAGGTGAAGGGAAAGAGTGCAAAGGTGATGCATATTAGAAGGCTGTATGATTAGGAACCTCTAGGAGGTGCAGGGGACCATATCAATCGAGGGGTTGAACTGGCTCAGAGGAAGGAGTTAATGGCAGCTAATCCGAAATAGGCTGCAGCGCTCCGATGCACTTCCAACAATCGAGAGGAGGCTAATTCCAGAGGGCTAGAACAACAAGGTGTAAAGGCTACCTCTAATCGTCCAGAGAAAGCCTGGGATTGTTAATGTCGGTCCTAACATGGAATATTAGGGGAGGGGCGGAGGTGGAAGGAGATTCAAAATTTATAGGAGGAATAAATGCTCGATTGTTTCGATAATTGAATCTAAAATTAAATCAGCTATAGCTCTTTACCTTTTTAATATGTGGTATACTTAGTTCATCATGAATCCATTTTTTTAATTTTAATATCTTTTTGACTGAGGTCACGATACCTCTATTTTGTGAAAGTTTTATTAGAGTACTTGGTTTTATCAAGTCTTTCTCTCATTTATGTGTTAAAATATAGAATTTTCCTACATCAACTTGTTTATTTTTTATTGATGACCCAATCGAGCTTTCATTGTTTTGGCTTTCTTTACATGCTTAATTGATTTTGCTTTCCTTGTTATGGACTTACATAAAATTCATGACTAATGTCTAGATATGGGTTAATACTTTAAAGGAGGAGCATTCAAGTCGACTGAATTTCGTACTTTTCTCCTTTACCTTCATGTCTATCTAATAGATATTCATAATAGCATGCCAAGGTAATTGAGTTCCAAATACATGAACTTGAGTAAGTGGATTGAGTTTTACAAATAGGAAGATTCTTGTATATCTGTTGGTTATACTTCTTATTGATATTGATTATACTCCTTATTGGTACTAATTCACTAATTTGTATAGACAAAAATTTGGATCATATTTGATTCTTTAATCATTGTTAAAGTTCTTCTTTTATCTTCAATAATACTATAATTGGTATAATATATTGGAATACTTTATTCTAATTCTCTTGGCGTTTGTTTGAAGTCCTTTCTTTCCATAATATGAGCTTCATTTTCTATTACATTGAATTTTTATATTTTTTTTCTTTGGATTTCTAGATGGTAAACTAGTTATTGAATTGTCTTCTTTTTTCACAAACTAGCATTACCAACTACCTTGTGGCTTGACAAGCTATTCTACATTACCTTTTTTTTACTTGTCTTTACACACTTCTCATATTGTTGCTATAGTGATCTTGATCATATTTTTGTACTTAAGATTGATTTCATTTTATATCTTAGTACGGGAGAGCTTTTTTTTTATCATGTCAAAGGAGGAGAAGTAAGTTTAAGTATGTTTGAATATGTTTGTCAAATAGAGAAGTCGTTTAAGTAGTATACTTATAGTAATTTCTGCTTTGTATTTTACCTTAGTGATATATGTATCTATTATATCTATCTTAAACTTAACTGATTTTTCATAATTAAAAAGGGGGAGATTGTTAGCCCAATGATTATGTTGAGTTTTTTGAATATGGATAATCGATTAAGTTTAACATTATAATATCATTAATAGTCATGCAATCACTATAATGTTGATGCTTAAACTTCGCATTGTCCTAATATGCATTAAATATATCACTCTTGCTACTACACATTGCTTTGTTTGTCTAACATTTATTTGAAGAAAAATAAGATCAATACATGGACATATGCAATGGAAAAATTATGATGAGCCAAAGATAGTGTTATATCAGAAGATTTCTCTGAACCACCTACGACATATCTGAGGCCTCGCACTCGGGGGTTCATCTATCTATGAAAGGTATACATATTTTATGATCTGTTTATCTTTGGACAACTGTCGTCAAGAAAAAAATTCATCTTCGTACAAAGGAACAAGCCAAGCCAAGCCAAGTCAAAGGATGGATATTGTCATTATCAAGTTGTTGTTTGGTTTTATATTATATTTTGTATTTTTATCTTTATTGATATGACTCATGTAAATCGAGTCGCACTGGGAATTAGAAAGCTCAACCAAATCCAAACCTACTCCAATTCAAAACTAGACCTACATTCACACAACCAAATAGATAGAACTCACCCATAACTACAAAACTGGCCTACAGAGCCCGAACTCGGGCCGATGAGACCCAGTTTGAGCCACTCCGTATTTGACTCGTTCTTCCTCCAGGAGAACAGGATGCCAACGCTCAAATTTTTAAACGTTGAAGGACCGAACTCTTCCTGAACTCGGTCCCCCTGCTAGCCTATAAATACCGATGCATTCCACACTATTTTCATCATTCTCACTTGCAAATCTTTATACATTCAAGGCTATAAATCTTTTCCATCACCAAGAGCAACTCCCAAGCCTTCTAAGTATCAACTGCGATCTTGGTTAGAAGTCTTCGTCGAGTTGTAAAGCTTGAAAATCCAAGTTCTTTTTTATTTTAAGTGTTGAAGTCGGTGTGCCCTTCGGATCAGAGCACGTGGTTGTAAGAAGTCAGCGTGCCCTTTGGATCAAAGCACGTGGTGTGTGCTATTTTTCAAATAGTAGATTCAAAATCGGACAAGAGTTTCCGAGACTGGACTGTCCTCCAAGAGGGATACCAGTATACATCACGGTGTTTGCGTCTGTGACTTCTTACTCTTTACATTTTCCTATACTTGTTTGCTAAAGTTTTTAGTTTGTAATATTGTTCCGTATTATTGTGTTTAATTCTATTTACTCCCTCTAGAGTTGGCTACAGTTTGTTCCATTTAACAAAGTAAATTTTCTTTCATGAGTTGCGTTTGATCAATATGTTCCATTATTGCTTACATTATTGCAGTGATTGGATGAACCTGAGGAAATGGATAAAACAAGGTATGCTTCCTGATTTTATACTCTCACTTTTGGTTGAGACAATCAACAAGGGACGGAAAACCAATAATGGTAGTTTTCATAAAGTTGAGACGGAGATTTTTCCAGTCTTAAATCAAACTATTGGGTTTAACAAAATGTTCCTCCCTCAAACTAGCTATTGGAGGTGGTTGAAGAAAAGATACAGTGTATATATATCAAATTCTCCTCGATAGTAACTCTGGTTTTGATGGGATCTCCTGGCATGCAAATTTGCAGCGGATACAAAAAAATAAGGGACGAATACATTAAGGTAACATATTCATTATTTACTTAGTATTTGTTACCCATTATTAATTAATAACATCTTCAAAGTTATTAATTCCTTTCTCATTACTAGCTGGTGATTTGTGCCTTTCGGTACTCTCTCGACACTTCCATAAATATTTTATTTTATCCAATAAATAACAATGAAAACATGTTATAGTAAAAATACATTCTAGATGAATTAAATTTATAAATGATAATAAGCAAAAGGATTATATATGATACCATGAAATATATTTAAAATTAATTAGAATTTTAGTAAAGTTTTGATATAATTTAAAAGTTTTAAGATTAGAATGAAAAAAGATAGAGAATCAATCATTTAATCAACTTAGGAATATTGAATTTATTTAAGAAATTGTAGAGCCAAGTATTGATTAAACATGAAAATAAAGAGTTAACTAAGTAGAAAATGAAAAAGAATTCTAAACCATTGTATATGCTTAGTTGTTTAATCTTGACCATCATTTGTCTTCATCTTTTTGTCCGAAAACGTTGTCCTTCTTTATTATATAGATATTATGGAATTATAAAACTAGTATGATGATATGGTTGCTGGACTTTATTTTGTTTAATATTTTTATCTATAAATCATAATTTAAGATTTCAAATATAATTTAAAACAGTCATCCAAATTTGAGTTTGAAAATCATGGTAAAATTATGACAAAATCAGTAGTGAAATTAGGTATATCAGGATCAAATCATGACAAAAATAAAATCAAACTAAATTTATGTTTTTAAACAATCAGGAAAATTGATCTCAAATCATGCTACGACTACACCCCCATAATTGGTCTCAAATTAGTCATAATTTTTTTTGATACAAATGCGAAAGATATATAATTCAATTGTAAGAATTTTATCAAAATTGAACAAAGTGCATAAATCTAGAATTGAGCTAAAAAATTGGACTTCTTGTCGAATGACTGACGAATTGCCGAAAGGTAGGTTTGCAATGATCTAGTTTACTGTGCACACAAGTCAACGATTGTTTCGAAGAACATCTACAAGGGCGACTAGACAAAGGTGAAGACTAATGGCATAATATAAAGAAACAGAGCTGATTGTGATACTAACACGATCTTGGCACCAAAGTCATGGCAACACCTAAGCAACTGAGATGATCGTCTAGGACCCCACAAAAAGAGAAGGCCCCTAAGTTTTAAAATTTTATTACTAATAAAAATATTTTTAAAAAAAATTAACCAACCAAAGTTTAATAAATTATGAAAATTCTTACTTCCTCTCCAATTCTCATGTAATAGACTTCCTACTATACATGTCATTATTATCTCTTATTTAATATATTAATTTATCTTAATTTTATATATTGTCAAACTTCTACCTGACCTCTTGAAATTTCATTTATTACGATATTTAATACATTAAAATATTGTATTAATATTTATTTTTCTTTAAACTTAGGTGAGCATTTTGAAATTGATGGTCTTGATTTATTTCAGAATTGAAAGTGTTGAAAGAAGGGTTAAAAAAAGAAAATTAGTACTCCAATAGAAATATTAAACTATATTAAAAAAATATTCTTTTACAAATGCATGTATTATTATAGAATACTAAATTATTAACAATACATTAGGGTGAGCATTCGGTTATTCAGTTTCAATCGAATCAAAGTCTAGCCATAACCAAACCAAACCGATGTAATCGGTTCAGTTTATTCCAAAGTTAGGCCCAAAGTTGGATCAGTTGTTAAATTATCAAAGTTGAATTTCAAAAAATCTACATATAATTATTGTTTTCAAAATATACACACAAATGTACACATTTTTTTATCATAAAATATACATAGAATTGAGGGTATTTTACATATTTCATAATTGTTATTCGATTTTTTTTTATTTTGGATCGAAATCTAACCCAAATAAAAAATTTTAGTATTTCAAAACCATACTTGAACCAAAAATTTTAAAACTAAACCGAATCTCTTGTTCGGTTGAATAATGCTCACCCTGCAATACATTTGATTGTTGCTATTACTAAAAGATATTTTTAAAATTAAAATTACTTAAATCTTATTTGAGATCAACTATTTTACGTGATAGATTAGATGGATTAAAAGATTATCTATCGAGTGTGAAATGTTAGAATATGTTGATTATAAAGCTTTAATTAATAATTTTGTAGCTGAAAAAACTAGAATAATGGGATGAGTAACATAGGCTAGGCCTCAATATCTTGATTCTAAAACTTTAATTAATAATTTTAAAGCTGAGAATGTATCCAAGAAAAAATATATATATAGCTGAAAAAGCTAGAATAATGAGATAAGGATTTACATAGGCGATGCCTCCCTAAAAGTTTAAGGCTCCCAAATTTTTAGAGACAACATTACTTCACACATTAGTTTTTTTTAAGAAACAAACTAAGAATACCAAGGAACAAAATATACCATAATATTATTGGAAATGTAACGAGGACTTTGGGCTCTTCTTAAATACAAATTTTCATTCTTAATTATCCACGGAAATAAAAAAAAACACCTCGGTACACAATTGGTGGATGCTAGTTTTTAGTTTATATAAATTCTATGTTTATATAAATTCTATAATATGTTGGAGTTGTTATTGAGTAAACATTTTTTCTATAGAACTTTATCAGCATATCCAAATGAAATTTTTTTACTTTCGTCCTACTTAATAATATAATTTTAGACTTACATTTCACCTTTTGGATTTATTAGACTTATATTTTACTTTTTGTCACAAAAAATATTTATTTTATCACAAAAAATTATCGATGCTTTTTTATTTTTGACAAAAGGTAAAATAGAAGTCTAATAAATACAAAAAATAAAATCTAAATCTAAAATTATACTATTAAGTGGGACAAAAGTCAAAAAAAAATTAATCCAAATTGATCCAGACCTATGTTGTGACATATATAATTCCATCACAGGACAAGACCCAAAGAAATTCACCCTATCTATATGTTGGATTTTCCATTCAAAATGGAAGCTAAGCACTCCACAGATATAAATAGTATAAATTGTTTGATTATCGTTTGAAATACTAAATTGTACGTTGACAAAAGATGTAAAATAGTATAATAAAAGTAGTCTAATTCTAAAGGCACTCCAAAAAAAATTTAGTATAGTCCAAATTTTAGTTTTAATTATTTAAAAGTTTACCATCGAAAAAATTGTTTCAGGCTAATCTAATTTTTTTCAGGAATGTCAAAAAATTTGGCAGTCCTTTTAATAGCAAGGACTGTCCCAAAAAAATTTGACAGTCCTAATTTAGAACTGTCAAAAAATTGACAGTCCTAAAAAATTATGACTGTCAAAATTTTGATGGTCCTTGAGGACGATAAATTAGGATCTGTCTTTACAGTCCGTGAGGACGATAAATTAGGATTTGCCTCCTCCTCCAGCCTCCTCCTCCTCCACCAGACTCTGCCTCCTCCTCCTCCTCCTCCTGCTGCCACCTCCTCCTCCTCCAGCCTCCGCTTCCGCCTCCCCGTCCTTCTCCTCCTCCCACTGCCGTCTCCTCCTCCGGCGGTTAGGATTAGGTTTAGGGTTTGAAATGGGAAAGAGGGGAGGGTTGGACTGTCCCGAGTAAATTTGGAACTGTTCTGAATAAAAATTTTAAAAACTTTGACTATCCTAAAATAGTGAGTTATGCTAAGTAATTTTTGAAGTGACTATAGAATTAGTCTAAAATAAGCTTTTGCTCGCGATTCTTGTTGAAAAGTCGATGGAGACGGCAAACTAGTCAAAATGCCAAACTGACATTCATTCATTATATTTTTATTTTTGATAAGTTAAAACTTGAAGAAACTATATTTTGAAAAAACTAAGCTAATAAAAGAGCCGTCTAGTTGGGTCCGTCAGTTAACTTATCGTCCCCTCCTTTGGTGAGTACGGGGGCCTTTCATCACTTTGTAGTGAATCTGAAAAACTTTTTGAATTATATATATATATATATATATATATATATATATATATATATATATATATCAGAAAATTTACTGTAGCGAAATAAATTTATATTAAATTATTATAAACGAAACAAGTTTGAGAAATTTGTAAAAAAAGTCATCGTCCGCCAACAGTGTTGGCGGAAAACACAATTGCTGTACATGTAAGCAGCAAAAAAATTAAAAAAAATTAAAATGTGGGCCCCACGGCCAATTTCCGCCAACAGAGTTGGCTGAAATTGGCCCCGTGGGACCCACGTTTTTTTTTTTGGTTTTGTTTGGTTTGGTTTGGTTTGATTGGTTTTTTTCGTTGGTTTATTTTAATTAGTTATATTTCTGTTTTATTTATTTAGTTTAGTTTATTTTAATTGGTTTATTTTTTCGTTGGTTTATTTTAATTGGTTTGATTGGCCCCGTGGGGCCCACATGCATTTTAATTTTTTTTAATTTTTTTGCTGCTTACGTGTACAGCAATTGTGTTTTCCGCCAACACTGTTGGCGGACGATGACTTTTTTTACAAATTTTTCAAACTTATTTCGTTTATAATAATTTAATATAAATTTATTTCGCTACAGTAAATTTTCTGTATATATATATATATATATATATATATATATGTATGTGTGCGCGCGCACGTGTCTTATATATATTTTATATTATTTAAAAAAACAAATAATATATATATATATATATATATATATATATATATACTATTTGAGAATAGCAAAATCTATTAATATTTTACATTTTGAGAAGAGTAAACAACAATCTTCTTTAAAAAAAAAAAATTCATACGTAATTACTTAACTATCCATGTTAAATTTAATAATATATTTTAAGTAGTAAACATAAAGAAGGATATTTTAGGGGGGGGGAAACTTCCACGGTGAAGTTTTACTTTCCTTATTATATAATAGTATAAATTTATTCTTTTTTTTTCTCAAGTATTATTTGTATTTGTTATCATTAATAATTTCTTATCTCTTGAGAAATAAAAATTGAAGTAATCTTTATCTCTACTATTATAATATGGCTTAGAAATGACTCAAAAAATGAACCACCTAAGCCGTATGTATATCATCATTTAAATAAATTAAAAAAATTAATAAGAAGATAACTAAATAACTACCTAAATACTCCACTAATTATTTTTAAAAAATACTTAACCAAGCATTTAACTGTCTAATATGATATATTTGCAACTATATAATTCTAACTCAAGTGCTTAAGGTGTGAGACATTTCCCTTGATTGTTTGAGTTCAAATTTTAGGAATGACAATTTTTATAATAAATTTATATATTTTAATAATATATTTTTATGCACGTGCACATTACTAGTAACTAGGAAATGCATGTGCGTTGCACGTAAAATAATCTTTTTTATATTATTATAAAATAGTTTAAATATTTAAATATATTTGAATTAAAATTTCTTGTATATAATTTTATATTTTAATTACGATTTGTTATGGATATATCTCAACTTTTTATAAAAAAATTTAAAAAGGCTAATTGTCAAAGCCGTATGTATATCCTCACCTAATTAAAAATAAAAAATAAAAAAATTTAACTAATTTTTTAACTATGTAATATTATATAGCTATAGCCAAATATCTCTTATAGCTAACTAGTATACTCAAATGCGTTGTACGTCAAATATTTTTTTATTTCTTTCTGATATAATTGAAAAATAATTTAAATATTTAAATATATTTGAATTAATATTTGTTATATACATATTTATATTTTGATTAAAATTTATTAAATATTTAATTATATTTTAAAAATTATTTAAAAATTTAAATATATTTGAATTATGATTTGTTATATATACATATTTATATTTTAATTAAGATTTGCTAAAAATTTAGTTATATTTTAATTATAATTTGTTATGGATATATTCGGTTATACAAAAGAAAAAAGAAAAAAGTTTAAAATTAAAGTTTTCGTATATTTTTAATTAGATGGTTGATGATTTACAAGCGGCTTTGACGGTTCATTTTTTAGTCGTTTCCAAGCCGCATTATAATTGTAGAGATGTGGTTAAGGTGAGGTATTTTTCTTGTTAGTTAGGTTCGATTCTCCATGGTGTAACAAATTTAATTTTTTTTTACATAATATTAATTTTCTTAAATAAATTATGGAGGATTTACAAACGGCTTAGACGGTTAAATTTTAAATCGTTTTCAACCCTTATTATAAGAGTAGAGAATTTAATAATGGAAGAAAATAAAATTATGTATTAGCAATGAAAATAAAGGCTTAATTGTAACTTGATACCCTCAACTATTCGAATTGTTCAACTTGATACCCTCAACATTGATAGGTACTAACTTGATACCCTAATTTTTTTTTGATTAAATTGCCCTCCCCTTCTCCCCCTCCCCCCAACCCCCCTCACTCTCTCTCCATCGGCGGGCGCGCGCGAGCGGGCGGTGGGCGCGCGCGACGGGGTCGACGTGCGCGTGGGGCTGCGCAAAACGGAGGCGTGGCCGCATGGGAACGGCGCGCGAGCAGGACGGTGTCCGGCGGAGGCGTACGCATGGGGGACGGTGTGCGGCAGTGGAGGGGGGTGGCGCGCGGCGGAGGAGGAGAGTTGTGGCGGGGGTGGGGAAGGGGGCGGCTGGGGTGAGGGGGGGGGAGGAGAGGGGAGGCGGCGTTGTGGTGGCGGAAGAAGGAGGGGAGGGGTAGTTTATAATTTTTTAAAATTTTGGGTATCAAGTTGAAAAAATTCCAATAATTGAGGGTATTAAGTTAGCACCT
Organism: Iris macrosiphon; assembly: GCA_036927795.1. NCBI lineage: Eukaryota > Viridiplantae > Streptophyta > Magnoliopsida > Asparagales > Iridaceae > Iris > Iris macrosiphon. Next base: position 157,738,173 of record JAYESA010000012.1, on the reverse strand, counting down.
ATAAAAATTGATGGTATCAAGTTGAACAATTCGAATAGTTGAGGGTATTAAGTTGCAATTAAGTCGAAAATAAATACAAATAACTCAAATATTTTTTTTTTAGTTAATTGTCAAAATGGTACATGAGGAATGTAGTGTTTGTCATTTTAGTGATCGAACAATTTTTTTTGGTCGAAATGGTGCATGAGCTTTGCATTTTTGCTCAATTAGTGCATGAAGTAAATTTTGTTGGTATTTTTGAATGAAAATCGATAAAAATGGACATGTGATGGTCACGTGCCCTATTTTTAATGGCTATTTTGTCAGATTTTTGGTTTTGGACTACTATTTTTAACGATTTTTAACTATTTTCATCCAAACATTTTTTTTTCGAACACTAATATTCTTCTGAAAATGATAGTCCAAAATCAAAAACTTGACAAAAAAAATTTAAAAATAGGACATGTGACCATCACATATCCATTTTTATCGGTTTTCATCCAAAAATACCAACAAAATTTATTTCAGACATTAATTGAGCCAAAATGCAAAACTCGTGTACCATTTCGACAAAAAAAAAAAATTTCGATTATCATAATGACAAATATTACATCTTTCATGTATTATTTCTGCAATTAACTCTTTTTTTTTTAGCACAACAAAAACCCTACAGCAACTCCTGAGTTCCTAAGTTTGTCATACTCATCCATTATTGATGGTTGGATTACATGCATCTTATGTTTTGATTACAATTTTCTAAAAAATCAAGGATCTGAATATAAAAAAATATCCACGTGTCATATTTGAGTTTGTGTAGGTGAACTGTTAGCACAATAAGCCCTACACATCTCCAGGGCCAATTCATCTCTAGGAAAAAGAAGAAAATAATGTTCTCATCCAGGCGAAACTCTTCTTCTTCTTCTTCAAAACAAGTAACTGTCATTTCTTCTCTCTCTAATTCTAAATGAATTCTTCTACTCCCATCCCACTAATTTCCATTTCTCTCTTCTTCTTATTCAATACCAGCAGAAGGAGGAGCCGCCATGGCTGGCCACGAGCTTGAAGCCGGAGAATTTCGTCCCGGGCCTCCTCATTGGCTTCCTCCTCGGCCTCTTCTTCGACCTCTCCTCGGCGCGGCGGAGCCTCTCCTCCCCCCCTCCTCCGAAGGGGCAGAAGAAGCCCTCCTCGTTCCCTGGAAAGCCGCAGTCGCTTCACTCGGAGTACCGCGCCAGCAGCAGCGACGGTGGCGGAAGCGGCAGCGAAGAACTTAAGATGGTACGCGCTTTAGCCTTAAAAATATTAGGTTGCATTATATCAGTATAGATGTTGTTTATTGAAGCACACAATTCTAGGTTTAAAAGACTAGGCTTTGACCAATTTTCTGGAAATTTGGGGCAAGGAGTTAGAGTTGACGTAGAAATTTAGGGTCTTTGTGTTTGCAAGAAGTAGAGGAGTAAGTAATCCATTGTTCAACCACTTGTTTGCAGCAACAGCGGGAAAGAAAGTTATTGCTTCAAACCCGACAAAGAATAGGATTGTTTCCCTTTCAGTTCGTCCACCTAACCTAAAAGAAACACTGGAACTCTTCCGATTTCTCCTACTTCTTCCTTTATATTTCCTGCAACTAGGTCCAGTTTGTTTGCCCCAAGTAGAGCCCGAAGGCAGGGAAGTAAATCCCTCTTCTGCTTATTTCTTTGTTGCAGCAGAAGGGGACCGGAAAGTGAACTCGGAAATCTAAGGCTATCTCCAATGAAAATTTCTAAAATTGAGTTTCTATCCTACTTGGCATTGTACTTTTAAGAAAATTTATATCCTAGTTGGCAGAGTTTCCACATAGAAATTGCAAAAAAAAAAAAAAAAACTCCAGTGGTTCTCAATTTCTATCAAAATATAAAATGGTTAATTTAATGATTAGTATGAAAGTATGGTCCAATATTAATTGCTATAAGACATGAAAAAAATTTACATGTAGAAATTCTTATAGAAATTCTTCATACTACATCAGCGCCACTTAGAATAAAAATTGGAATAGAAACTACTATTGGGAGAAGTTTTTTCTAAAAATAAGTTCTACCATATAAATAAGGGAGCGGGAAACCCCATTGGAGATGGCCTAAAGTTACCCAACATTGAAAAAGCGCATCTTCTTGTCTCCCCATAATGTTGCACCTAGAAATTCTTTACAGGGAGAGTAAAAGGTACCCTACCTTAAAATTTATGTGGAGCGTTGTATAGAATTTTAAATATTATAAATCAATGTGGCTAGTGAATTGAGGTGGGGGAGGGGGCGTTATTATCTAGAATTTATAAAGAACATGGAATCTAATTCCATCATGGTTCCTGGAGTAGGAGAAAATCAATCTCTGGAAACACTCGTTGAAAATTCACTTGTGTAGCTGTCTACTAATATTGACTTTCTCTATAATGAAATGACGAATAATCAATTCCGTATGTGTCGCTACCGATTAACTGTTATTCAACTATATATTAAGCATAATATGTAGCAGGTTTAGAACTCAAGACATCTTGAGTATTGTTGAGTTATGTGTTAAAGTTGAGTCTAGTCCCACATCGGATAGACTAATAGAGAGAGTGGTTAGCCTCTCCTATATAATGTACTCTCCTCTCCTCTTAATGAATTAATCTATCATTCACATTATACATGGGGTATCCTAAGGATAAGAAAGGGTATCGGTATTTTTTTTCAGTCTTGAAGCGGTATTTTTTCTCTCGGGATGTTATCTTTGTTGAAACTGAGTTTCCTCCACTTTCACAAACTACTGATCCCACAAGTTTACCCAGAAGAGAATTTCTTGTTGTTTCCTGTTCAAACACAACAGCCCACCGTAAGGGTGCCCTCTCCTACCGAGCCAGTCTCCCGGTCCTATGGTCCGCACACACCGGCTCCGTCGGCACCAGCATCGCCGGAACGAGTTTCGTCGATAGTGTCTGTGGACACAGCGCTTTCATCCTCCTTTAGCTCTACTGATTTGCTTCCGCCTGATCCGCCAGCTTAACCTCGTCGTACATGTCGTGATCATACATTGTACGTTCACAATTACAAAGGGCTTGCGAGCCACATACAATTATTGGTGGCGACTATTGATGGGATTCAGATTCTCAATTCTGCAGAGGAGGGTCTTAAACATCCCGGCTGACGTGCTACTATGGAAGAGAAAATGAAAGCACTTTAGAAGAACCATATATGGAACTTGGTCGATTTACCTCATGGTAAGAAGACAGTGGGTTGCAAATGGGTGTTCAATATTAAGGTAAAACCGTATGGCACTCTTGATCGTCTGAAGACTCGTCTGGTGGCAAAATGTTATTCTCAGACCTATGGTAAGGATTATTTTGAGACATTCTTCCCAGTTGCTCGAACGACCTCTACTCTTGGCCTTAGTTGTTCGCTATGACTGGCTGTTACTACAGCTGGATATCAAGAATGTATTTTTTTATGAAGATCTTGACGAAGAAGTATATGTGGTGCAACCTCCCGGATTTGTTGCAAGGGAGGATAAAGTGTATCATCTGTGGAAGGCCCTTTATGGTCTCAAACAATCCCCTCGTGCATGGTTTAGTCGTTTCACAAATATGATTACTCAGTTTGGCATGTGCCAATCAAAAAAGGATCATTCAGTATTTTACCGTCAGACATTAGCTGGGAGGATACTACTTTGTGTCTATGTAGACGATATTGTGATCACATGAGACGACAGTCAGAGCATTGCAGAACTAAAGAAGTTTCTAGGAGAACAATTTCAAACCAAGGATTTGGGATCGTTGAGTTATTTTTTGGACGTAGAAGTCACACGAGGTAAGCGAAACATTGTAATGTCTCAGAGAAAATATGTACTTGACATCCTAAATGATGCAGGAATGATGCAAATTAAGGGAGCAACCTCGTCCATGGACCCAGGGATAAAGTTACTTCCCGACGAGGGGACATTGATGACCGATCCAGATCAGTATCGTCGAGTAGTTGGGAAACTCAACTACTTGGCCGTTATGACTCGTCCAGACATTTTCTTTGTCGTCAGTGTTGCAAGTAGATTCATGTCTTCACCACGAGTTCCATATTGGGAGACAATTCTCAGAATTCTGCGCTATCTAGTTCAGAATCCGGAAAAAGAAATTCGGATGGAGAATAAGGGGCATATGTATGTTGAGTGCTTTACTGATGCTGACTGAGGTGCCAGTCTTACGGATAGACGGTCTACATCTGGCTACTCGGTCTTCATTGGCAGAGACTTGGTATCATGGAAGAGCAAGAAGCAGAGTGTGATCGCACGATCAAGCTCGGAAGCGGAATATCGGACAATTGCTCATGGCACAGCAGAGGTGCTATATTTGCAACATCTTCTACATGAACTGGGAGAAGAAGTAGGATATAAAGCAGTAGATATGTGGTGTAATAACCAGTTTGCTATTCATATTGCTACTAACCATGTATTTCATGAAAGGACAAAGAACATTGAAATCGACATTCACTTTGTCCGTGATGAGTATCGAAAAGGGATGATAAAGTTTCACCATGTGAGGATCGGCGATCAGATAGTTAATATATTTACAAAATCTCTTCTAGGTAATCGGGTTCAATTTCTCTGTAACAAGCTGGGCATGATTAACATCTATGTTCCAGCTTGAGGGAGGGTGTTGAGTTATGTGTTAAGTTGAGTTTAGTCCTACATCAGATAGACTAATAGGGAGAGGGGTTAGCCTCTCCTATATAATGTACTCCCCTCTCCTCTTAATGAATTAATCTATCATTCACATTCTACAAGTATGAAGCTCATTACTCAAACAACTAAGCCACCATGGTTGGTAAATATCTAAATAAATTTAACTGAAAAATAGGGCAATCGGAGATTATATACAAAGAAACCCAAAACTCAGGAGCAGCCTCTCCTGCTCAGCTCAGCCTATGGTGCGTCTGCCAGATTTGAGTTAAGTAGGAGTAAGAAGAGTAGGGAACTTCTATATTTTTCATTTTAAATATATATTTTATCCTATTTTATAGCCCCGTTAGTTACTTCTCTCTTTTTTCAATAGAAATCAAGCATGCAAAGTGCTTTCTTCCTTTCATCTTTCTACTACTAGTTCCTTTTTGATGACATTTAACCAAATGTGTTCTAAACACATCTCTGAACAAAAGAAAGAAAAATAAATGACTTCTCATTCTCTGAGTACTATTGAAGGGAAGATAAGTCATTAAAGAAGCTACAAAGTAGGGTAAAAAAATCTTAGGTTTATATTGTGTAGGATAAAAAGCTAAGGCTTATAATAAGAATTTTACTTTCTTTTCTCCTTCCTCTACTTCATTCAATATTGAGTTAGGAGAAAAGGAGGATTTCTTCCTCTGCTTCACTCGGTGGTTGTGTTGTGAGATAAGGTTTAAAGCCAGCCATACAATTTGATCATTATTTCCACTGAACCTTCTTTATTTGAAGCCAGCCTACATTTGAATTCATCTGTTCAAATAATAATTTTGATTTTAACAACTAAACTGATCAAATATGGTTGCAGGTTCTGGTTGTAAGACAGGACCTGAGGATGGGACTTGGAAAAATCGCTTCTCAATGTGCCCGTAAGATGCATTAGTTACTTAGTCCAGATCAGTGCATTTTATTCATTTCTAAGTGTAATCTGGCCACATCGTTGCAATTGCTACTATGGTATGGGTATACACGGGTCTGCAGGGATTAGTTACTACTTACATGGACCATCCTTTCAAAAGAAGCATTTGTGAAATTACTGTTGATTCCCTTTTTCAGTCATCTTGAATTTCTAACATTGCGTCAGTGGATCAATTTCTAAATTCATCAATTTTTTACTACTGTTATTATTTTTAATTGACTATATGCAGTTTTCTTGAAATGGCAGATGCAGCCACTGGCATGTATTCAGAGCTATTGCAAAGGTGTTCAAATTTTCACTCATATGTTTTTATCTTGACACAATTTTCATTTATAAATATCTCCTATATAAATATCTTGACTAGAATAAGTATGTCGGGTATGCTTTTGAGTACTGCAGCTACCACTCGGTAAAAACATTCTGTTCCATGGAGTTGCTGGCAAAGATTTAGTAGAGACACAACAGCATGTCATGCAAAAGATGGTTCCGGGTCGATGATATTGCATAACTTAGATAATAATATTAATAATTTAATGCTGAAATCGTGGAGGATGTATGAATGAAAATTATATATGCAGTAAATGAGAGTTACAAGAAATATGTTAGCTGACCTTTAAGGGAGACTTAAATGAGACTCAACAGCCTGTCATGCAAAACATGTTCTTTTTTCATGCATCATCACTTGAGTTTGAGATGAGATAGTTGCATAATTCAGTGAACTTTCTAGCCCTTCAAGTGATATTATAAAGTGACACGGTAAATAGTATATCATTCTTTACGTTATTACAATCTTTAAATATCTTGAACATTACTTTGTTGTAGAAGTACTACCTTTTCCAATTGTTAAGGAAAGCTTATATGTTTTTTTTTCTTGAGAGGATTAATTCTATTAGAATTTCAAAGCTTACTAATCTTTCCTCTTGTAGTCATCGATTCCTTTTGAGACAATGGGAGCAATATGGTCAGGCCAAAATAGTATTATCCTGCAAGAATCAACAAGAAATGTAAGGACAAGTTCCTATTTGATAATGTTTCTTCCTTGATTAAAAATGAGTGGCTTGCTGGATGATCCAATCCGTTCGCGTTAGTCACATCATTGTTTTCATTGCTGCTTATCAGGAATAGACTGAAGGAAGCAGCTGATCGCTGTGGACTTCCAACTTTTGTTGTTGCTGATGCAGGACGTACACAGGTTTCTTTTTATAGAACATTTAATATTATTAGAGATTTCTCCTATTTTCTCCTTTCAGTTGGAACTTAGATTTTTGAGCATCGAATTTGTTGAATGGATATCAAGGTTATTATACCATATGTCATCAGAAGTGGCATTTTCGAGCAATAGACATAATGTACTCATCTAGAGTGCTTGCATAAACTGATTAAATGTCGAAGTAATAGAAGTGATCGCCATGGGTGGATTAAGAAGCTGTATTCTTAAGAGAAGTCAAGAATGCTATTTCTATAATTTTCTCCCCAGCTTTACGTGTAATGTTCTTTATTGCTGCTAGATATTTATTGTGATACCTTGTTTAAGCAATGTATTGTACCTGATTGATCAAATTCGAGATACCGAAAGATACTAGTGGATCATGCAATAACTCTAGAAGTAAAGAGGTGTAACAAAGAGTTCATAATCTTGCCAGTTATGACTGGCAAAATCCAAGATACAAGTATACATGTATTCAATAAAAATTGATAATTTGCAATATGTTGAAACAAATATCTCCATTGCAGCTTGCAAGAAATTTAATTTGCTCTCTCTTAATGGCTCAAATCAACCTTCATGTGAGAAGGCCACAGCAAATGATTCCCACTAGAGAGATTAATGTAGGTTCAGATTCAGCCTCTGCAGAATTATTTTTTGAGATTGATAGCTGGCAAGTTCAGTCTTCTCTCCACCTCACTAACTTAGATGTAGTGGGATGGAGATATTCCGACTCTCAATAGGATATGATATGGGTTGGAAGATGTAGCAGTTGCTGCAGTTAATCCCTCTTATCTATTTTGTCACCATATTAAACAATCACCAACTTTGCTATTTGGTCCCACATAAGATAATAGGTATAGTTTTTTGCTGTTTTCTTTTTTTAACATTTCATATATCTGATAATAACAATTACATCCTGCCATGTTATCGTTTCTCCTGATAATTCAGATCCAACCACGTTTTCATTTACTTTGTTGGTTTTTACTATTTTACACCTTGAAAATGTCATTCCATTCTGCTGTATGCCTTAACTTGCTGTCCAGTTGAATGCAATTTCCTATATTAAATCATATTATATTACCTCTTCGTCTAGACTATTTTCTAGTGTAGAGGAACTTGGATTGCTCCTTTTGGTTTTATGTGCTTAAACTGTCTGGCAGAAAATATAACTTTGCCTACACTCCAACTGGTCTTCTAGGTTTTATGCCAAGGCCCTCTCTTTATCTAGTTATCTTGACCAGGAATCTGGCACCATCACAAAGACTTGACATCAGGTTGATAGCCACTCATTAAAACTGTGAGTAATTTTGTGGAGCTATCTCATGCTTCATACTGACCCTAAAAAAGTGGGATAGGACTTTGCTAACAAAGATGAAGACGGCAGCGATTTTATGTTTACACTCCTGTGTTCATATTTTATGCAATTGTAGCATCCCTCTTGGACATTTGTTGAATGGATCATGTAGATAATTTTTAGACTGTTACACATCTTTCTTTGCATTCCCCATGTACCTTCACTAATTAATCTTTATTAGTTATCCTGATCTTGCACTATTATTTTCACTATCCAGATTTGAATTCCGATATTAACATTTTCATCCTTTTTTCCCCTCAGATTCAAGCTGGATCAAGAACAGTTCTAGCCATAGGGCCAGGTGTGCAATTGAGTATATTTAGTGCATGGATTTGTCTCATCTTTTTTCTTAGTTCTAGTACTGTATGATATTTGACATTGTACACTCTACATAACGACTTTTACTACTGATCAAGTAGAAAGAAATTATAAATACTGCTTTGTTATTCTTTTGTATCTTAATTTAACTAACTGCAAGAGTATTTATGTGCCAAAAAAATGTTCGAATGTATAGAAATGATTTAGTTGTCAAAATTTTCTAATAAGAATTCAAACTGTCATAAACACCTTATCCATGTACTTCATGGAAATGGTGGGAAATTGCAAATAAACACCACAAATACATTTTTGGACCCCCCCCCCCCCCCCCCCCCCCCTTTCTTTCTCCCTTCTCTCTCTTCTCCCACGCACCAATGCGCACACACTATTGGTAGGATGTACAAAGTCACCTAGCTGTTTATCTGAATACACACACTAAATAGATAAGTGCACATGAAAATATGATTTATAGTAAAAATAAGTTTGAAGCAATGATCAACTAAGGTGTGCATAGATTTTAAAGGCACCTAATGGAAAGATATCTTTGATCATTCAAGAAGAATTAAAATGCTTCATATTCTGACTCTAATTTGCCATTGTAAAAATAACATCATGTTGGCATGTTGTCTTTGTTAACAACTGTTTGGTTCTCCTAGAGAAACTGTATTTAAAATTTTAAACTGTGGTGGGTGGTGGCTGATGGACTCCTAAATTACGTGTCCGTTAACATGTAGATGTAAGCAGCACCGATTAATACTCAACATTTTTCTCCCTTTTCTCATTTGTATTATCTGAACATTGAGCTGTACAAACACAAAGAAAGGTGCATACCATCAGAAAACTTAGTAGAGAGAAAAATAACAACAAAGCCTTTATACCAAAATTTGGGGTTGTCTTTTTGAATCCTGTTCCTCCATTCAGCTATTCTAAGTGCCATGTCATCTCATCTCTGTAGCATTTTCACATATTTATGTACTTTAGTTGTGGCTTCATCCCAAGTCCGTTTAGGCCTACCCCGGTTCTAGTAGCTCCATTCACTAATATCTTATCCTCTTTATCTGGTGAATCATAACAATTCTATATGAATTTGAAGGATCATGTGTGGTCCATCCCTGCCACTAATACATTTTTGCTGGAAGCTGGGTTATCATATTATTATGCGATAGATTACAGAAGAACTTGTATGTGTTTGGATATTGTGATATCAGACGTGGAAGGAAAACAAAAACATTTCCTCTTTTACTTTCTCTTTATTTATCATTTTAGTTGATGTGGTGGTGTAATTGTAATATGTCTGTTTATTTTAAGTTTGAAGTGTATCTTTGAAAATTAAATTTATACTTGCTGGCAGGGAACAAGCAAGCAATTGATTCAGTTACGGGGAAATTGCGACTTTTATAAGTTTCCTGACAGCTCCAACAGCATGTAAGTTTTGCACACGTCTCGTATTTAACCTTTTATAGATTATTTTGTACGCAGTTTCCCTTCCATAATATTTGTTGACATTTTGTTTCGCGGTTGGGGCTATCTTGGGTTGCTTATGCAAGATCTGAGATAACCTTGTGCTAATGAAATAGAAGTGAAAATGGACGATACAAGTTCCCAAAATGATGTAGACCAGTAACTCGTGTTACCTCGATAATGTTATGAGATAGGTTATTGGTTTTGATGTCAATCTGTAGTCTCCACTTGTGGTTTCTAATCCTTTACTTAAGTTCAAGGATTTCCTAACTGAACAGCAAGATTTATAAGTTTGATTAGTTTCTTTTATTTATTGACATATTTGAACTAAAATTTGGATCTTTATCATTGGAATATTTTGGCATATATATATATATATATATATATATATATATATATATATATGAGAGAGAGAGAGAGAGAGAGAGAGAGAGAATCGATGGGAAAATGTCTCCCCCCTATATATATATGTAGTTCTAATTTACTAAAAGATAAATATCCAGGATTATGCAGATGCATTTCATATTAGGAGACGGGTAAAGCGCACCTATATCTTGGATCGTTTAACTGATGCCTCAGTCCAGCTAGTGCAAGGTTAGTTTGAAGATTCGCCGGGAAGTGCTTTCCTTGGTCTCTCATGAAGATTAAGGAGTTCATGGTTCTCTTGGGTTTCTTTTCCTCTCCTTGAAGGAAGCAACAGGCTAATGATTACAAGATTCAATAGCATTTAGGTTGTTAGAATGTGAAGAATGATGTATCAACAGATAATTATTGAACTCGGAGTGTCATTAGATTAAAATACAGGTCCTATTGGCTAATGTTATCCTTGTCTGTAACCTTTTAACTTCCCCAGAATATGCAAAATAATTTGCAAATCAGAGGAACTAATCATGTTTGCTGAAGATTTATTACTTCATGGAATTTCAGTGGATTGCATGTGGTTATCACTGGGAAAGTTAATACTTAATAAATTAGAAGATTTGAGAATAGCAGTAAAGATCAAAGGGGTTCAACACTCGAAGGACTTAGTGTAGAGTGTAAGCATAGTCGGATGCATAGAGAATGCAGTTCTCAACATAACATTTTTATTTTCTGTACATTGGCATTTTTTGCAATATGTTCTTCACGAGGTTTCCAATTTTTTGTGACAATCTTGGATCTGCACGTTTGTTCTTGTAGATTATGAGTAACCATCTGCTGTGCTGAATATTCTTTCAAGTGGAGATGATATGGGGATAATGCTTGTGACTATGTGATCTAGTAGTTTTTCTATGTTCTATTATTTACAACAAAATTGGAAGACAAAAAAATGATTCTGATCCCAAATTGTGTAGTACAGTAGTACTGTACTGAATAGGGCTATTCTATGGACCCAGAGCTCATACACTCGATCAACAAGGAAAGGGAGACGGTCAGTAGCTAAAACCATGATTTCCCATAATAGCTTCTTTTGGGCTTGGCTTGTACGTCTGATTTCTAGATTAGATTAGGGATTTAAGGAACTCTTTATCTTTTCTTTTTTGGTGAGGCCACATGAACTGGGGATGGGAATAGAAACCTCAAGAACAATCTCGAAGTTGGAAAAAAAAACGTTATTGACGTTCGTTAGTTCGTTAATTGATCGTACTGGGATGGTGTCTCCGTTACTGCGGGTGGTTTGGATGACTGAAGAGGGAGGAATGAGGAAGTGCATATGCAAAGTGAAGAAGTGTTTTGTATATGCATTTGACTTTCATGTTAGTTCTTGTCTGAAAATTAGACTTTCAATATTTTGATAGATGTTACTTTGTATGCGGAAGTAGTCAAATTCATACTTTCGTGCTTAGATGCCGAATGAGGAGGTGGAAAAGTAAAATAAATGAATTATAACTATAAAAACACTAATTAGTATCTAACTAAATTGGTTATTATTTATTACTACTAATTATTTTATTTTATTTAATTTTAGTATATCACCAAATATTATTATGGAATACTTTAGCAAATATTTTCATGCAAAATATAGATACAAGCATATAACCCCAACTTTTTAAAAACTAGCAAATGTTTTCATTTTTTTTATGGAACATTTAAAAATTTAAGATATATTCCAACTGTTTTAACTATTTTTTTTTACTGTTATACACGGAATGGAGGTATTTGTTAGTTTTTTTTTATAAGTGAGAGTATATGCTAGTTTTAATATTTTAAATGAGAATATTTGTTAAAATATTTCTATTATTATTATCTAATTATTTAACCGATAAAACATGACACAGTAAAGACACGATGAGACGAACACGTCGATAGGACGTGACACAGTAAAATGTTTTCCTGGTATGCTTAGTTATTCTGCACATTTGTAAATTGAAGCCTTGAGAGAGAGATTTCTTCTTTCAGCAACGTTGTATGTTGTAAAAAATTTATGCAGTCCTTTTAACCAACCTTACATTTAATATCTACATATTATAGAATCTGATTAAATGACTTGTTGATCTAACCTGAGAATCCAGGTATTTGTTACCAAGATAGTGTATAATCTTGTATATGATGTCATTCACTAGACTTTGTTCTTGATGGACATTCCTAAATATGCCTTCTTGGCTCAAAAGAGGTCCCAAAAACAGTGAAAAACAACGTAGATATTTTTTCCTGTGCAGATTTTTTTTTTTTATGTTTTCTTTTTAAGATAAAATGATGGAAATAAAATGATAATTTAACAAAACAAGTCATCGTCACAAAAGAAGATGAGAGCTGCAGGCTTTCCCCCGTTAGAAACTATCTTAGTTATGCTGACCGCTCGTTAGCATCTTGAAATTAAAAAAATTAAAAAAGTAATAAGGAGAAAACAATGTACTGAATTCATTCATTTTAGCTGTTATACTGTGATATGGGGATTGGGGAGTTGCATGACAAAAAAGGGAGTAAATTTTGTACATGGATGGAAAAAAAATTAATTGACATAGGCCTTTCACGTCTTATTAGCCCATTTGGATCCAGCACAACAGACCCGATCCGCTGATGCATGCCGGAATCATACGATCCGACCCGCTTCTCAACAGAAAATGTGGGGACCACACCACAAGAAAAACAACCAAAGCGCGATTCTCGGAGTACTTTTGTCCCTTCTCACGTTCATGAGCCACGCATTCTCGCTGCCACGTCATCCTGTGTGCAAGAAAAAAATTGTATAATAAGCATCAAATTTCTTTGAATTTTTACTGAGCCAGGTCTATTTTGTGTATTCAATAATGTTAAGTTTACTACCAAATGCTTACAACCTTCTTACAATCCTCTCATCCTCCTGCTACGTGAGCCACCCCCGGCTCTACCTCTCCTCCAATGAACGATCGTCACGTGGCATTTCGATAACGTGACGGCCACCCGGACAGCCACCGGATCCCACCTCTCCTCCCTCCTCCAATGGACGATCGTCACATGGACGCAACGTGGCCGCCACGTGACAGTTGTAAGAAGGTTTTAAACATTTGGTTGTAGGCATAGCATTGCCCTTTGCGTATTTTGCACAAAAATATGTCCTTCTGAAGGACGTATTTTTTGTATATTAACTTCTTTTTTTTCAAGAACAATATTTTCGATGAATAATATTTAAAAAATTGTCATTCAAAGTTTGATTTCGTCACAAAAAATATAAATTTGTTACTAAAAATTCAATTTCGACACTAAAATTTTGTCACTAAAAAATTTCATCTTCACTGAAGATTAATAAATACAAATACAAAATATACGTCCGAAGGACGGGTGTAAATTATACAAATACAAAATATATGCCCTTCTAAATGAAAGATTGGCACTAAATTTATAAAAAAGAATTCAAACTTTATGCTTTTGATGCAATTTAATAGAAATTTAATGCTTAATATGCAATTTTTTAAGGAAAAAAAAAGACTATTTAGAGTTTCGACCATGGATTTTGTATCAGCTTAGAGTTTAAGTCCTGACATGTCCAATTAGAGAAATTAGATCCTAAGGCAGTGTTTGGATAAGATTTAAAGCATTGCTTTATAAGTTTAAAAGTAAAACGTTGAATGAACAACGTTTTGTTACATGCACTTTAAAAGTCATTACAGAAAACGATGTTCCAAAAACCTATTTTAACTCAGCTTTTCGAAAGTAAATAAAAGTTGCTTTCTGAATGAAATTTTTTTGCGGAGAGTGTCTGTAAACTCCCTCGACCAAAATTCTGGTTTAATTAACTTAGATAGCATGATTAGGGTTAATTGGCTAAAATTAGGATTTATTATACATAGTATTGAATATTTGTGCAGTGTTTTATTACTTAGGACACCTTACCGTTGTCCCGATATTTAGGACACTACCCGGGCTGTTACCTTGAAACAAATTTCATACACTTGGCCTAGACATACCAACCTACCATAATGACCTTTGCGTAACCCCCAGATACTGATTTTTGTGCCTGATTTTAGTCGCACAAGAGTCGTTACAAACGTCCGTACGTAAATTAAATTAATTGCTTATTTACGTCCGTTGTCCATTTCAATCAAAATTAAGACCCAACCTCAACCCGTTTTGACCAACCCCGATCATGACATTATTATACTCTAAGCCGACCACGCCAATGATGCTTGTGCCACCCAATTTAGACCCCCTGTATTTATTAAATTAATTTAGGGACACCCGGTGCATTAATTATAATTTAATTAATGTAGTGACCCAACCTCACTCAAATTAGACCCAACTCCAACCCAAACCCACACACACACCCACAAGCCTCATACAAAATACCATACACCATTCTAGTCTAATACAAAACACCAAACATGGTGTTTTGTCACATCAAATCCCCAATTCGAGATTTTATGCAATTTCCAAATTGTTCAGGGGCCTTTGTGCAAATTAGCAATGAGGTGCCCCCCCTCTCATTGGCCCAACCACATGAAGAAAAGAGCCCCCATTATTTGACCGGACCAAAAAGAATTCCCCCCATTTTTCATGTACTTACACCATTTTTGGAGGGCACATCATGACCCTACATTCAAATACCTTTAATCCTAGCCCCATGTCCAACATATGGAGACCCTCACACAACCCTAGGCACACTAGCAGCCGGCCCTAATCCCAAGGCAGCCCCCCCCTCTCTCACACCTACATATACAATATGTTACATCACATTTATTTGCACACAACCCTAAAAATTCCAAACTAAAACCCTAGTTTCTAAACCTACACACAACAGCCACCACCCCTACCCGAGCATCCCGCAGCCTCCTCCCGGCCAGCCACCGCCTCCGGCCACCCCCGCGATGACCCTACTCCCTTCGGCGACCCTCCCCCCACCTACAACCACCGCCCTCAGCCACCTCGCCGCCTACAGCCACCTCCAGCTCCACCATCCTCAACCACAGACTCACCCCCCCCCCGAACTCGAGTCGACCACCCGAGCCATTCGTAGCCCCCCACCTTAGCTCGCCCGGCCGCCGTGCTTCACCGACGCCACCCCCGGCCAGTCCCCTCCTTCCCCGCCGCGACTGGCCCCCAGAATGAGACGCAGCCGGCCGCCACGATCCCCGCAGCGCCGTCGACTACAGACTGCTACTGCTGCTGCTTACTCTTCTCCCGCGTTGTCGGAGCTCCGCCCGGCCACCCACGCCGGCGACGACCTGTCCGGCGGACCCCCTCGACCCCTCCTACACTTCGGTATGTATAAATATATATATATACAGTATTTTATACAAGTATTAGGGACTGCATTGCCTATATACAGGTTTATATACTGTGTATTCTGTATTTATTTGGGTATTTATATATATACACTGTATATTATATATGTACTTCTGTATAAACACAGTATCCTATATATGTACACTGTATTTTGTATACTTTATATATATATTAGAGATATATGTATATGTATAGTATATACTGTATATTGTATTTAAATACTATATATATTAATAGCTATTATGTGTATGTATATATATATATATATATATATATATATATATATATATATATATATATATATATATATATATATATATGAATGTATATATATTTTTGTGTGTATACTTATAAATATACCTTTTGTATGGGTAATAAATATATGTATATATATATATATATATATATATATATATATATATATATATATATATATATATATATATATATATATTTGGTATATATAGTATATTGTGTATTTATACATAAATTGTATATATAAATGAATGTATACATATATAAATATACTCTATGCATTTAGTATAACATGTGTATATTTATATATATATATTATTTAAGTATATTGGAGTATTAAATAAATATAGGAATATATATATATAAATATATATGTGTATAGGTACTTATGCACATAAATTATTATTTAAATATATGTAAATATATGTGTATGTATTTAATTATACATATGGTATTATGTAATTATATATGTAAATATATTAATTTATATATATGGTATTGTGTATTTTAAATATGTTAATATATTTAATGAATAGGTGTATATGTACATATTATTAGGTAATATGTAAAGATGCTATTTAAATGTACTATTTAACATACATATTTTTATTATATTTTAATATGTATTAGTGTACACATATGTATATATATATATATATATATATATATATATATATATATATATATATATATATATATGTCCTACATTGTCCCACTAGATGTATAGTCAAGATCTGCGTTAGTGTATTGCTGCAAGTAGTATGTCTTAGTCATACTATTGTAAGTGTCTGATGTTGATATTATTATATCATATATAGGATTGCTGGACCGTACAGCCGAGGCTTCAGGAGCAGGACATTGGCATTCGTAGCTACCGGACACAGGCAAGTATACCTTGCTGGATTACTGTTTAATTTAAAATGATAAATATTGTAATATACATAAACTGTGCGCGTCCGAGATTGACTCGGGTGTAGTCGACGAATGCGTCGATGAGTAGTGTACTTGACCTAGCTGCTAGCTGACTCACCTATTGCTGTAAGGATATTCTGATATCTTCCTAGACCGTGACACTTGTACACGTATCACGATGGTAAATTCATGTTGGGATGTAGGTTCGCGTACCAGATTCGCTATCGGTGCGTACGACATGCATCACGGATTAGCACGTAATCTAGAGTAATATAGTTAGATGTGACTTGGCATATAGATACGGGATACTCACGTCGTGTATTCGACTTGTGTATCTACATTGGGCGGGGAGGACAACTGATAAACGTATGGGATACACACGTCGGACTCCGTAGTATCCAGAGGAGCCATAGATCCGATGACTTCCTATATTCAGATACTGCGCTCTTCGGAGTGTTACGGACGTATATACATTGCAGATACCTCATTCTTCGGAATGATGGACGTTACATGGACAGATACCATGCTCTTCGGAGTATGGACGTTATGCCTACACCTACCTATACGTTCCGAGGTTGTCCTTACATTGCATTCACTTAGATGGTTAGCACACCCCTTTACTTTATTCAGTACTATCTATAGCATGCATTTTGTATCTTGTTACGTCCCTCTGAGGACCTGGTTCACTTCCAGATTTGGACGAGGCGTACTATCCCACCGTGTACGGACCAGGTGTGGAGACGAGGTACGCTCTCGAGGAGGAGCTAGAGGTTCTACCGTCGGAGTTCCCCTGATTACTTGGTAGGCCTTCCGCTTAGGACTGGAGCTTCTTATCTAGATAGCAGTTGCTCTAGTTTCACTCTTTATTTCTGTCTTCAGTACTCTATTCCATCATTTGTAGTGGGTTTGTTCCCACCGGACATATTTCGGGTTGTACTATGACATTCGACTATGTTCTTATTTTTTAGTATTTTATTTCAGTATTTCTTGTTGTACTTGTGGATGAGATAGATTCTGCCTGTTGTATGATATTCTATTAGACTTGTTAGATTTAGGACAGCGTAGCACGCTTCGCTAGGATCCATTAAATTGGGACATCCTCGGAGACGTGTTAGCTGGCCAATGCCACGTAGCCTGGTCCCGTGTATTTTGGGACTGGGGCATGACATGGTTTTAGTGGTGGCCCATGCAGGTCCTTCGACATCAAACGTTTATCGCTTGTGGTATGGTAACATGCCCAGCGAGCCTGCAATAGGATAGAAATTACTAGGTCTCATCCACTTGATTACGCCTTTGAACCTCTTCCATATTTTAAAATATCTGCATCTTGTTTGATTGATTCTGTACTCTTTTAATAAAGTTCTATCTCTTACAGCGAGATGAACCTACGCAGCAGACGCGAGGCACATGGTGCCATAGTACCATCAGCCCCCGTACCGAGGGAGGAGACGTCCCAGGGACCACCCGGAGAGCAGCCTCAGCCACAGGCACCGGTGATCCCCCAGGCCCCTATGATACACTGGCATCAGACCTCTCCCGACGATGGGACGCAGCAACCAGAAGGCCAGACATCCCAGACTGTCCCGATGCAGCACTTCGAGGGACAGACATCGAGGGCTACTCCGATACCATAGTTCGAGAGGCCGACATCCGAGGAGACACCGATGAGGCAGTCGGAGGTACCACTACCACCACCTCCACCATTCCCACACCAGATGCCACCAGCGGAGGGACAGCCCCAGATGTTTCAGTTCTTTCAGACGATGATGCAGGCACAGTGGCATCAGATTGAGACCCTGAGACAGGGCCTGATGGCGGTACTAGAGAGGGCACCTACCCAAGCACCCGCACCTGTCCAGCCAGTGGGCACTGTACGAGGCTTCCGCCAGATGGGCCCGGGAACCTTCTCGGGCAAGGAGACTGCAGAGGAGATATCAGACTGGGTCTCCAACACTGAGATGCTATTGGAGGGTTCGCAGCTACACCCCGACCTCTGGATGACCGCAATGAGGGCCCAACTCAAGGGCAACACCCATCACTGGTGGGATTCTATGGAGCGCAGCGTCGGCAAGACGTAGACTTGGGAGGAGTTTCTGGAGTACTTTAATGCGAAGTATTTTCCCGCTACGGTCAGGAACGCCCTGTACTCCCAGTTTCTGCACCTGGAGCAAGAGAACTTGACCGTGGATACCTACGATGCGGAGTTCAGCCGACTCAGCCTATTCGGTGCAGCCCTGATCCCCAACGACCTGGAGAAGGCCAGGAGATTCCACCATGGCCTTTCCTTAGAGCTACAGAGGTATTCCACTACTCAGGCGAGGATCTCTTATGAAGAGGTCCTATCAGAGGCGAGGATCCAGGAGGCCATAGGCGGAGGAGCGAGACGTTCCAGTGCGAACGTACCAGCCAGAGTCCAGCACGGAGCAGGAGGACCGATACGCCGTCCAGGAGCGCAGGCGCAGCAGAGGACAGCACCGTACCAGCAGAAGGAGCTCCCGACTTGTCACCATTGTGGCAAGAGGGGACACATTATTAGAGACTGTCGTGTCACGACCCGATTCCGTAGAATCGTTGAGGCGTCCCTCGAATCGTGACCGCCGTGCGGGCCTGGGGTTGCATCCGCACAAGGCAAAACTAACTCAAAGCACGAAAGCAACAAGCGACATCGAAAACTGAGGCAATAAAAGATAGCAGCGGAGGGGTCCCTCCTGACTCTGCCGCTAAGTCGATCCCGGGGGCACGGTCCACTGAATATGGGAATCGATTCCGAAGAAACAAATCCATAACGAGGACGAGTTCTTGTTTCAATCTATCCCGATCGAACGATACCATCTTGTGTTTCTTAGCCGTGCTCTCCGTACCGGGAGAACGGGGCGCTACATCCTACCCAACTAATTGGAAGTTTCGTCCCAAAAATTAGGAATAGAACCAACCATTAGGGATTATTTTGTTGCTGGCGGCGATCTGGGAGCGGACAGTTTCGAATCAAGTGTCCATTTCCGCCACAGTTGTAACAAGACCCATTTTTCAAGTAACAATTAACGATGGTGTGCCCCGGCCTGTTACAGTGTTCACAACGCACTCCTGCGTTTCTCTTATTCCGACCACTGTTGTTTTGTCGCTTTGCAGCATTGTTTCCTCTCTCGTTGCTTTGGCGTTTGTGACTGTAGGTATGCACAGCGCCGCTAGGAACGTGAGGATATAGTGGTTCAAGTAATAGAGCATGATTCATGACTTCACGCATTGTCCGATACTGATGAACGACTACATGCGCATGGATGGCAGGGCGTAGTCCACCTTCAAACCTTCTAGCCCGACTCGCTACATCAGGTAAATAGGCCCTAGCAAATTTGGAGAGTCGGTTGAATTCGGCGGAGTACTCTTTAACTTTCATGCTGCCTTGCCTCAGTTGCACGAACTCGTTCTCCATTTGACGTTGTACTTGTCACCACCCCATTTCCAGAGCCGGATTTTTTATTTTATTTTTAATTTAGTTAATTGTGGATTATTTATATTTAATTGTATTTATATTTAATTATTGATTGTATTATATTTTTATTGTATGTTTTAGGATTTTGGCTAGCCTGGACCCATGTCAGGCCCTAGTGGACCCATGTCCGACCCAGCCCACACCCCTGTGAGACTTATTTTGGGGCTTAGAATATTTATTTTATTTTTAGGAAGTTAGTTGGAGAGATTTGGAACTAGTTTGAGTGCATTTGGAGCCCCGAAACCCAAAACCTTTGTTAGGAGGGCATTTTGGTAATTTCTCCAACTTGTGAAACCCCTTTATTATGTGTGACCGGCCTATTCCCAGCCCATTTTCGTGAACCACAGCAGCCTCTTCTCCCATTCTCCTCTTCTTCTTCACTTCTTCTTCTTCTCCACTCATTTTTCTTCTTCCTTTCTCCTTCCTACTTCAAGTAAGTCTATTTTTCTTCCCTCCTCTTTCCATTTCTTCTACTTGTGTTAACCCTAACCCTAGATCTTTCCCTAACCTAGGTGGGTAGAGCCTAGATTTGGTGTTAGAGCTTGGATTTGAGGCTTGGAGCTTGTAGGAGGTGAATTTGGAGAGATTTGGAGATTTTGGCTTGGAATTCCAACTCCCAAGAGGTAAACCCTAATTTTCCCCTTGTAATTACTCTTTTATAGTGTAATTAATATTTTAGAACCTTCCTAGACCCTTAGGCTACCCGTGGGAGGAAGTTGGAACTAGTTGGGTAGTGTTTGGAGACTTTAACATTAGGTTTTGTGTCAATTTCGGATGAAATCCGAATTTGGCCCAATTTTGGGTGATGCCCTAGGTTAGATGGACCTAGGTAGACGTTGTCGGGAGTCGTGAGGGTGAGTACGTGTCTCCGTTCGGACACGGGAAGTCGTGTCGCGGAGAAACGGGCGTTTCGGGCGAAATTGGGGCTTTTCGTCGTCGCCGATTCTAAGTGCGTGTGCGTTTCCGCCACGGACCTAGAATAGACGCGGGAGCACATTTTCTAGGATCTAGACATCGTTTAGGACGCGTGGGTAAATTTTGGGCCGATTCCGAGTTCGTTTGGTGTGCGTTTCAGGAGGTTTTCCGAGCCGCGCACTACGTGTTCGTCGAAATGATCGAACGGCCATTTCGGCGTGGTTTTCTAGTTTTGGGCTTGTGCGCGCGTTGGGTTAGCATCGGGGAGTGTGTGATAGAGTTCTCGGGTTATATTTTATATATTTATAGGTGTTTGTGCGTGTCGGGGCCGTTGGGCGTGCGTTGGTGAGCGTTGTGGGCGTTGTGTGCGTTGTGTTGTGTGTGTGTTGTGTTTTTATATATATATATGTATATATATATTTGTGTGTGTGTTTTTATATATATATATTTATATATATATGTGTTTTTATGTGTTTGTGAGTGTGCTAGTGAGTGCTTGTGTGAGTGTGTTAGTGAGTGCTTGTGTGAGTGTGTTGGTGCTAGTGTGTGTGTGTAGGTGAGTGTGTGTGTGAGTGTGAGTGAGTGTTTATAGATATATATATAGGAGTATATGTATGTGTGTATATGTGTATATGTATATATATTTATATATATATATATATATGTATGAGTGTTTGTGTGTGTAGTTGTGCATTAGTGAGTGTTAGTGAGTGTGTGTGTTAGTGTGTGTGAGAGTGTGTGTGTGAGGTTGTGTGAGAGTGTGTGAGGATATATATATATATATATATATATGTTTGAGTGTGTGAGTGTTTATATGCATATATATATATTAGTGTGTGTATATATATATTGATATATGTGTGTAGATATATGTATATATAGATATGTGAGTGTATATGTGTGTGTAGATATATGTTAGAGTGTGTTGGTATATAGATATTAGTATATATGTAGATGCGTGTTTATATATATATAGAGATATGTGTTTGTGTATATGTGTGTATGTATATATAGAGATGTGTTTGTATATAATTATGTGTGTGTGTGTTAATATATATGCTAGTGTGTGTGTGTTAGTATATATATTTATATGTTAGATGGTATATATATATGTATGTATATATATATAGTGATATATATATATGTGTGTATGTATTTATGAGTGGGTGTGTGTGTGTGTTTGTGAGTAGGAGGGAGGGGGAGAACAGCCAGCGTGCAGCGGGGGCAGCAGTGCGCGCTGCAGCGCACTGCACAGCGAGCAGCGCGCTGTGTGCAGCTTGCACACAGCTGCAGCAGCAGAATGAACAGTAGCAGCAGCAGCTAGGTAGCTGCAGCAGCAGTTTGCAGCAGCAGGAGCAGCAGCAAGGTGAGGAGCAGCTAGCAGCAGCAGTATCAATGCGAGGGAGAGTTAGAGAGAGGTATATATACATAGATAAATAGATTAGATTGATAGATAGATAATAAGATAGATAAGTAGATGCATAGGTAGATACCTATATCTATGGGTAGATAAATAGGTAGATGGATAATTAGACGGGTAGTTAGATAGCTATTAATTGATAGATAGTTTATAGATAGATTAGAGAGTTTGATAGTTAGACTAGTTTATAGATATATTAGATAGTTAGAGGGATATCTAATTAATAGATAGGTAGTTGGATAAATAGGTAAGATAAGTATGAGATACTTAGATAGATAGATATATCTATCAATAGATAGATAGTTACTAGATAGGTAGTTATCTATCTAAGGTATATATATATCTATATACATATAGTTATATCAATACCTAGAGATATCTAGATAGTATAGTCATATATATTTATGCGTAGGGTAAGATAATGGGTAAATGTATATATGTGTGGATATATATATATATAGGTAGATACCTACTTAGACATATATAAATATGGTAGATATCTATATTACCTAGCCTAGATTAATATCTAGGTATGTAATTAATAGCTAGGTAGCTAGTTAGAGGGTTTGAGAGCGGTATCTCAATACCTTGAGATACCAAGGTATTTCAATACCTTAAGATAACCAAGGTATTGGGTTTCGAGCGGGGTTTTTGAGCAATAGCCTAGGAATAGTATTGGAGTGATTTTTATAGGTATATGTGTATATATTTACGCGTGCTAGCATAGGTTTTAGCGGGTTTAGGCGGGGTGCGTAGCCTAGGTTGAGGTATCGGATACCGAGGGTATCCCGGTATCTCAAGGAGGCGAGTTTGAGAGTTTTCTAGCTTAATGAGCTCGGTTTGACCTAGAATTTCAGGAGCACCCTAGTTTGACCCAGACTTGACCGTAGTTGACTCGGTTGACCGCCAAAGTCAACTTTTGACCTAGTTTTGACCTAGAGTTGACTTTTTGGACTCAGAGTTGACTTTTTAACCCAGATTTCACCGGTTTGACCCGTTTGACCTAGAACGACCCTAGAAGCCTATTTTTAGTTATTTTATGTCTGTTTAACTCTTTAGAACCCTGTTTAACCTTGCTTTTCGCATTAGGTCCTTGCGACACCAGTTCGGATCGCCAGTTGCTCAGGACGTCAGGCGAGTACATTCTCTGATAGTTTTTATTATCTGATGATTATTATGATTCAGCTTCTAGTATAGTATCATCTGATTATTCTGGCACAACACGGGACACTGATTGATATTTCTGGATTCATTTACTTGCGACACGTACATTTCATGTTTCTGGCCTCTGTTCTGGAATCACTACTGGCATCACCTACAGGCATCACTACAGGCATCATTCATGTACAGGCTGGACTCATCTTGATTTGCGTGTCGGGTCTTGGATCCACTTGTATTAGTCGGGGCGGGGAAATACTCGAGTAGACATGTAAATATTCCTATCTGGCATCATCAGGAATCACTCCCTCTGGTCTAATCTGGAATGATAGCAGCCGCGCACCCAGTGCGCGGTGAGCCGTACTTACCCCTAGCCGTTTACATGTCGAAACAAGTATTTCAAAGACACCGAGTTCATTCTTTATAGTCTGGACTCTCATGCATTTCTTGACTTGTCTCACTTACATATTTCTGGACTTGACTCACTACATATTTTCATGCTTGACTCACTACACGTTCATGTGCACGGACTTGATCTTAGCTTAGATTCTTATATCTTACAGTTACTACTATCTTGTTTCTGATATTCCTGCATCTTTACCTTTATGCACCAGTGACATATGTATATTTCTTGCTCCATACTTTATTTCTTTCTTCTTGCTACTTGCTATAACTGTTTTATAGTTTTTATCATTTAAATGGAACTGCTGTTAGAGATGTACTTGCTCCAGTCCTGACTGGACATATTTTTTCAGAGTATCCGGAGGATTGATGTCCGACGTT
Organism: Iris macrosiphon; assembly: GCA_036927795.1. Taxonomy (NCBI): domain Eukaryota; kingdom Viridiplantae; phylum Streptophyta; class Magnoliopsida; order Asparagales; family Iridaceae; genus Iris; species Iris macrosiphon. The sequence goes on along the minus strand of JAYESA010000012.1, from coordinate 157,713,602 downwards.
TTATGGACCTGAGCCTGTCGATGGTGCAGACAGGGACCCTCTAGTTTAGAGGTGATTTCCGGGTTGGTAGCCGGGATCACTAGGATCTTGTTGTTGTTTTTATTAGCTTTTAGCACCGGATTTGTCTCCGGTTTTGGATTGAGACCTTGTTTGTATATTATTTTGGATGATGTATTGTTGTATTATTATTATTATTGATGTTGTGGTTGTTGTAGTAGTAGTTGGTGGTTAGACTTTATAGTTGTTAGTCTTCTTTGTTATCTATCGTGCTTAGATTCGTGATTGAGTACTTGAGATTATCTTTTGATATTGCTCCTCCGTTTGGAGTTGAGATCTTGGCAGATTATATATATTGTTTGTGTGGTTGCCCTCCTTTTGGAGAGGTCATGCCCGATTTTTGTGTGAGATTATTATTTAGTTAGTTGACCTAGACAGCGTTCTACCGCCGATGCTGCGGCGTAGGCTGGACGTACCCACGACTCATGTCCGATTTTCCGGGTGTGGGTCGTGACAGTACTGGAGGGGGTATAAACTCCTCTTCAAATGCAGCATAAAAAGTCGTCCACGAGATCGCCTCCTCTCCGTGATCAAATTGGAGAGATCGTCGATGCACGTTCCACCAATCGTGTGCGTTGAGGCGGAGTTGTAGTTGCGCGCAGGCGACGCGCTTCTCTTCGGGGACCTCTAGCAGAGCGAAGTGATCTTCAAGTTCGGCCAACCAATCTAGAGCTACGACTGGGTCCTCAGTCCCGTTGAATGGGGTGTTGCAGACTTTCTTGAAGTGGCCAAAGTCGAAGGCAGTCACGTCCCTCGACCTTAGAATTTGTGGCATCTCTACTTCAAGCACAGGCTGTTCCACCGGAGTCGTTGCTGTTGCGACGGAATGGTTGGAAGCCAAAGTCTGAACGATCTGTTGCAGGGCATCTACCTGCTTCTATTGGACTGAGAATCGAGCTTCTATATTGTCTTGAAACTTGAGCTGACTCTCCTCCGCTCGCTTCTCGGCCCGTTCGTAGCGAGCCTCGTCCCTTTGTTGGTTTGCCTCCAACATTCGCAATATTTGTTGGATGGAATCGATGCTCGGCACGGCTCCTGGCTCTCTGAACTTCCCGAAGTGCCCAAACTACTTCCTTGGTCTTGTGTTTCGTCTGGTATTTGCGCTGTGGATTGCGCTGGTGCCATTCCTTCAAAAGAAGATAAATTACATTAGGATCATAATGTATTATGGACTTATTGCATGAACGTATCTCATTTTTGGCCTAGCGAGTTCAAGAGTTCGCACAAGAATTGATCGTTAAAGAAACTTTTCCAGTGCGAGAGTCTAAGGACTTGAATCTATGCTCTGGTGCCATTATGTCACGATCCGATTCCGTAGAATCGTTGAGGCGTCCCCCGAATCGTGACCGTCGTGCGGGCCTGGGGTTGCGCCCGCACAAGGCTTTAATGTTTTGCATAACGAGCACATATTCAGAGTACGCAGATAAATTGAAACACAGATTTGAAACATGGAAAAGTTTTCTTTATTGATAATGAACATCTATTACAAACTCTTGAACGAGTCAGCTAATATGCCGCACGGGCTTACAAAAGTGTTGACTCAAAATGAGATAGCAGTCCTGTACATTACATCCCTTTACTAAACTTCAAAATATATAGACCTCCGGGCTGGAGGACAGCTTTGCCACGGAGCTGCATTTGTGTATGAAGAGTTGCAAGCTCCGGCTTCAAAATGCTTCAAGGACGGCGCGATCAGGATGCGCCAACAACTGGACTGGATCGGGAAGACGACTTTGGCTCCTCGCTCGGTTCGCCTTAGTGCGGAGAACCTGTTTCAACGAGGATCAGCATGTCGAAACATACTGGTGAAGGCGAGCTAACCGAACTATACCAATCAACACGTTATTTTAAAGAAGCATGCATATTTTGTGGGTTTCTATCTTGCCTTAGTTCATTTACAAGCAACAATATATATATATATATGATATTGAAATAAACTTGCCAATGTTCGGTGGATTTTACCTGTCCGTCTGAACCACCTGCACAATACTTACCATGCCTTCCCTGCTACAAAGACACAAGTTAGTTTGCAACAGGTTTGAATATACATAGGATCACTGTCATGATGCCACAAAGGGACGGGTTATAGTCTCGGGACAAGAATGATATGCAACGCAGGTGGCGAGCCCCGCTACATAGCATCCCGTCCATGACAAACGACTATACGAACTCTTCTGCCCGGATCGGATCGGCCCCAGTGCCCTGGCGACCGTCCGCGGAAGCCAAAATACCTTGTGCACAAGTTGTCCGTGATCAAGCATCATTTAGTTCGAATTATTTCATACGAATTCCAAACGAATATGGGCAAGCTCCATAGCATAAACGGTTTTGCATAGTCTTACTGATCAATCTATGCCAAAATCAAAGTGTGTTCCATATGCATAGCACAATTTATAGAAGAAACATGTATTCTAACTAAAATTGAAACATATGATGAACATTCCAAATGAACAAGCATGCAGTGTAAGTAATCGTTCCCAAGTTGAATGACAAGCAATACAATCCAAGTCTATTCCCTTTTTTGTCTTGGTATCTTTTATTATTACTTGGTATCGTTTGATCGGGGCAATAAGAATGCAAGAGTTTATTAGGCGTGAAGACTTGGAAGCAGGGCTAGCTAATCGGGTTGGTAGCCACTCACTTAGTTGTTTGGAAGGGAGAAGGAAAGAGGCGCTTCACGACTCCGCTCGCAAGCCACCTATTGCTCGTTCACCTGCATCACGAACAGCTCGATCAATATTCCTTCCTCTCTTTCCAATCTTGAAATTGAAGTGCGATTCAATGAACGAAAATAATGAAACTCATCGAAACCGTCCAAGGAAAACAAGCAAATTCCAAAACTAACTCAAAGCACAAAAGCAACAAGCGACATCGAAAACCGAGGCAATAAAAGATAGCAGCGGAGGGGTCCCTCCTGACTCTGCTGCTAAGTCGATCCCGGGGGCACGGTCCACTGAATATGGAAATCGATTCCGAAGAAACAAATCCATAACGAGGACGAGTTCTTGTTTCAATCTATCCCGATCGAACGATACCATCTTGTGTTTCTTAGCCGCACTCTCCGCACCGGAAGAACGGGGCGCTACATGCCAGAAGAAGCTTGGGCTCTGCATAATCTGTGGAGCGAGCCAGCACCTTACCAGAGACTGCCCACAGCATAGAGATACAGCATCGCAGACCGGGCAGAGGCCAGCAACACCACCCTTGAGGATACTACCCCCAGCAGGAGGCCAGCGTCCACCAGCTACCGGAGAACTTCAGAGAGGACCACCCTTGGACCCACAGGAGGCACACTTCAACCAGGCCGGAGGGCAGAGGCACGGGCAAGCCTTTGCTTTAGCCACTATCGAGGAGGAACCAGAAGGGGAGGCTATTACAGGTACCATTTTAGTTGCATCATTACCTGCAACTGCACTGTTTGATTATGGAGCTACACTGTCTTTTATATCTAGTAGCTTCATAGCAATGCATAGAGTAGCAACTTTCTCCTTACCTAAGAGTTGAAAGATTCTTACCGGAGGAGGCATCGTACCGGTTACCAGCACTATTAGAACGTGCTCGGTAGTAGTTTGTGGTAGAGAGATGAGAGCGCGATTTTTGGTACTTCCAATGCCAACTTTCGACATTGTTTTGGGCATGGACTGGTTAAGCCAGTACAATGCCGTACTAGATTGCCGGAAGGGTAGCGTTACTTTTAGACTGCCAGGACACCCCCAGAAATTGTTGCAGAGTTCGAGGATATTTTCCCAGAGGAGTTGCCAGGCCTACCGCCTGATAGAGAGGTGGAGTTCACTATTGAGCTAGTACCTGGAGCAGCACCGGATCTTCAAATGTGTACCGGTTGGCGAAGAAGGAGCTTGACGATCTGAAGCTACAATTAGAGGAGTTGCAGATCAAGGGATTCGTCCATCCTAGTGCATCACCCTAGGGAGCACCAGTGTTGTTTGTACCAAAGAAGGATGGGACATTCCGGATGTGCATTGATTACAGAGCCCTTAATGCTTTGACTATCAAGAACAAGTACCCTCTACCACGGATTGACGATCTGTTTGACCAGCTGACAGGAGCAATGGTGTTCACAAAGATCGACTTGAGATCGGGCTATCATCAGGTAAAGGTGCGAAGGGAAGATATTCCAAAGACAGCATTCAGGACTCGTTGTGGTCACTACGAGTTCTTAGTGATGCCTTTTGGATTGACAAATGTGCCTGCTGTGTTTATGAACCTGATGAACAGAGTCTTTCACTATTATCTAGACCAGTTCATGGTAGTCTTCATCGACGACATCTTGGTGTATTCGAAGAGCCACAAGGAGCACGGGGAACACTTGAGGCTAGTGCTAGAGACGCTGAGACGTGAGAGGCTTTATGCCAAGCTGAGCAAGTGCGAGTTTCTCCTAGATCATGTCGCATTTCTTGGACACGTTATCACAGGAGATGGCATTTCGGTAGATCCCGCGAAGATTTTGTCAGTAGAGACGTGGCCGACCCCTACCAACGTCTCGGAGGTGAGGAGTTTCCTAGGACTTGCCGAATATTACCGGAGGTTCGTAGAGAACTTCGCAAGGATCGCAGAGCCGATGACCTGCTTGACCCGCAAGGAGCAGGAGTTCACCTGGACAAAGGAGTGTCAGACGGCGTTCGATGAGCTGAAGAAACGACTGACTACAGCACCCATTTTGACTATACCTTCTGGACCCGGAGGATTCGTGATCTATAGCGATGCGTCCGGGAAAGGATTAGGATGCGTCTTGATGTAGCATGGGAAGGTTGTGGCCTATGCCTCTAGGCAACTGAGGACCCATGAGAAGAACTATCATACCCACGACTTGGAGCTTGCCGCAGTGATCTTTGCTTTGAAGCTTTGGAGGCACTACCTGTACGGAGAGCGCGTGGAGATATTCACCGATCACAAGAGCCTGAAGTACGTCTATACCCAGAAGGACCTAAACCAGAGGCAGAGGCGTTGGCTCGAAGTGATGGCAGACTTCGAGATCGAGCTACAGTACCATCCGGGAAAGGCTAATATGGTAGCCGATGCTTTAAGCAGGAAGCCCATAGCATTTTTCCTGACTACCCAACAACATCTGTTGAGAGATCTATAACAGTTGGGTATAGAGGTCATTATGCCCGGAGTAGACGGCCAGATGTCGAGTTTCCAGGTGCAATCGACATTGGTGGAGAGGATCAAGGCTGCTTTGCCGACAGATGCCAGATTTCAGAGGCTTCGACAGAGGACAGAGGCTGGAATACAGACGGGACTGCGTATACACGAGGACGGGACTTTGAGATGTGGAGATCGTCTCTATGTTCCGAATGAAGAGCTTCGTCAGGAGCTGATGACGGAGGCGCACAGTTCGACCTACTATATTCATCCAGGAGGCACGAAGATATACCGAGACCTGAGGCAGTACTATTGGTGGCACAGGATGAAGAAGGAGATAGCCCGCTTTGTGGCTAAGTGTCTGGTGTGTCAGCAAGTCAAGGCTGAGCATCAGAGGTCTGCCGGATTACTTCAACCGCTTCTGATACCGGAGTGGAAATGGGAGCACATCACCATGGACTTTGTTACGGGTTTCCCGAGAAGTCCTAGTGGTCGCAATACGGTATGGGTAATCGTAGATAGACTCACCAAGTCTGCCCACTTTTTACCCTTCAGGGTTGGGCAATCTACAGAAGTCTTGGCAGACATGTATATGAGGGAGATCGTGCGACTGCATGGAGTGCCGGTCAGTATAGTGTCTGACAGGGATACGAGGTTCACATCGTACTTTTAAAGGAGTATGCAAGAGAGTCTTGGTACCCGCCTAAAGTTCAGCACTTCGTACCACCCGCAGACAAATGGCCAGTCCGAGCGCACCATTCAGACGCTGGAGGACATGTTGAGGGCATGCATGCTTGACTTCAGCGGTTCATGGGAGGACCATTTGCATTTGGTCGAATTTTTCTACAACAATAGCTATCAGGAGAGCATCCAGATGGCTCCCTATGAGGCATTGTATAGTAGGAAGTATCGTTCCCCAGTATGTTGGAGCGATGTAGGCGAGAGGCAGATTCTAGGGCCAGAGTTGGTCGTCCGTACAGTGGAGAAGGTGAAGAAGATCCAAGGGCATCTACGAGCAGCACAGGACAGGCAGAAGCATTGGGCTAATGTGCATCGACGACCCCTAGAGTTTCAGGTTGGAGATCATGTGTTCCTGAAGATCTTACCTACCAGAGGAACCATCAGATTCGGAGGCAGAGGGAAGCTGAGTCCGAGGTACATCGGACCATTCGATGTGCTAGAGCGCGTCGGAGAAGTTGCTTATATGTTAGCCTTGCCACAGACACTAGAAGGAGTTCACAACGTCTTCCATGTATCTCAGCTGAGGAGGTACATACCGGATCCGAGTCATGTGCTTGACCACTCGGAGATCACAGTCGGTCCGAGTTTGTCGTACCAGGAGGAGCCAGTAGAGATCCTAGACCGGAGCGAGAAGGTACTGCGAGGCCAGGCTATCCCTCTAGTTCGTGTCGCATGGAGGCATCATGCACCAGGTGAATCAACCTGGGAATGAGAGGACGATATTCAGCAGCGCTTTCCCCATCTCTTCGAAGGCCTAGGTACATGATAGCATTTTATTTCAATCAATAGTTTTTCTATATGTCTGTTTTAATTTCGAGGACGAAATGTTCTAAGGAGGGTATGTTGTAAACCCCCTCGACCAAAATTCTGGTTTAATTAACTTAGATAGCATAATTAGGGTTAATTGGCTAAATTTAGGATTTATTATACATAGTATTGAATATTTGTGCAGTGTTTTATTACTTAGGATACCTTACCGTTGTCCCGATATTTAGGACACTACCCTGGCTGTTACCCTGAAACAAATTTCATACACTTGGCCTAGACATACCAACCTACCATAATGACCTTTGCGTAACCCCCAGATACTGATTTTTGTGCCTGATTTTAGTCGCACAAGAGTCGTTACAAACGTCCGTACGTAAATTAAATTAATTGCTTATTTACGTCCGTTGTCCGTTTCAATCGAAATTGAGACCCAACCTCAACCCGTTTTGACCAACCCCGATCATGACATTATTATACTCTAAGCCGACCACGCCAATGACGCTTGTGCCACCCAATTTAGACCCCCTGTATTTATTAAATTAATTTAGGGACACCCGGTGCATTAATTATAATTTAATTAATATAGTGACCCAACCTCACTCAAATTAGACCCAACTCTAACCCAAACCCACACACAAGCCTCATACAAAACACCATACACCATTCTAGTCCAATACAAAATACCAAACATGGTATTTTGTCACATCAAATCCCCAATTCTAGATTTTGTGCAATTTTTAAATTGTTCAGGGGCCTTTGCGCAAATTAGTAATGAGGTGCCCCCCTCTCATTGGTCCAACCACATGAAAAAAAGAGCCCCCATTATTTGACCGGACCAAAAAGAATTCTCTCCATTTTTTATGTACTTACACCATTTTTGGAGGGCACATAATGACCCTACATTCAAATACCTTTAATCCTAGCCCCATGTCCAACATATGGAGACCCTCACACAACCCTAGGCACACTAGCAGCCGGCCCTAATCCCAAGGCAGCCCCCCCTCTCTCACACCTACATATACAACATGTTACATCACATTTATTTGCACACAACCCTAAAAATTCCAAACTAAAACCCTAGTTTCTAAACCTACACACAACAGCCACCACCCCTACCCGAGCATCCCGCAGCCTCCTCCCGGCCAGCCACCGCCTCCGGCCACCCCCGCGACGACCATACTCCCTCCGGCGACCCTTCCCCCACCTACAACCACCGCCCTCAGCCACCTCGCCGCCTACAGCCACCTCCAGCTCCACCATCCTCAACCACAGACTCACCCTCCCCGAACTCGAGCCGACCACCCGAGCCATCCGTAGCCCGCCACCTTAGCTCGCCCGGCCGTCGTGCTTCACCGACGCCACCCCCGGCCAGTCCCCTCCTTCCCCGCCGCGGCTCGCCCCCAGACGACGCCGCAGCCGGCCGCCACGACCCCCGCAACGCCATCGACTACAGGCTGCTGCTGCTGCCGACTCTTCCCTCGCGCTGCCGGAGCTCCGCCCGGCCACCCACGCCAGCGACGACCTGTCCGGCGGACCCCCTCGACCCCTCCTACACTTCGGTATGTATAAATATATATATATATATATATACAGTATTTTATACAAGTATTAGGGACTGCATGGCCTATATACAGGTTTATATACTGTGTATTCTGTATTTATTTGGGTATTTATATATATACACTGTATATTATATATGTACTTCTGTATAAACACAGTATCCTATATATGTACATTGTATTTTGTATACTTTATATATATATTAGAGATATATGTATATGTATAGTATATACTGTATATTGTATTTAAATATTATATATGTTAATAGCTATTATATATATATATATATATATATATATATATATATATATATGAATGTATATATATTTTTGTGTGTATACTTATAAATATACCTTTTGTATGGGTAATATATATATATATATATATATATATATATATATATATATATATATATATATATATATATATATATATATATATATATATATATATATATATATATATATATATATATTTGGTATATATAGTATATTGTGTATTTATACATAAATTGTATATATAAATGAATGTATACATATATAAATATACTCTATGCATTTAGTATAATATGTGTATATTAAATATATTAAAATGTGTATATATATATATATATATATATATATATATATATATATATATATATATATATATATATATATATATATATATATATATATATATATATATATATATATATATATGTATATATATATATATATATTGTGTATTTAAGTATATTGGAGTATTAAATAAATATAGAAATATAGAAATATATATATATATATATATATATATATATATATATATATATATATATGTACTTATGTACATAGATTATTATTTAAATATATATAAATATATGTGTATGTATTTAATTATACATATGGTATTATGTAATTATATATGTAAATGTATTAATTTATATATATGGTATTGTGTATTTTAAATATGTTAATATATTTAATGAATAGGTGTATATGTACATATTATTAGGTAATATGTAAAGATGCTATTTAAATGTACTATTAAACATACATATTTTTATTATATTTTAATATGTATTAGTGTACACATATGTATATATGTGATATATATATATATATATATATATATATATATATATATATATATATATATATATATATATATATATATATATATGTCCTACATGGTCCCACTAGATGTACAGTCAAGATCTGCGTCAGTGTATTGCTGCAAGTAGTATGTCTTATTCATACTATTGTAAGTGTCTGATGTTGATATTATTATATCATATATAGGATTGCTGGACCGTACAGCCGAGGCTTCAGGAGCAGGACATTGGCATTCGCAGCTACCGGACACAGGCAAGTATACCTTGCTGGATTACTGTTTAATTTAAAATGATAAATGTTGCAATATACATAAACTGTGCGCGTCCGAGATTGACTCGGGTACAGTCGACGAATGCGTCGATAAGTAGTGTACTTGACCTAGCTGCTAGCTGACTCACCTATTGCTGTGAAGATATTCTGATATCATCCTAGACCGTGACATTTGTACACGTATCACGATGGTAAATTCATGTTGGGATGCGGATCCGCGTACCCGATTCGCTATCGGTACGTACGACATGCATCACGGACTAGCACATAATCTAGAGTAATATAGTTAGATGTGACTTGGCATATAGATACGGGATACTCACGTCGTGTATTCGACTTGTGTATCTACATTGGGCGGGGAGGACAACTGATAAACGTATGGGATACACACGTCGGACTCCATGGTATCCAGAGGAGCCATAGATCCAATGACTTCCTATATTCAGATACCGCGCTCTTCGGAGTGTTACGGACGTATATACATTGCAGATACCTCATTCTTCGGAATGATGGACGTTACATGGACAGATACCATGCTCTTCGGAGTATGGACGTTATGCCTACACCTACCTATACGTTCTGATGTCCTTACATTGCATTCACTTAGATGGTTAGCACACCCCTTTACTTTATTCAGTACTATCTATAGCATGCATTTTGTATCTTGTTACGTTCCTCTGAGTCCCTCTGAGGATCTGGTTTACTTCCAGATTTGGACGAGGCGTACTACCCCATCGTGTACGGACCAGGTGTGGAGACGAGGTACGCTCTCGAGGAGGAGCTAGAGGTTCTACCGTCGGAGTTCCCCTGATTACTTGGTAGGCCTTCCGCCTAGGACTGGAGCTTCTTATCTAGATAGCAGTTGCTCTAGTTTCACTCTTTATTTCTGTCTTCAGTACTCTATTCCATCATTTGTAGTGGGTTTGTTCCCACCGGACATATTTCGGGTTATACTATGACATTCGACTATGTTCTTATTTTCCAGTATTTTATTTCAGTATTTCTTGTTGTACTTGTGGATGAGATAGATTCTGCCTGTTGTATGACATTCTATTAGACTTGTTAGATTTAGGACAGCGTAGCACGCTTCGCTAGGATCCATTAAATTGGGATATCCTCGGAGACGTGTCAGCTGGCCAATGCCACGTGGCCTGGTCCCGTGTATTTTGGGACTGGGGCGTGACAGTGTCCCCCCCCAACCCCCCAACTCTCTCTCTCTCTCTCTCGCTCGCTCCTCATTTTCTGAATGAAATTTTTTGTGGAGAGCGTCTCCTACTCCATACGCAGAGGCAGTGGCGGCTCCTTCATAAGGTGAGCTCGACGACCTCTCCAGAGCTGAGCTAGAGGTTGAAGGTCTAGCCCGTGGTCGATGCCCTGGTCGAGGACCCTAACCCTAGCCTCTTCGTCGGAGCTGAGCTTGAGATCAACACCATGGTCGAGAATCGAGGACGGTCGCCGACGTGCCATGGGGCTTGACGAGGTTTGTCGAGGACGGTGGCTTGACGAGAATTAGACTGAGTCGACGGTCAACTCATTTTCTTTAACCGACAAAATCCCCACCGCCTCGAGCTCAATCCGCCACCGCCTCGAGCTCGTCCGGTTAGGTTCAGTCTCATCGTCGGGGAGCTCGGCCTCGTCTTCGTCGGCATTGTAGGTTCTCCTCGAGCTCGGCCGATGTAGGTTCTCCTCGACGTCGGCGTTATAGGTTCTCCTCGACGTCGGCGTTGTAGGTTCTCCTCGAGCTTGGTCTCGTCGGGAAGATGCATCTCAGGGTTAGGGTTTTTCTCGAGCAAAGCCTCGTCGGCGGCGGCGGCACTTCGATCCGGACATGAACGACGATGGTGGAGGAGGAGCTCGAACGGAGCGGTAGCGATCTAGACACATAGGATATAAAAAAATTACCAAACAAAATCTCATTACCAAACAAAATCTCATAAAAAAAATTCAAAAAAATTATTTTCCAGATAAAAATAACCAAACGCAAACTCAGAATCTTTGTATTCCGAAAATAACTTTATAACTTACTTTCAGAAAACTGTTTTCAGAATAAAATTTCAGAAAGACTATCCAAACGGATCCTAAATTTTTATTTTTTTGTTTCATTTTTTTATTTTATCATCTTTAGTCTTTATAAAAAAAAAATTATTGTCAAATATGAAAGAAAAATATAATAAATAAAATAACAAATATTTAAGGTGTAAAGTCTCCGATTCCTGTTATGAAATTCAGGGTCTAAACTCTAAGTAGGCCCAAAAAAAAAAAAGTACGGACACCAACGTTTTTGGCATTTCTCTCTCCCCGCCATCTCTCTCTCTCTCTCTCTCTCTCTCTCTTAAACTCACTCCAACCAACAAGCAATCTACATGGAGAAAGTGAGAGCAAATTCTCAAGAATTAGGGTTTTCTCCTATGAAGAGGGAACCGGAGGTCGGTATCCAGATGCCGGCTTCGGCGGAGGGCTCTCCAGCCCCGGCGTCGGCGCGGCGGAGGTGGGATCTGGCCGCGGCGGCGCTGAGGGCCGGGTGCGTGGCGTCGTCGCCGACCTCTCTGAGCCTGATGGTGACGTCGGAGCAGAGGGGGAACCTGTCGCTCTTCGGCCTGGAGATCCCGCTCCACTCCAGTTGGGCCTACTCCGACTCTCTCTCCAGTAAGCAACGTTTTTCTCGATTTGATTTCTGGATCCGGTCACCGGCGGTGAGTTTAGCTGACTCCGTTTTTCTTTATTTACGTGGCAGATATTTGGTCGGAGTGTCCGCATCGGCGGCCGCTTATGCGCTAGTGCAGCTCGCGATGATGGCGAGGAAGCTGTCGAGCAAGGGGTCAGCCGTCGGTTCCCGCGGCCATAACTGGATGTTGTTCGTGTGCGATCAGGTCATCTCTTGACTTGAACTGATCATGTTATAGTTCAGTGCAATAGGTCAATCTTTTTGGACTGGGTCGCTCGGAAAAAGAAAAAAAATATTTGGGAGGGCTAACAAGTGCCACAGGAGACTAGACTCCCATTTATGTAGGGGTCTATGAAGAGTCAAAATGGAGTTAGTGACTAAAACTTTGTTACAGTAGGCGGTATCAACCCATGAAATGTGGACTCCCCTGTATATATATATTTACCAGCACTTAAAATAAATATTTTTATGATATAATTAAAAAATATTTTAAATATTTAAATATATTTAAATTAAAATTTGTTAAACAATTTAAATATTTTTGATATTTTTTCCTTTATATTAATTTTTAAACAGTTTTAAATTTAATTTTTAAATATATATTTCTGTGGTAGAAAAAAGAGAATTTGTTTGCCGTAATTTTTTAATAAATTGTGGAGGATTTACAAACGACTTAGATAGCTCAATTTTGAGCCGTTTTTAAACCTCATAATATTACTAAAATAGTATACCACAACCAAAACACTATATATGCCTCACCTAGAAACTGTATGGCACAATTAAAAATAGTATAGCTAAATTTAAAATAACATACCATAATATAGAAAATTATGTTCGAGTTTCTAATTAGTGTATAGTTTTTAATTATACCATATAGTGTAGGGGTGATCATTCGGTTTATTCTGTTTCAACCGAATCGAAATAGTCAAAATCGAATAAACCAAAATTTTAAAAATCCAAAACAAAGACAAAACCGAAATTCGCCAAAACTGAAACTGTACATAACCGAATAATCTATTCGGTTTGTTCGGTTGGACTATTATTATTGTTTAATGGATTGGACCCAAAGTTGAAATCATGGTTAAATAATATTAAAAATTATAATTTTTATACACAAATTTGTTATATTTTAAAGTTGTATCCAAAATTGGACTAATTGTTAAATTATCAAAGTTGGACTTCAAAATACATATATATAATTATTGTTTTAAATTATACACATTTTTAATCATAAATTATGCATATAATTGAAGATATTTACATAATTCCTTAAGTCTCATTCGGTTTTCGGTTTTTGATCGAAACCGTATAAGAAATTTTAGTATTTTCAAAACCAAAACTGAACCGAATTTTTTTCAAACCGAACCGAACTTTATTCGGTTCGGTTCCACTTTAGTCCAAAACCAAATAATGCTCACCCCTATATTAGTGTACTATAGTTGACTAGCTAGGTACACTACAAAACATGGCTGGACTTACCACAAGCCAATGAGGCAGTCCCCCGTAGAGCCTCAGTGTGGTAGGGGGCACTTTTATATAACAAGGCCAATTTTAATCTATTACTGCAAGCTCCTTATATAACCTCAGTTTCATACTGAGGTTGCTAATGGGAAAATTAATCCAAAGTGACGTTAAAATTAGTATTGCAATCTCATTTAGTTTCATAAATGGATTGCAGCAATATTAAAATTAGTATCGCAACCTTGTTATATAAATATCGAAAAATTTCGTTCAGAACAACGAAAATACTAAAAATTCTATTCAGAGCATACAATTTTAAAAAATTTCAACAACAGCATCATAACGCCCTTTGGAATGACGTTTTACGCTTTTCCTTCCGCTCCGTTAGGAAAAAAAAAACTCCGTTAAAAAAAAAAATAATTTTTTTTAAAAAGAATGGAAAAAGTTCTTTGGAAGTGCCCTTGTTTGATGTCATGAAATATCTTTTGTTTCTAATGAATGGTTTGATGCCATGAAATTGGATTCTATATAGTGTGGAAACTGTATGTAAAGAGATGTGGAAACTGTATGTAAAGAGATTGAAGGTTGAACCGTTGAACAAAACAAAGAATCAGTTCCATTCATGGTTTTTAATCTTGTGATAATTACAGTTATTACAATGTCCATACTCCACTCATGTTCATGCAGATTTTATTTATATTTTTCCTGTGCAAACTTTGGTGGTTCTGCCTGTGCAACTATGTTATGGGTTGCACCTGGAATTAGAAGTGGATATATGCTATAAGCCACTTGGTATAGAAATCAAACCGGGCTTGCTTAGTCCACACAGTCTCGAGTTTTACTGTTTTGCACATATATTAGATGTCACAAGGTTTGATTTACTGGTGAAGTTCTTGCAAACAGTCTTATTTAAATACTGAGATCATCAGATATCGATACATGACTTTCGCTTGCAGATTATCATGGATAACTGTTTACCTGAAGTTAGCTATTGAAGTGTTCTTTAATAGTCTCCTAACTTTGTTGTAAAAGTTCACGAGGTTTATTCATGACAAATGTCGGACTTTAGATTTTGAGATTGAGAATAACTCTAAATATGGTGTTCTCAAAACTTAATGTTCATATTATATTCTTATTATTTCCGACGATAATGTTACAATAGTATTTTTAAACTAAAATTCAAGAAATAAAACAATAACTAAATTTTAATATCCAAAAGAATATATGTTATAATTAAATACTAATAAAATTGAAGATGTTCCAAACCAAAAGATAAAATTTATAATAACATTATCATAATTTTATAACAAATAATAATAGTTAACTATAAATAAACAATCAACAACCAATATAATTATGTCATTTTTCATTATTCTAAGCTGGTTTTACCATCATAATTGTCTTTTGTTTGTATTAGCTTGTTGTAGATTTTATATTACAATTGGTAACTGTTGGAGTGGGTGTGGTTCCCAACCTATGTGGAGAATACTCCGGAGTGCGAAAAAAGTTCGGAAAGTGCATCGAGCGTTGTGTATTGGAACATTTATGATAAGCAAATATTATATTGGATTTTCATCTTTGACTTTAATTATATATTTATTTTTGGATCTTTCATATATTAACTTTCCATATAATTAGATTTCTAATTTATGGTAAGCTAATTTATGATTTAATTTTCATTAAATATATGATTGAATGTAATTGGATTTTCATGAATATTTTTGGCTTCCATATATAGATTTTCATATGGAAACCCTAATTCATGCAATGGTTTATATAAAAGGCTCATGCAATATACAACAATAAGAAGAAGAAAAAATAAGAGAGGAAAAAAGGTGGCAAGAGTGTCATTGCAACTTTGGAGAGGAGAAAGAAGATTGTAGGCCGTTTCGGAGAAGGAGATCAATTTTTGGTATTTCTTATTGTCTTTTTTTTTGTGGTTGTAATCTATTTTCTGTTCCAAAGAGTTGCGGTGATCCGTGTTGGATCGGTAAGGAGCTTGTAGAGGGTGTAATCTCTTTATTCCATTAATGGAGGTTATTCAGGGTTGGACTCCGATTGTCCCGTGATTTTTTTTATCTGGGTTTTTCACGTAAAAATTTATGTGTCAGTGATTTGTGTTTAGTATTTTTGGGTTTGTGCGTTTTGCTCGGTTCTCTCGCATGTACTCTCTGGTTTGGGGAACGGTTTTCACATTTCGTCCCCAACAGTGTAGTATCAGAGCTAGGTTCTGAAATTTCAGAAGGGTGTCAGGAGTTGACAGGCAAACCAGGGAGGAGAGATGGACGCGAAGCCGATGCGCATGGTAAACCTGAATGGTACCAACTATCACTACTGGAATAGCAAGATGAAGGATCTGCTATTTGTCAAGAACTTGCATCTGCCGATATTTGCTTCCGAGAGGTCCAGTGACAAATTCGAAGAGGACCGAAAGTTCGAGCATATACAGGTGTGTGGGTACATCAAGCAGTTCATTGACGAGAACGTGTACAACCATGTTGCCAGTATTGAGCACGCGAGAACACTGTGGGATAAGCTGGAATCTTTGTATGCGAAGAAAATTGGGGTAAATAAATTGTTCCTGGTCCGAATGATGATGGGTCTGCGGTGCAAAGATGGGGCGTCCATTACGGATCATTTGAGTGAGTTATAGGGCGTGGTTGACCAACTATCCTCGATGAGAGTCAAGTTAGACGACGAGGTTCAGGGTTTATGACTGCTGTGTACATTGTCAGACTCGTGGGAGACCGTACGAGTGTCTATGATCGCTTCTGCTCCGGAAGGCGTGGTCAGTCTGGATTTGCCAAGAGCGGAGTACTGAATGAAGAGATACGGAGACGTTCTCTGTCACGCCCCAGTCCCAATAATACGTAGGACTAGAACACGTAAGCATGCCAGACGCATGGATATGGCAACTCCAATATATGGAAACCATAACCCATACGTACGCTGTAATATGAATATAAACTCACATGTGGTATATATAATGTCACAAGTCACATCTATGCTAATCTCATCCACACAACAAGTCATAGAAAAGAAATACTAAACTAGAATAAGGAGTCTGAAATATCCAAAATAATAGTCGGGTGGAGACAAATCCACTACCAAAGACTATATCCAAAACTAAAATAAGAGAGGAGTATAAAGTCTCCAATATAAAATAATGTGAAGACAGAAGTGTATCAGCTAAAAGAATCCATCGCTAGATGTACTCAAAGATGCTCAGAAGGTAAAACCTCCTCGGCAGAAAGTAATGCGTCAGGTCCAGGCCCGTACTCCTGCGGATACTCCTGATCGTTTATACCTGGCAAGGGACCAGGTCCTCAGAGGGACATAACAAGATACATAGAAGCAAGCCAATTTGAATACAGTGAACATGCATAATGTTTGAAAATAAATAAGTACGCTGTAAAAGACAATCTATATGAATGCAAATGAGGACAACTTTTCGACGTATGGGCAAGGGTAGGCTACTCGATCTACCTCACAACTCACACACACGTCAGTGGACATCATCAGCCGACATACCTCTGGGGTAGCGACCCTCGGACTCCATCAATCGACATACCTCGGGGGTAGCGACTATCGGACACGACCACCATAGTGCGTGCTAGTTACTATGGTTTACCAGAGTGGTTAAAAGCCCATACGCCTAATGATTGTCCTCTATGATACTAAGTGTCAAGTGTGTGTCAACATATCTAATATATAGTAATGACAGAAAGGAACTACACATGCAATAAATATACAGAAATGCAATAAATATACAGAAATATACTAAGCATACAAAATACTGTAAGCAATTTGGCAAGGTGTCTTGCCTGGCAAGAAAGCTGCAAAAATGTAATGTTCCGATGTCAACTCCAAGAGTCAGAAGCTACGGCCTCAGAATGAACGTCTCCGGATGCTGAAATAAACATCACCAACGTTCCCAGAATAAGCAAAATAGCTAAAAAGCACTTCCCTTTCGTCCAATTTAGACACAGGGGCAAAACGGTAATTTCGAATAAAAGTGGAGTCCACGTGTGGCCCACTTTGTACCGAAAAGCGTGCCAAGGGTAACAGTCTCTAAATGGGATAAACTATAGGTCAAATAACTCTAAATGTCAATACGAACCCAACGGTATGTCCAAATGTGGATTCCGATGGGCCGAAGACAATTTTGTCCAAAAGTCAACTGTGGGGCCCGCCCATTTGGCAACTTGGTCAACCGTCTCAGAATTGCGTGAAAATTAGGTCACAGGACCAGCACGTTACCACGAGTCCAGTGGCGCAAGTTTCGTCGCAATCTGACAAGCGTGCACAAAATGCGCGCGACTTCCACAAAAGTTGCGACACGGGGTGTGTCCACGGATACGGGCTGATTCCGGCGCGCACACGCGTCCGAATCAGTTTCCACAAATTTTTACGTGTCTGGCTACGCTGCGTACACCGTTCGGTATACTTGGTACACGGCTGGGCGGTCCCGTTTGGCGGGGCGCGCTCTGTTTTCCAACTTTTGAAAGTCTGGAAAAAGTGGGTTCGCGGGGTTTTGTGACAAATTTAATTCTGTCCACAGCAGCTAATAATCTAGGATTATTTAACAGAAAATAAACTAGGTCAAGTGGTCTACGCATACAAAAAAGAATCACCGAATTCGGATATCTGTGGTTGGAGATACGAACTCGACAACATGGGTGGTCACCGCAGTTTTCTGCGATCCCAGAATTCGGTCTGCTTGCGCCAACTTGGACGCTGTTTTCGCCTATGAGTACACGTTGTTCGTGATCTGCTATCATACAGATATGGAAGAGGGTTAAGGGATGAGCATACCGGTGAAGACAAAACGGCGTTTGGTTGAGCGAGTCGACGGAAAACAACTCCGGAACGCAGGTACCTCGTGTGGGAATCTGCAGTGCGCGGGGTCGCGGTCGTCGGGATTGGTTTGGACGGTCTGGCGGGGTTCTCTGGCTGCGGTGGCGGCTCTCTCTAGGTCTAGATGAGAAGAGGAGGGTCTGGAGATTTTAGGTTAGGATTTTATGAAATATATATATATATATATATATATATATATATATATATATATATATATATATATATATATATATAATAGGGAGAGAGAAGGGAGTTTGGTTGGTCGCGGGTCCGTGGAATCCGCTAAGGGTGCTGGCTCACTTGAAATTAGAAGGGGGGGCGCTGTAGCTTTGGAAAGGGAAGGGTTGGCTGCTAAGTGGAATTGTGGGAATGGTTTTGCTATGGTTGCTTTTGTTTGCTACGTTTGCTTGCTTTAAGTTGCTTTGGTTGTTATTAGTATTAGTTATATTATTATTAGTAGTTTATTAATTTCTTTTCTTTTCTTTTCCTTTTTCTTCTTTTATATATATATATATATATATATATATATATATATATATATATATATATATATATATATATATATATATATATACTCATAAGAAAATTTATAGATTATATTAATGCACACCGTTAAGCTAGCAACTGTTCAAGGGGTCTCCTACATGAAATAAATTCCAAAAAATTTCTGATGGTCCTATAAATCCTCTAAATGCCCGAACACCTAAAATAAAAATTATTAAAATTTTATTTCTCCTATTTAGCACATAATTACCATAATTAAATTATTAATTAATAAAAAATACGGTTTTTTGAAATAGGTGTTTTACATTCTCAGGCCACTTCATTCACATCCCACTCAAAGGCGCTTGTTTCAGAGAGCCGCAGAAGGGGTAAAAGCAGGGGTCCAGACAGTGGCAGAGACAAAAACAGGGGAAGGTCCAAGGGTCAGTACGAGGACTCTGAGTGTTACCATTGTGGCAAGAAGGGCCACATCAAGTGGAACTGTTTCGCTTGGAAGAGAGAGAAGAAAGACGACAAGGGGAAGCAGGGCGAGAACACTACAGCGACGGCCTCGACACATGGAGGCGATATGATAATTATAGGTGATGAGGTAGTTATGAATCTCGCATGCGATGACAACTCTTGGTTGGTGGACTCAGGTGCTTCAGCGCACGTATCTTACAACATGACACTATTTGCTACTTACACAACAGGCGACTGTGGAGTGTTGAAGATGAGAATGAAGATGTGTCGAAGGCAGTTGCCATTGGAGATGTGTATTTGAGGACAAAGACGGGTGCAATTCTTGTTCTGAAAGATGTTCGTCATGTCCCTGATATCCGTTTCAATCTGGTGTCGGTTGGAAGGTTGGATGACGAGAGTTTCTTCAATCTCTTTGGGAACAGTCAGTGGAAGCTTTTCAGAGATTCGATGGTGATTGCCAGAGGAAGCAAGAGGTCCGGACTCTACTATATGGAAGGGAGCGCACATGGGGCACATAAGGTGAATGCAGCTACTGATGCGTCTACCGAGTTATGGCACAGACGGCTCAGCCATATCAGCGAGAAGGGGATGAGTTACTTGGTGAACATGAAGGTGATTCCAGGGCTAAAGTCTACAAAATTGGAGAGGTGCACGCACTGTTTGGCGGGGAAGCAAAATATGGTGTCTTTCCAAAGTCACCCAAGTTCAAGGAAGTCGGCGTTGCTCGAGTTGATTCACTCGGATGTCTGCGGTCCTATGAAGGTAAAATCCATTGGTGGTGCTTCTTATTTTGTAACGTTTATTGATGATTGTTCCAGGAATGTATGGGTCTGTGCCTTAAAGACCAAGGATCAGGTGCTGCCCACTTTCAAGGAGTTTCAGGCCTCAGTTGAAAGGAAAACGGGCAAGAAGCTGCTATGTGTTCGGTCGGACAATGGCGGTGAATATATCGGTCCCTTTGATGTATACTGCAGAGAGCAAGGGATACGACACCAGAAGACTCAGCCAAAGACACCTCAGCTCAATGGTGTAGTGGTGCTGATGAATATGACGTTGATGGAGAGGGTACGGTGTTTGCTGTCAGAAGCAAACTTGTCAGGCAGCTATTGGGGTGAGGCTCTTTACACAGCTGCTTATATTATTAATTTATCTCATAGTATTCCTTTGCAGGGTAATGTGCCTGGCAAAGTATGGTGCGGCAAAGAGCCGTCATACAATCACCTGCGAGTGTTTGGTTGCAAGGCCTTCGTACATTTACCGAAGGACGAGAGATCCAAACTTGAGCCGAAGACGAGGCGGTGTATCTTTGTCAGTTACGGTCGGGATAAGTTTGGCTATAGACTCTACGACCCAGTAGGAAGAAAGCTTAGAAGTAGGGATGTGGTATTCGTCGAGGATCAGACCATGACCAACACTCAGGATTTTGAGATGCCTTCTAAGGCTGAGGAATTGCCTGAGTTAGAGTCATTTCTCTTCAAGTAGTTTCCAGAAGACATCGTAGAGGATCCAGTTATGGGGGAGCCGGTACATGAAGTTGCTCCCAACCTTGATCATCAGCCTGTTGATGGTGGTCAGGGTGACCCTCAGGAGGATGAGCATGCCAAGAAGGTAGTTCCTGAAGGAGAGGAGGCTGTTGGTATACAACCAGCACCAGTGGTTCCATTGAGGAGGAGCGATAGAGAGCGTTGACAATCTACGAAATACTCACCGGGTAAGTATGTGCTACTGAATGGCGGTGAAGAACCCGAAAGTTTTGCAGAGGCTATGGAAGACGAACACATACAAGAGTGGATGGAGGCCATGCAGGAGGAGATGAGTTCCTTGGAGGCCAACTCTACTTATGATCTGGTACGGTTGCCAAAGGGCAAGAAGGCTTTAAAAAATTGATGGATGTTCAAAGTGAAGCAGACAGATGATGTTACTCGCCCTCGATACAAAGCGAGGCTGGTAGTTAAAGACTACGGTCAGCAAAAATGCGTAGATTATGATGAGATCTTTTCGCCAGTCGTCAAGCAGTCGTCTATTTGGGTGGTGCTAGCATTGGCAGCCAGTTTTAACTTGGAGATCGAGAAAATGGACGTGAAGACGACATTCCTCCACGGTGATCTTGAGGAGGAATTGTACATGGAGCAGCCAGAGGGATTCTGTGAGAAGGACAAGTCATACTTGGTCTGCCAGTTGAGGAAGAGCTTGTATGGTCTGAAGCAGGCTTCGAGGCAATGGTACAGGAAGTTCAAGTCGTTTATGAGGGAGCATGGTTACGCACGGATAACATCAGACCACTGTGTATTTGTGAGGTACTTTGCCGAGGATGATTTTATTATTTTACTGCTCTATGTTGATGATATGCTACTGGTGGGTCGGAATGCCACTAGGATAGCGGAGTTGAAGCGCCAACTGGGACCTTCTCTATGAAGGATTTGGACGCAGCGAAGACTATTTTTGGGACGGAGATCAGCCGAGAGAGAGAGAGAGAGAGAGAGAGAGAGAGAGAGAGAGTCCAAGCTGCTACACTTGTCCCAAAAGAAGTACATTCATCGGGTACTTCAGCATTTCGATCGGGATGGACGGGTCGAAGAAAGTGAGTAACCCCCTTGCGGCTCACTTTAAGTTCACTGATGAGCAGTTTCCATCTACCGAGGACGAGAAGGAAGATATGGAGCGGGTTCCATATGCCTCAACTGTGGGGAGTCTTATGTATGCTATTGTGTGTACGAGGCTAGACATCGCTCACGCAGTTGGCACAGTTAGCAGGTATACTTCCAATCCTGGAAGGGTACATTGGAGTGGGGTCAAGTGGATTCTACGATATCTTTAGGGCATTGCCGATTGGAGATTTTCTTTTGCTGGTGACGAGTCAAAGCTAGTTGGGTATATCGACGCCGATATGGCTGGAGATGTAGACACGAGACAATCGACTTCGGGCTATGTGATGATATTTGCTGGTGGAGCAGTATCATGACAGTCACGGTTGCAGAAGTGTGTTGCCTTGTAGACGATAGAGGCAGAGTACATTACGGCGATGGAGGCTAGCAATGAGTTGTTGTGGATGAATAAGTTTGTACATAAATTTGGGTAAAGCAAGAGCAATATTCTTTCCTTTGCGATAGTCAGAGTGTTATTCACCTTGTGAAGAACCAGACATTTCATAGTCGGTCCAAGCACATTGAGACCCGGTATCATTAGATACGGATATTGTGGAAAAGAAGGAAGCGACGCTTGAGAAGGTTTATACATATGACAACGGAGCAGATATGTTCACTAAGATTCTTCCAAGGAGAAAGTTTGAGTACTGCAGGCGAATCGTCGGGATAACAACTCCCTCCACATAGTTGTGAAATGGGAGATTTGTTGGAGTGGGTGAGGTTCCCAACCTATGTGGAGAATACCCCAGTTTGCGACGAGCGCCATCCGTGTATCGGAAAAGCTCGAAAAGTGCATCGAACGCCGTGTATTGAAACATTTATGGTAAGCAAATTTTATATTAGATTTTTTATCTTTAACTTTAATTAGATATTTATGATTGAATCTTTCATATATTAAATTTTCATATAATTATATTTCCAATTTATGGTAAGCTAATTTATGATTTGATTTTCATTAAATATATGATTGAATGTAATTTGATTTCCATAAATATTTTTGGCTTCCATATATAGATTTCCATATGAAAACCCTAATTCATGCAATGGTTTATATAAAGGCTCATGCAATATACAACAATAAGAAGAAGAAGAAAAATAAGAGAGGAAAAAAGGTGGCAAGAGTATCATTGCAACTTTGGAGAGGAGAAAAAGATTGGAGGCCGTTTCGGATAAGGAGATCAATTTGGGATATTTTTTTATTGTCTTTTTTTCGTTGTTGTAATATATTTTCTGTTCCAAAGAGTTACGGTAATTCGTGTTGGATCGGTGAGGAGCTTGTAGAGGGTATAATCTCTTTATTCCATTAGTTGATGTTCTTCAAGGTTGGACTCCGATCGTCTCGTAGTTTTTTTATCTGGGTTTTTCACGTAAAATTTTTTGTGTCTGCGATTTGTGTTTGGTATTTTTTGGTTTGTGTGTTTTGCTCGGTTCTCTCGTATGTACTCTCTAATTTGGGGAACGATTTTCGTATTTCGTTTCCAACAGTAAGAGCTTCAGTATATAAAGATATTTGACAATATGCTACCATTATGTGGTTATATTTTAAGCAGGATGAAGACAAAATTAGTATATAAAGTATATTGTCAAAGATTCATTATCTCATATGTAGATTTCTATATTGTCAAAGATCAAAGATTCAGTACCTCGGTTATATTGTCAAAGATTCAGTACTTGGATGTAAAAAATACACATAAATTTATATTGTCAAAGGTCAAAAATGAAAGATTCACTATATAAAATTCTAAGCACTAGCTTGTTTTCTTATTGAAGTTTTAGTAGGTCGGATGTAGATTTCTCTAAAGACTAAAGATCGAATAGCACTGCATCAAAATCTTTTGCAAAAAAAATGTAAAAAAAAAAATCAACTAAAAATCATATTTTATATAAAAAAAATTCAAAGATTCAAAATATTACCTATGGAAAGGGAGGGCTGAGCCATAAAAAAAAAGAACTCGGCAGCCGCGAGTATGAGTCTCACTCTATTATCTAACAAAAAAACATAAAAAATTACACACAAAAAAGATTCAAAGAAGCGAAGAACTCGAAAAAAGAGAGGGCGTTGATTCCATTTCTTTTTTTAAAAAAAATTAAAGATTCAAAATCTATCTTACATGTGGTCATGTAAGGGAGGACTTAGCTGTAAAAAGTTTCAAAGAAGAAGTGAAGAACTCGACACTCGGCAGCCGCGAGTCTCTTTTTCTCTAAAAAAAAACCTAAAACATATATACTAAAAAGAACTCGGAACCGTGAAGAACCCGACTGATTCTGTGTCTTTTTTAGTTTAGTCAATAGTGGGCCATCAGCAGAATGCAGGCTTAGCTGGCAAAGGTGGTCGTGGGCCATAAGCAGGCACAAGTTTAGGAGTGGGCTTATATATACTATAAAAAAAATTGGTTCCCTCTAAAAATTTGGACCTGAGGCAATTGTCTCATGGACCTCATATAAAGTCTTGGCATATTCAAGACTTATTATGGTAGTCTACTTGTGCTTATCGTTAGATTGTAATGATCTGAATCACAAAGCAAAGCCCTCGTATTTTATTTATAACATATGCTGCTATGCATACTATTTATGTCAACAAAGGGAACGATGATCTCTATGGCATATGCCAACTTGGTTTTTGTTGCAAACGCAGTGTGATCCAAACATAAGTTGATCCATGAGCTGTGATATTATAGTATGCATGTATGCCTTAAAAGGGTAGGCTGAACCATCTTAATTATACGCACCCCACGATTCTACTTTTTATCCAATGTGGGACTAAAATTCTAACTCCATTTGTCACCATGTTTTAGCGCTAAACCGAAAATAAGATACAATCAAACAATCTTCACCTTAGTTAGTTTTCGCTAGCTAGGCAACCAAACACCCCGGCTACCTTTACTCGTTTGCGCTATTTGATCACCCAGGAGATCCAACATATTACCACCTTGATCTGTTCGACCATAAAACCAAACCGACAATCCATACCACCACTGTGTGCTAACCACAATGTCTTGCTCCACCTTGGACGTGTCGGACCCACCTCTGAAGCCAATTAGTTGTCTCCAATATTAGGTCTGATACGCCTCCATGCGAATGTATGACACCCATACCACCTTATGAAAGATGCTCCTAACTCCACGTTTAGAAAAGAGTCCATATAATCTGATTAAACATATAAACGTTCAACACAATGAGTCTCGAACCAATCAGAGCCGTCCAAACCTACCCTACAACCCCATAATATTGGGCTATGTTATCATTTATTAGCAAAAATATTGCGAAAATGACACCAAACATTCATTTGAAAATTAAGAACCACAACTCTATGCTAGAACCAAGACAGGTCAAAACACCGTATATATGATGACTTTGTCATTGGACAAATCCCAAACTATATATTCGTTAATACAAGATTGATTACAAGTTTAATTTGTTAATAATCCTATCCTGCTACACACTAGACTATGCATCACTTATCATGGTATGTCTAATCAAGTTATATCTATCCGATAGGTAGACCCAGGTTAAGTCGAAATCTATAAAAACAATTATACTCATCAGAATACTTATCCTTTGTGTGCTCTTCTTGCCATGATTTAAATGGTCGTTATAACTCTGATCTAACTATCTTTGGAAGTGTCCACCCTTGATTTGATTTAATGTATTCCTTCTTTCCGGTTTTCTTTGATCCTAGATTACCCTACCTTGTTATGACATAACCCCATCATATGGTTACTCGATCGATCTACATCACCCAATTGAAATAGTATTATCAGCTAAATTCCTACTCTATTTTGCTTCATCCTCTTATCATAAGTGTAAGGCTACCAACTTATTTCATCCAAAATGATACTTTCAGAACTTACTGCTCTCAATCCTTGATAGGGATTCTTACTAGGCTTACAGGAACTGTAACTACTCTAAGGATCTAACCATGTATTTTTTAGAAGCCATATCCCTAATTACTCAACCACTATGATCAGGGAATCTACGCTATCTAGCTTAATAACTAAGCCAGTTCAACCTATAATATTTTAATCCAAACTACATCTAATCATAGGTAAAAGGTCGGAGGTTGGGTCGACTACTAAGTTCTTCTTATTAGGGTTAAACTTCCGGTTAAGGTATAAGTTGTTACTTTATCCTAATTCAACTATCTCTGAAAAGTGTGGTGCCCCGTTCCCCCTATTCGGGGAGCGCGACTAAGAAATATAAATCGGTATCGTTCGATCGGGATAAATTGATCCTTGTTATGGAATTGCTTCTTCGGAATCGATTCCCATATTCAGTGGCCCATGCCCCCGATGATGGACTTAGCGGCAGAGTCAAGAGGGACATCTCCGCTATAAGTTTTCTCGCCTTGTTGCTTTCGTGCTTTTGAGTTAGTTTTTGGATTTGTATTTTCTTGAACGATTTCGATGGATTTTATTGCTTTCGTTCGTTGAATTATATTCCATTCCGAGCTTGGAAAGAGTTGAAGAGGTATTGATCAGTTGTTCGTGGCAATGCATGTGATCGTGCAGTAGACGTCGTGCGAACGGAGTCTTGAAGTACCTCTTTCCTTTCTTTCCTCCAACCAACTTGTGAGTGGCTATATTCAATTCAGTTGACCCTTCTTCAAAGTCTTCACATTTAAAAATCTTACCTTCTTGCTTGTTCCGATCAAACGATACCATAATAACTAAAAGATGTCAAGATAAAAAGGAATAGACTTGGACTACTTTATGCTTGTCAATCAACTTATGAACGGTTACCTTGTTGCATGCTAGTTCGTTATGAAAATGCTTCAATTCTAGTTAGAATATATACTTCTTCTATAATTGTGCTATGTATAGAACACATTTACTATACAAAATATTGATCAGGGAGACTATGCAAAACAGATCAAGCCATGTGATTGTCTCGTGCTCGTATTGCCTTAGACCGCATCAAGTGATAGCTTAGTATAGACACCGTTTGATCACGGCTTGTGCACAAGGTTTCTGGTTTTCACGGACGCTCGCCGGGGCACTGAGACCGATCCGATCCGGACGGAACGATTTGTATTATCGTCTGTTATGGACGGAATGTTAGGTAGCGGGGCTTGCCACCTACGCTGCATATCATTCTTGTCTCGATACTATAACCCGTCCTTTATGGCATTATGTTAGTGATCCCCTCGTATATTTAAACCTGTGCAAGCTAACTTGTGTCTTCGTAGCAGGGAAGGACATAGTAAGTATTGTGCAGGTAGTTCAGACGGGAAGGTAAAAGTCACCGAACGGTGGCATATTTATTTCTGTAAAGTTGCATATCCAATGCTTGCTTGTAAAATAAACTAAGGCAAGATAGAAAGATCACAAAAATAACTTGCATGCTTCACATAAATAACATGTGATTTGGTATAGTTGGGTTAGCTCGCCTTCACCAATGCATTTCGATTTACTAACCCTCGTTGCAACAGGTTTTCCGCACCAAGGAGATCCTGCACGAACCTAAGGCGACTTTCCATTCCAGTCCACCAACCGGCACGCCCTGATAGTGCCTTAGTAGAAGTATTTTGAAGACCCAGGAGCTCGTCCACAAATTTATGCAGCTCTGTGGGAAGGCGATAGCTTCGCCAGAAGGTCTTTAACATTTTAAAGTTTTAGTAAAATGATGTAATGTACATGACGACTATCTTATTTTGAATCCACTTTTGTAAGCCAGTGCGACAATTATCCAACTCGTTCAAGAGTTTGTAAAAGATGTTCATTATCAATAAAGAGAACTTTTTCATGTTTTAACTTTGTGTTTCAATTATCTACGTACTCTGAATATGTGCTCGTTATGCAAAAATATTCGGCCTTGTGCGCTGCGCAACCTAGGCACGCACGGCGTCACGCCCGGGGGACGACTATCGATTCCACGGAATCGGAACGTGACAAAAAGTGGCTTTCCTATTTCTTCATGGTGAGAAACTTCTTACTAACTAACGGTATGCATCTTCTAATGGTCTGTTCGAGATTCCTATCTTTTGGTAAACGTCTCCTCCTAACGCATTGTGACAAGTGCAAACTTTCATTGTCTAACGAAGATTTTCCTCTAAAAGGAACCACCAAGCATGAGTATTCGTCAATATGAGATAAAGATGACGTGAAACAATGATACAAAAAAATCAAGAAGGGAGTAATCGAGTGTGAATACGAAGTCCAAGGCGATATTTGAATTGAACAGAAGTTTCAATACAATTTATGGATTGAGATCCTAATCATACTTAATCCTAACGTAAGCTTACTCGGTACAATAACGTAATCGAAACGATAATAGATAATTAGAATTTGATATTTATGAATAGTAGTATTACATACTGGATAATAAAAAAGAACGATGAATTTTAGAGAAAAAAACTAGGGATGGATCTAAATCCTCCCATATGTTCATGAGGTCCATATGTAAGGTTTCAGATTGCTTATCATTGGTCCTTTTATAAAAAATTTCAAAAAAAGAGATCCAACAACTATTTGGTAACACAAGTTTATAAAAAATAACTTTTAAAAACCGATAATAGATTAGTAGATTACTATTTTTTTTTCATGCGTAACACACATGACTTTGTGCATGCTACATCGTATGCCATTTGGGCCCACTGTCCACAATTTTTACACACACACTCCACACTTTTTCCACAGTTCGATTCCGAGACCGTCTCAGTCTAGCCAAGGAGATTATACCTCTCCTCGCCGACCACAACAACCAACTGAGTTCGGTCCCCAAAGATGGAAAAACATGTATCATTCTAACAGAAGCCCAGCCCAGTCAGCCCAGCCCAAATTCACATCACTTGTGCCATTCATTTGATTTTTTTTTTCTTTTGTGATGCCGAGTGATACACATGAAACTTCATACATGCTGCATTATATGTGATTTGGACCCGCTGTCCACTCCTCCCCGCGGACTGATTCACTTGCACAAGTTTTAGTTTAAATCAGCTCTCTTCCCCCTTCAATAAACAAACCCCAATCTCAAAACTCATTAACCAGTCCTCCCACCCAAAAAAACCCTAAAAAAAGCCCTAAACCCCGACAAAACCCTAACCTTAAATGCCGAGCCTCGTCTCCGACCCATCCACCTCCATCGTTCCCGTCTCCCTTGACACCCCCCCGGGCGCCTTCCCCATTCGCCACGGGATCAAGCCCCCGATCCTCCGCGTCTACGTCAGCTGGTCCCGCGGAAACCTCCTCCAGGTTGCCTGCCTCCGCCGCCCCTCCGAGGAAGACTCCGGCGGCGGCGGCGGAGCCGGCGGGAAGGTGCTCGAGGTGCGGCTCGGCGGGACGCTCGATGGCGAGGTCGACGATGCGGAGAGGCGGAGAATCGCGTACGGGTCCGTGCCCCCCTTCTCGCTGCTCCAGGGACGGAGGAATTTGCTCATGGCTGCCGCGGCGACGAGGGCGCACTCTTTGCTCCACTCGGAATGGTAAATTTGTCAACTATTGTCTCTTTTTGGCTGTTGTTTGTGAAGGAATAGTTACATCACTACCGCTAAGATCAGAGTAGTTTCTTCCTCCAAGTTCCAACAAACATCAGAAGCAATATTTAGCTTTAGGAGTTCCAACGAGCCCCATAATTGCCACATTTTGAAATCCGGTAGAGTTGAATAAAATCGGTAGCTTAATAAAATAATTGATGTGTAACTGATAAAAAACTAGGAGAATCTATGAGTAATATTTTTAGAATTTGAAGGAAGTTGGTTGATAGTGTGAGCATGATGACAAGAAAACATAACAACTGTGGAATATTTTCTATTGCTGTTGTCGAATTGGGTTTGGACAATAAAGGAGAATGTGAGGCACTAGTTAACGAGCCGAGCTTCGAGTGAGCACCCTCCTGCTGGGGCTCGGCTCTATAAGGAAAAATAGAGCTCAAGTTAAGCTTGAGCTTTAAACGAGCTTACGATTAAGCTCAAGCTCAGCTCTCTAAAATATTTGCTAGTTTGGCTAGCGAGCCACTTGTTTAAACTTGAAATCTTGGTAAACTTGAAATATAAAAATTTAACTTGTTTATGAGCTTTGTTCCAAAAGTATAACCCAACAAGCATACTATCAAATTGCTTGATCCAATATTATACATATAGAGAGCCATGCCCGAGCTCGAGCTATACATATAGAGAGCCAAGCCTTCGATTAAGTCTATGTTGTTAGTATCTTATGAGGTACAAACGTATCATACAATACGATATACTACCGTTTGTTACATATTGGTTGATCTAATATTATACATATAGGCCGGCAGGTAGTATAAATCTTGTACTTGAGTGATGTATGTATACTTAAGAATCTTGGTTCTGGAAGTAGATAGACTAGTAAAAATGAAACAAAATAAATATTTGAGAAAATTATATTAAATCTCGTTCATACATGGATTCAGAAATATACACCTAAACTCCTTAATTTATTGTATCATACCATGCATGATGCGATACACGAAATGATAGGCAAGCAAATCGATATACGATACACGAGCTGACAACCTAGCTAAAAGTGTTTAAATGAATTTCTTATCAAATTGGAGAAGACTATTAGTGCAATTTGTATAAAAAAATATAATAAAAACAAGCCGGCTCGTGAGCTCACAAGCTGAATACCTCTAAGCTCGTGTTTGGGCTTTTTTTTTTTCTAACGAGCCTATTCTTAGGCTCGAGCTCATGTTCTCGAGCCCAAAAAGCTCGGCTTGTGATCCTTTCAACAAGCCGAGCTCGAGCTTGCTTGCAGATAGCTTGGTTTGTTCACACCTCTATGTGAGTGACACCTTTGAAGTTGGTCGCTACCATTAATTTTTGGGGTGCATCAGAAACGTCAAGGGTTTTAATGGTCAAAATAGTTGTATGCAGCATGGACACTAATATGACACGTCGGCATGGAGACGACACCGATTTTGACATGTCCTAGTGTAATATGGTGTTGTCTATTTGTGTCCAAGTGTCCAATACATGTCTGACATGACACTATGTGCACCCTAATCTAATTTGGAATGTCCGTGCTTCCTAGCAAAAGTCTGCCCAAAGGATGTTTGGAGTCTTTGGACAAGTCTAAATCATTGTTATGAATTTTTCTCCTTGCCATCACAATTAAATGGAACAGCTCTTGGACTTAATAAATGGCTTATTCAAGATTCAACATTGATATGGGTACTCTGTTTTTCCTCACTGTGGTCACATATGCTTCTTATGGGAGTGCAGGTGGCAGTATGTTTTGGAGTACAGTAATAGCATTTCCAATCTTCTTGGGGCACCTAGTCTTCCTTCTAGATCTGTGATTGAAGACCCATTGACAGTTTTGCAGGTAATTCTTTAACCTGTGGCCTTGCTGGCAAAAATTCCAAAGATTTTGTGGCATCTTGTTTTTTTTATCTTAATTTAAATAATATGTTATATTCCTGATAGTACTCGAGTCTTCTTCTTTCCCCTCCATTTATCATTTACCATGTTCAATTTTATTGTTGCTAGAATCCTCCTTTTTTAAATGGTTATACTAAAGCTCTTTTCTACAGCCTGTCAAGGAACCTACATATTTGAAGGCTGCATGGCATCTGATGGAGATATTTTATGTTGATAAAATGTCACTGTCATGGCTTCCAGAGAGCCTTGTCGATTGGTTAGCAGTAATGATCTTTCTTTGTTTTACTTTTCTCTGTATCTGGCATGTAATTTTTGTATACTTTAGTTTTATTTATCCTCCTAACTATCCAAAATAAAATTTTATGGTTCTTTGCAGGATTATGATAGCCTCCTATCAAAGGCAGAGCCAACCATCCATTCAAAGCTTGTAGGGTTGCAAAACAAGCTTGTCCATCTACAGGTTTTACTTCCTTGCATTTGTTCTAAAACTAAACTATTCAATCTCATATTTTCCCCCTAAAATTGTGAACTTGCTATAGTCTATACCAATGTTACTAGGATCGTGGGTCGCTTTGGTACGTCGTACGGGTACAGGTACGGATACGCGGTACGGTACCTCAGTCGGTACGCAGTGCGGTGGGGTTAGGCTTATTCGGTACGCTATTTGGGGTTGATGTTCGTTTTTATCTAGGTCGTCTTTTGTACCATATACAATTATATAGAAGTATACACCAAATATCATAAGTTCATAACCAAAGCCCTCAAAATCCAAGTGAAGGAAAGCATAGACAATATTCTTGTAACTAAACCAAATATCATAAGTTCATAACCAAAGCCATCAAAATCCGGGTCGCTAAATTTGACGAACGGGTCGCGAACGCACCATGTTCGTGTCGTTCGTCCCAATTCGTGGGACGTAGGGGGGGGGGGGGGGTTGGCGAATTAGGCAACTATGGTCGATACTGTTGTTGTTCTCTGAATTTCATGTGATTTAACTATTTTATGGAACTCCATGTTATACATTGCAATTTCCTATGATAGTTTCTGGTATATTGTTATTCTGCAAATTTGAGTCTTCTGTGCTATGATAATCATTTGTATTCACTGTACATTTTTTGTACTATCCTTGCAACTTCGTAGGGTAATAATCCCTGGGTTTTCTTTTATATCTGCCCATTTAGAATTATTTCACTAGACTTCTTTCCACAGGTCATTGAAGATGATCCTGAATATTGGGAAGGAATATCACGAGCACTTGCCGTTGGGTGGCTTGACATTGTGGTAAGGTGCCTGGTAGTTATATTTGATTAAATAGTATGTTTGTATGTACTATATCAACTGTCAATAAAGTGATGTTCAATAACCACTTTGATCATGCAGGTGAAACTGTTGAGATTACATGGGTCTTACCAACTAGATCAAATTGACAATCGTGAGGTTTGTAAGAAGATATATTAATTTGGGTTGGTTTGTAAGAATAGTGCTCATTAAAAATGCATTTTAGACATACTTGAACTTCTACATATTTCCGTACTATATGTGCTTGTATTTTAAACCTCACAGGCAGCTTTTTGAAATTCGAGTTTGATCTGCTTTTATGCTTGGAAAGTTACACTGGATAATGTAGTTTCAGGAAGTCTATATGTTCTTAAGGTGGTGCACCTATTAAATTGAAAGAAGATATATTAATTTGGGTTGGTTTGTAAGAAGATATATTTGTTTGGGTTGGTTTGTAAGTATAGTGCTTGTTAAAAATGCATATTTTAGACATACTTGAACTTGTACATATTTCCGTAATTTATGTGCTTGTATTTTAAACCTCACAGGCAGCTTTTTGAAATTCAAGTTTGATCTACTTTTATACTAGGAAAGTTACACTAGATAATGTAGTTTCAGCAAGGTTCTAAACGGCGGTACGCGGGTGTGTGTCGGAGAGGGTCTGCCTACCGCCTAGGCGCTTGATACAACACTTCTTCTTTTTCATAATATGCATATTTTAAGGATGTTTTATAGCATGACTAAGTTGTAGAACAACAATTTATGAAGTTTCAGTCTTCTAAAAGTGAACTATAGGTCCATAATGCTTGTAAAACTGTTTTGCCAAAACATATAGTCAGATATTGCGTCCACCTATGTTGGCTCACCTCCGCCTATGCTGCTAAATCTCTGTTGGCAACCTACACCACCGCCTATGGCAAAAGTGGTGCATAGACCGATCGCCTAGAGCCTAGGCAGATGCCTCGACCGCCATTTAGAACACGGAGTTTCAGGAACTCTATATGTTCTTTAAGGTGGTGCACCTATTAAATTGAAAGAAGATATATTCATTTGGGTTGGCTTGTAAGAAGATATTCCATTTGGGTTGGTTTGTAAGAATAGTGCTCGATAAAGACATACTTGAACTTCTACATATTTCCGTACTATTTGTGCTTGTATTTAAACCTCACAGGCAGCTTTTTGAAATTCAAGTTTGATCTACTTTTATGCTTGGAAAGTTACACTAGATAATGTAGTTTCAGGAAGTCTATATGTTCTTTAAGGTGGTGCACCTATTAAATTGAAATATGATTGTAAATCAAAAGTGCGTTTAAGTTTTGATATCATTCTTGAGTTTATATTACCTGTTAGTAAATGAACATGTATTATTCATGAGGAGTTTGCATGTTGTAGAATTCCATATTGTTGTACTGGAACAAAGGGTTATCTTTAGGAACATGGATAACAATTCAACCTCAGTGTCATTGACCCTTTGGTTGAAAAACAGATTTACTTTATGCATGCACTTCGCTATATCCAAATAATTGTTTATATGGATGGGAATGTGTTATTTGAGACAGATGGACACTACTTTTTAGTAGGAAAGAGTATCCTACTTATCATTGGTTTCCATTGCTAGAGATTGTTGAGCTTGGATCAGATTCCCTATTGTACTCTAATTTTGTGTGTGTATGTCAGTACAAGGGTTGTTTGGTAAATACCTTAGTAGGGTTGTTCGGTGGTAATATAGTGAAATCGACAGTCGCCCTAATCTCATGTTATAAAGAGGGTTTCATTTTGTAATTGTATCTCTCGAAATAATAAAATAACTTGTGTGTGCCCATGGAGGGCCTGGATGTAGGAGAACATCTCCGATCCACGTAAATCTTGTCTCCCGGTGATTTTTCTTCTTTGCTGGTACCACGTTCATTACACACAATACATATACTAGTTAAATAGTTGGAATTGTTATTTTTAGCCCATTCTTCCCTCCTTACTATAATTGTGGTTTGAAAGTAGTTATGAACTAGTGGCACATGTCTCTTGGAAGACAACGGAAGCATAAATGTTCATCGACTATAATGAAAACCAAATTATGGACAATGGTAGATACTTTCTTGGTTGTATATTGTGAGTAATGTCTATTAGGCTATTCGCTCGATTAGTGTGATCCCACTTGTCTTGAAGTGGACTTGCGAAGTCCTTGGTCTGAAAGCATAGAGTGGCATCTCCTGATCATGAATAAGGCAATCTACTGCCTAATTGGTATTAAATTGATACTTCCTACCCTCCAATTTTCCTTGGATGTTTGGTGAATATCCTTCATCTTGCCCATAATAATTTCCTTGAATGTGGATTATTAGTGATTGACAAAGTTATCATCAGATTGACCAGTTAATTGTATGACAGTCTTTTGGAGATCTCTTGGCCTTGCAAGCTAATACCATCTTTATGGGTAAAGTTCTGATCTATATGACGGTGATTATGCTTCTGGTGTTGGTCAATGCAAATGTGATTGTTTTTGGAGAATATGCACGTGTAACTGATAATTCTTCATTAACTTGATATGGTTGGTGCAGACAGAAAATGGGCTGGTAGAGGCAGTTGTTGTTCTTGCTTCAACGATGCCACGGATGCGTCCAGATTCTGCCATGGGAAGATTAGGTCAATGCTACAAAAATAAGTCTGATTTTATCAAGGTACCGTTGCATATTGTGTATATTATCATTTGCAAATTTCATTTATTTTCAAACCAGGTTAATTTTGTTCTCAGGCATGGGAGAAATGGAGAGGGCAAATAGCTAAACTGGATTGTAGTGCATTTTGGGTTCAATGTGGCCACCACCGGACTCGGGAAGGTCTGAGGAACTTGTTACAAATAATGTTGGGAAACCTTAATAATATCACTAGTGCTACTTGTCACTGGATGGAGCTGTTTATCTCACACTTCCTTTACCTGAGGCCGTTTACTGTGGTTAGTATACAACTGCTTGAACTATTTTTATATTGAAGGCCGTAGCATCTGCTAGTCAAAATAACTGCTGCTATAATATAGTCTTATATGCTCAGGATTATGTCTCATAGAGCAAACATGTTTTAGTCTTTTTATTGGTCACTTCCATTATGCACAATTACAACTTTTTACCCTGTAGTTTTAAAATAGAATACAGAAAAATGGAGAGGAAAGGGAGAAATTCATATCGGATTCATTCTCAGTTGACTTGTTTAATTCTGTACTATTGTCTTCACTAATCATTCGTGCAGTCCTTTGTTGAAGTGGATTGCATTAGATTAGTGATCCTTAAATGTGGTCGAATCATTTATGGATTCCATTCCACTTCCAGGTTTTATTATTACATAATTGTAACTTAATTTGGAGATTAATGAATGTTTCCTCATTGTAAGATAGCAACACAATGTAAATGACCAAATCATTTCATCTGCGTCATCATCCAAGCTTCTCTCATAGTGAGATCAGCTACTGAGCATGAGAAAGCTCACAGAAGAATCCTTGCGCATGAGCAAGAGAGGGCTTGCTGGAAACCTAAAAGACCATTTGTCTGGTATATAGACTTGCCTTTCCTGTCATGCAGTTTAAGATCATGCTACCAAGGAGTGCCTGCTCAATAGACTTGAAGTGTCTAGAGGAAGGAGGTAAGATGATGATAAGGTTTGCTATAGGGATCGGGAATGATCTATATGACACAAGCCAGAGAGTGAAGAAATTCAATTCCCGTGAAACTACTTAATCATTTGTGAAGTTCAAATTCCTGCGAAGGTCCAATGAAATTTGTGGTTTTTTATTATTGAAGTCAAGGACTATGTTGGTTTCATTTTGTAGTTTCTTATATTAGCAGGTCCCTGTTGTTGTTTTGCTGTGTGGCATGTTATTGGATGCTCTATACGGGTCTCAGTTGCAATATATGACAATTTATTGTTAATCTCACCAATAAGTCATCAATCATCATACTTTGCCACCCTTTATTAGGTAATTTTTTCTGTGGTTGATCAAATAACAGCATAATTTATTGTCCTCTAAGTTTGGGAAAAGCGTATGTCTATCGGTCTATGTATGCTTGTATTCTTATGTACTGCTAGTCGTCTTTCACCTATGAATCCTTATAATCTAAATTTATGCAAATTATCTTTCAGGGTTTAGAAGGGATGCGTAGTTTGGCTCAGAAGTGTGTGCAGCTGAAACCAGCAACCAATTCAAATGGTCTGATGGGGACGCTAAATGGTATTCTTGGAGAAAATACAGAGGTAGCATTAGGTTTTAAGTCTTATTTTCCGTTTTCACTCATATTGTCCTCTACCTACGTCACTGGACATTGAGTGTAACTTTAAAACTTAAAGCATCTATAGCACTGATCCTTCCTTATTCCTTAGGTTGTTTTAGCAGAGTGCTCAAGAGCATTTGGACCTTGGTAAGCTATGGAATCTTTGTTGGTTTACAAGTTAGGACCATGTTTTTTTCTTTCTAAGCTGGTTTCTTTATCTTCTAACAACTGTTTGTACTTCTGTTAATTAGGATGGTTACACATGCCATAGAGTTGCTGACAGCTGAGAATGATGAAGCTGACATTCTGTTGAACGAGGAAAGGTATAATTTAGGTGGTATCAGCATAAATGAACTCCATCGGCTTGTATATGCTCAAGTTTTGTCTTCTCATCCATTGACCTGGCAAGTAAGTTACTAAACATTTCTCGTTCTTATTAGTTAATATCACAACCTGTTCAGTGCAGAAATCTTGATGATAATGCTAGCTATTGTGTAATAGTGGCATTTTTATTTTCAGTTTATATTTCTTAGTGACATCTTTGGTCATCTAAAGAAAATGTATGTTTTGACACTAATTGTTGCCTACTTTACTCTGCATGATCCACAGACAACCACTATACTGCTGTGTGATGATTGCTTTTTTAAATGTAACTAGTGCTAATTTTTTGACATAAATTGTCTGCAAGACAACCTTCAATGTGACATATGAATCAGTATGG
Source organism: Iris macrosiphon (assembly GCA_036927795.1). Classification (NCBI taxonomy): domain Eukaryota; kingdom Viridiplantae; phylum Streptophyta; class Magnoliopsida; order Asparagales; family Iridaceae; genus Iris; species Iris macrosiphon. The sequence goes on along the minus strand of JAYESA010000012.1, from coordinate 157,675,817 downwards.
AGGTTATTTGACGTCTAATCCTGCAAGTAACCTATGAGCTCTCTCTAGATATATTTGGTCAAATTTATATGACAGGACAAATTGCATGCAACTAGGTGAAAGCCTGTAACTCTGTAATGTGTACTGTTGAGTACATTTAATATAAATTCAACTATAATAGCTTATCTCTTTATCTCTTTAATAAGGATCTCTCTCTTTATGTTTGTTATTGCCCCATTCTTTGGATTACAATAGCTTATAATACAGCTTGTACTATCTCTTATCAGATTGCGCCTACCTATTTGGTTTCATGCCCAAAACAAGGTTTAGGATTGTTAGAGAATTTGCTCTACAAACAGCCTGTACAACATTACCAAATGGTTCTCAAGGTGATTAGACTTGTCATTTCAATTTAAGATTTTTATTTTTAATTTCTCATGGTTGCATTCATTGTATCGTTCTTCACATTTGATATTTCGGAATGTCTTGAGGTAACATGTCCTGTACTTTGACCAGAACTTAGAGATTTGCCGTCTATATGAACTTGATAACATCAGCTCGAGTGTCATGAAGGTACTTCAACATTTTATAGCATATTTAGCTTTGTCCTCAAGCAATAGTTTGAATTTAACAATAACTATAGTGATTGCTAATGGACATACGTAGCATCACTAAGCTATATGTAACATTTATTACATCTATTGGACAGATTGCTGGCATGTACCACTGGAAGCATGGTAGGAAAGGGTCTGGGGTCTATTGGCTTCAGCAAGCTCGTGATGAAGTTCGGCTTAACAGAATTGCTCAGCAATTGTTTGAATGTATTGGGAAGTCTGTATCTGATGACAGCTTTAAGGTGCTAACATGTCCTTTTTGAAGCAAAATTTAAGCTCTTAGCTCAACAAAAATAAATGGAAGTAGACACACCATCTCTAGCATTTACTGATTTGCAGGATAGACCACAATTTTTATAACATTCATTCAGTTTCTTTTCATCTTGCAGCAGTGGGAGGGTTTAATTGAATTGCTTGGATCTGAAGTGGGGGTTGCAGGAGGCCTTGAGTTTCTTCACAAGTACTGCTTTATGCTTTTACCTTAATTTTCCTTTGTATATTATATCTAGGTTACTAGGTTTAATGTGATTATCTTTTCCTATATGCTCAAGATATATGAATTGTAACAGGTATCGAGATTTTAAGAGATCCCTTCAACTGGTACAAGATGGAAGCTCCACTGATGCTGCTCGGAAAGCAGTGGAGTCACTGATAAAGGTTTTAATAACTTGCAACGGACAACCTTACCTTTTTATTATTTTTGTCAAACAACTTTTGCTTTTAGTTTATCTTACCTTAGTCAGATTGGCTTAAGCCATCAAGATATACTGTTTTACTATATAGCCAGGGTGATAGTGACTGATAAACGGCATTACATGGATGCATACAATGATACATCCAAGTCCTAGTTTAGAAACTAATTTTTGAGTTGGACTGTTCGCATATTTCTTTCACCTAGATGACCATCATAAACAGGGAGCTTCTTTTCATCTGTTGCATCTATTTTCCAAACTAACTTAAGGATCAAATGGTTCCCTTTGATCACTGTAGCTAGATTGGCCCTATTTGCCTCAGCTCTATTAGGCAGGAGAAGTCATCTTAAAATCTACATGCCTATCTTCTGAATTTGGAAGTTTTCGTTGCCTAAGTAACATTCTGTCTGACCATTGATTATAAGGAGTGGGACCCCATAATTGGTAGAAATGGAAGGCAGGAGCGGATGACCAAGGGCTCATTGGGTTCACATGGTTAGGGTTTCATTGAGATCGATTGAAGGAGAGACAAAGATGATAAGGGTTTTTACGTATCAGTTGTTTCGCTTCGGTCTTGAATTATGGATCTAGTCTGAACCTATCTTAGAATTTGCCAGTGAGGGGCTCTAGTTTATCTGGTAATGTTCTGGGTCTTGGTGGAAACTTTAGGAGTCCGACCTGACTGAAAAATGGTTATTAAAGAGTTTAATTTACACTATTTGCCAGTGAGGGTTCTAGTTTATCTGGTCATGTTCCGGGTCTTGGTGGAAACTTTATGGGTCCGGCCTGACTGAAAATGGTTTAGAAAGAGTTTAATTTACACTATTTGCTTTCTGGACATATATGTAAAATAGAAATCAAATCCAAAGTGAACCATCTTGGACCTTATTCCTTCGTCCTCAACTACAACCTGCCTCTGTGGCCTTTTTTGATAAATTCAATCACATCCCATTTTTAGGGGGTTTTACACCATCAGACACCTTTTCTGATGTGTAAATGCAACCTAGGTATTTGGTTTTGTATTAACTATAACATGCGAACGCAAGACAAAAAAAATGAACTAAGGAAAAATAGGATAGGCATAGAGTCTAGAGGTGGATTGTATATAATCATGAAATCCTAAAAATTCTATTATTGCTATAGAGTCCAAAACTTCCTGTATTTTTACAAGTTGGCAATATGCAGAAGTTATATTACACTTGAGGTACATTTTTTTAATAGTTGATACGGATATGAATATAGATATCATTCAAATACTTGAACTAATATCCATATTTGACTGAAGCAAATTAGAATTTGGATTGCATATTGATGTGGACTGAATATTAGTTTATAACTAAGTAATACAAGAAAGTTCTAAAGAAAATCAAATTTAACATATAGTTTTAAATGCTTCTGGTATTGTTCAGGCACTATGATATTATTAGGATATTAAGACATAAAAATACAAACCATCTTTTATCTGTTTTTAAATGGATGAATATAATATTATCCATATTTGTTAAAGTTTGAAGACAAAGTCGGATTCGAATCAGGTTATTTGTTGTTGTATGCACCTCTAGTCTAGACAGAAGTCAATGTACTTGTTAGCAGCTTTACTACTAATTTGTACACATAAGTAGGACTTGAAGATGCACATATTTATGTTTAAGAATAACATATAATCATCGAATTAACCTTCTTGTTTTGATTTATTAAATTTTAGCTCATTAAGGTTTGTAAAATCAGAATGACCTCATCCGTGAACATTACATCAGATGCAAAGCATTCTCTGCTCGTGATGAATGTAATAACTGGAATATGATAGCTTCCTGCATGATAGTTGAGGACTTCTATCCAAAACCTATTTTCTACAATGTCAAGAAGGGTTTAAAAGATTAAAGATGTTCTGTTAACCTTTCTTATGGTGACTTTTGGTAAATCAATGACCTTAATAAGCCAAACTTTTAGCAAATCCACTGTGTGGCTAAGGGGTTTTGCTAAAAGAATTGTGTTAATCTGTGTGTGCCATCTGCATATTGTTTAATTACTGCATGTCAGATTCTTACTGTTGAGCATTTCTTGAAGCAGCCTTTTTTTTGGGTCCAGGGAGACTTTTATGAGGCTTTGTTCTGATTCCATTCTAGTCTTCAAGCAGCAACTTTAATGGTACATTTTTTCTATCTGCTTGCAGCTTATGAGAAGTCCTTCTACACCACCATGTTTCTGGCTTCCACTCTTGCATGATTCTGTAAGTCGTCGTACATACTGGAGTTGCATAAACATATCTCTAGTAATTTCATGTTCATCTCAGTTTTTTTTTTTGTAAAGTTGTAAGAGTTTGGTGTAGTCTCATGTAGAAAACATGATACTGTTTGCAACTCTTCAACATCTGTAGAAACTTCCTGAAGATGCTTCACATATCTGCTTAGATACTGGAAACTTGTTCTTCAACTGTTTACTTTTACAAAAGACGGAGATTTATGAATTTTAACAGGCAATTGGATGATTTCCGTTGTAGTGGCAAAATGTTTGCCTACTTGGGGCATGCAGGGATTCATGATATTTAGAATAGGACTTGAACTACTTTCTTCATCCCCAAAACTGGGTTTTCCCCTTCAAGAGAAATATTATTTGTCTTTTTGTTTGGTTTAGAAGAAAATATTGTCTAGATGGGCCTTAAAACCTGAGTTTATCTTCCGAGGTTTTATCGCTGAACACAAATACTCATCCTTTTTTCCCCCCAGTTTATCACCCTTTCCAGATTTAGTGAGAAGGTTATATATTCATTGCACTTAAAGAAAAGGTTCTGCAGAGTCATTCTGGAATCTGTTGGTATCTTTGTGTCAGATGAGCAATTCTTGATGGCTTTATATAGGAGTAGATTGACTGGTATAATGTTTTGATCTTTTTAATAAGATTTTGACAAGCTAACATAATCTTGGCCGAACTTTGGGTTCCTGTTGTGAATCGTGGATAAATTATCTTGTATAGTCAATAAAAATTCTGGCTTCAATGTAATTATGTAATTGAAATTGAGGAATTGGATTGATTATTATGAATGTGTATACCTGCATCATTAGGAATTTAGAAGAGATGCCCTTTCTGCTGAGAGAGGATTCATTGGTTATAAGAAATAATGGAAAGAAGCTTTCCAGAGTTGTGCATTGTTTATTTAGTATTCAGAATAATCGTATAAATAGCTAACTTATCGTTCTTTATTTCCATTTTCAGGTTCAACTGCTAAACTGGAGGAACCAGCCTCTGTTGAATGTCTCAGAAACAAATTTGTTACTGTCTAAACTGCAAGAGAGATCCACAGCAAAGCTGCATCCCGACTTTGGTGAGGCAGACTTGCCACCTCAGGCTTTAGGCTATGTTAAACTGGCCTTAGCCCAGAATCTTGGCCGTGCTGTTCTAGAGGAATCATGAACTTGTGTCAGCCAATATGTCCAGAATAGATACATTTTTGAGACCTGTGAGAGAACTGCACATCCATTCAAGGCCTATAGTTGTACAACATTTGATCATTATGATTTATATAGCTTCACTAACCTTCTTGTTTGTCGTTGGTGCATGGGCATGGGTTAAATGCACCATTACTTCTTACTAAGAAGAATCAGATGATTGAAATGTCTGAGCTTGTCTATATGCCTCATGTATGAATGCCTCAGTAATTGTGGGGACTATGCTATTGTATGTACCATTATACAATCACAATGGTTTTGAAGGATGGATCATGTATGACTCCAGTATTTGTTGAAACTAGTGTTGAAGTATCTTCGTCCTGAGAACTTAGAAGTCATGACAAACATGGCAATATTACTCTCTCGGTCAAAATATCAGCAGGAAAATGGAGAAACCAAAAGAAGGAACATCCGGGAAGAAGGTGGAGAGCGAGCAGCTTGGATTCGGTGGAATTTTCCTGCCTTTCTGTAGAGATATCTTGAAGAGACTAGAAGGGAATTGCAAGGCTTTTACGATTTATTACAATTTAAAGAAATAAAATTTAAAGTTATTTGTATTTACTTTCCAATCCTAATTGCTAATTCTATTTTCCTCCATTTTAATTTTTATTAGTGTTACCTTTCATTCCTTCATAACCATTTATTTGTATTTGTAGTTACTCTCTAAAAAAAATACCTAACTTTTGAGAAATGGTATTGTTGGTGTTTTCCACTTTGCTTTGGGAGTTTTAGTTTTACATTGGAAAATCACCAATGTGTATATCTTAATATATAACTTTGTTTAGTATTTGTATATGCACATGGGGTGGTGGCCCATGTGGGTTGATTTTTCTAGAGGGATTAAGTGTGAACCTCATTATGACAATCTTTATTTTGTCACCATCTTTGAGAAGTTTTCCTTAGGAGCTTGACTCGGGCTCAATGAAGCAAAGTGGCGCTTTGTTGGCGCACTTTGCATTTCGCATGCTTCGTGGCGCTATGTGGCCGAGGCGCTATGCGTCCAGGTGCTATTCGGCCTGGAGCACTGTGCGGCCGAGGCGCTATGCGTCTAGGTGCTATTCGGTCTGGAGCTATGCGATCGAGTTGCATGTCCGGTTGCTTGCTCGGGCGCTCATTTTATGTGCGAGTTGCATGCACGGTTGCTTGCTCGAGCACATGCTTCGTGGCGCTATGCGGCCGAGGCGTTATGCATCCATGTGTTATTCGGCCTGGAGCTATGCGGTCGAGTTGCATGCACGGTTGCTTCCTCGGACGCATGTTTCGTGGCGTTATGCGGCCGAGGCGCTATGCGTCTAGGTCCTATGAGGTCAGGTGCTATGCGGCTTGGAGCTATGTGTAACGCCCCGTTCCGCTCAAGCGGACTGCCGTTTCAAACGGCAATAGTGCAACCGTCCCGACCCGCCTTGCCTCAACGAGAAGCAAAAGATATCCAGACTTGTCCCTACAGGAATCCGGCTTGGACTTTCAGAGGCTCGCTTGACATATCGCTCTACCGAGGCGAATCATCGCTAAGGTGGGTGGCTACGGTGAACTTGTCTTTGCTTAGCCAGCACACATAAAAATCTGGAATGTTTCATGCTAGTCGCTAGGTGATTCACCCCCTGCATGCTAATAAATCCAACGCACCTAGCTAAGGGAATAATCCCAACTCATATTGCTATGCTAGAACATGGAAAAATGGAAATACTGCTTATATCCAGACCCTCGCATGCTAAGTCCCTAACGGTTTCATCTCTCGGCTTACCTTCGGGTCCGAGCAAACGCGTTTACTTATGTTCCTTAGAAACGCATGCTTGTTTGCTTGAATGTTGCCATATTTTCATCCAAACCCCGGGAGACTACTAAGTAGTCGTTCCGCGCATGGAAGAACCTGGAAGTGTCCGGGACCGTTAGGTCACCAAGGCAATTCCCGAACCAGGGAATTTGCACCCTAAATGAATAAAGCACTGAATCACAGCTCATGGAGCAAAACTACTGAATCAACGATCCTGCCTCAACAAGTTCCATATATATATATATCATGATTCGAACTTGTTCCATATAACTTGTTCATATATATATATCCTGCCTAGAACTTGTTCCTGAACCTGACCCTGACCTGCATGTCGCGGACAACTTGTTTCAAGTGAGATTCTCCTGATCTCTGTTCCTGCGGACGGTCTCCGGGGCACCGGGCCGATCCGATCCGGACAGGAACCCCTGTTAGTCTGCCTGCTTCGGGCAGAATGACGTGTAGTGCCTGTGAACTTATCCTTCACGCCATTCTTGCTCACAGACTAAGTAGCCGCCTGACTCGGAAGGAATGACCTGTAGCGCTCCTGATCCGTGCGTTGCATTTCATCTCCTTTCATGTGCTACACCTGTCCTTTATGGCTATGCCAGCGACTCCTGTTCATATAGATAAGTCATCCTCGCTTAGCGGATATCCGCGTGCGAGTCACTGCATCGCATCAATGAACAACTGAACACCTGAACGATCATGTTAAAACGACCCTCGTGTTTGCATATGCCATGCCCCTGAATGTTTATACTTGCCCGTGCTTGAAATAACCATGTTGCCTCAATGTTTGACTTGGACAGGGAAGGAGATGGTAAGTTGGTAAGTCTCGCCGTGTTCCCTCAAACATCGCACGGCGCACTGCCCGACACGTTAGGCTATTTGTCACGCCCCAGTCCCAAAATACCGTGGGACCAGACTCGTGGCAATGGCCAGCAGTACGCACCGATGGACAAACCCAATTTAATGGATCCATCAGGGCATACTTAAGCTGTACAACAAGTCTACGACAATAATGGCACAACTAATCTCATCCACACAAGATATAAAATATGATCCACAGAATAAATAAGGAATATAAATCATCAGCTAGTCTCACAAAGTACTTTGGGGAACAACCCGATAAATATCTAGTACAATGGTTCAACAGACCAGAATAAATGACTGAAATAAATAAATAAATACTGAGCATGAAACATGGATGCTCAGACAAAGTCTTCAGCTAACACCTCGTCCTCGGGTGTGGGTCCAGCTCCTGCTCCGGTCCCGTATATCTCGGGATAAACCTCGTCTGCAAAATCTGGGGACAAAATCCGGATCCAGGTCCTCAGGGGACATAGCAAGGTACAAGAAAGCTCATGCCAATAAATCAATAAGCAGTGCAGCAATAATAAATAAATACAATAATAGGGTAAATATGTAACCATCTAAGTGCAATGCAAGTGAGAGCAGCACGAGTACTCAGGCTGTGCCACTACAAGCTCTGTGTCGGGGAGCCGGTAGTGGTAATAACAAGTAATGTGCCTAGCTTTGCTACGAGAGTCTACGGCCTCACAATAGTAGTGGATATATATAGAAAACAGCCTGTAGCCTGTGTGTCTCTCCCCACCCAATGTAACCACGCATATCATGACCATAACGTCTCATGTCCATGTCAAGCGGGATCATCACTAATGCAACAAGTCATATGTATCTATGAATATAGTATCTCTGTCAAGTCTTGTATCCTATACAGGATCACCACGAATATATCGGAAGATCCTGTCTTATGAACAGTGTCAAGTGTCCTGGGTCATATGGTACTTGATAAGACAAGTACGAGAGTATAAAGTGTCACGAATGTCCATCTCTAGATGATCGTACCCAACACTGCGTACAGTGCCGGCACCCGACTGATAATCGGACGCTAAGTACGTCACACGGTCCTAGGTTGAGCATGCACATCAATATAGTGAAGCAAGAAAATATATATAACAATACTGCAGAGTTTGGCAAGGTACACTTGCCTGATGTCCGAATACCAACAACTGTCCTTGTATCTGTGGATCCGGTAGGTACTACTCCAAAAGCTGTAATAAACATCACCAACAGTCTCAGAAGATGTCAAACTGCTACAAATGCCTGTTCTTACGTTCAATTTGGATACAGGGGCAAAAAGGTCATTTCCGGATTAGAGCGGGGTCCACATGTGGGCCACTTTGCACCGAAAAATGTGTCAGGGTCAAAGGTTTCCAAATTACTCCAACTCAGTGTCTACAAGTCAGGAACGATGATACGAACCCAACGGAACTTCCAGAATTGGATTCCGATGAGCCGATCTCAAAATCACCCGTCAAGTGGAGCTTGTGGGGCCCACGATACATGATTTTGTCAACGTTCTCGGAATCGGACCAAACTTGGGTCACAGGACCAGCGTATTGCTACGAGTCCGATGGCGCAAGTTTCGTCTCGATCCGACGTGTGTACACAAAGTTACAGCGCGTTCCAGAAAGGACGGATACTGGATGTCGTCGGCGGATACGCGTTGATTCCGGGGTGCACGCACCTCCGAATCGACTTCTGCGAAATCCCACACGACCGTATCAACATCGCGCACAGTTCGGTAAAGATCGCGTGCGACCAAGTCGTCCCGATTGGCGGGGCGGACTCAGTTCCGGGGTAAAACAGGGCGTTATTTTTTCTGTTTTTGGATCGCGGTGTGCGATCACCACAGGACGCGATGCACCGAGCGAGTTGCACGGGCACCGAGAGGGTTACACAGTCTATGCACAGCAACTGACGGAATCGAAATCGGAGTTGCGAGTTGGGAGAAATCGGTACCTGAACAGGGCCACGTGAGTTCTGAAATTCACGTGTCCGAAAGCCAATCTGTGTCCTGGTCGTGTCCTCGCACGCTGCTGGCGTCCGATTCGTCCTCACTCGTGTCCCCTGGATCTCGGAGTCGAGTCCCAGGTTCTGTCTTCGGTCAGCGAAGCGACGCTTGGGAGGCGTCGGGGTCGGGTCGACAAGGGGTGCTCGGGGTCGTCGGTTCAGCGGCGACGAGGAGTCGGGGCTTGCTGTGAAGCGGCGGCGGGGGTTGCTGTGAAGCGAACGGGGTTGGTCGGTTCAGCGGCGGCGGGGGTTGCTGTGAAGCGGACGGGGTCGCTGTGAAGCGGCGGCGGGGTTGGTCGGTTCAGCGGCGGCGGAGGTTGCTGTGAAGCGGCGGCGGGGTTGGTCGGTTCAGCGGCGGCGGGGGTTGCTGTGAAGTGGACGGGGTCGGCCACGCGGCGGATAGAAGTGGACACGCGGCTGGGGTGAACCTAGGGTTTCGGTGGCGGCTTGTTGGAGAAGAGCAGCACGGATGTCGAGGCAGCCCCTTTATAGCTGCTACAGGGACTCCGACGTCTGCTAGGGTTTCTCCATCAGATTTCGGGTCGGGTTGGTTTGGATCACAACCCAAAAAGCTTTCGGTCCTCGAATCGTTGCTCCGGTGTCCAATAAATTCACCAAAAAATGCCATGCGTCCGGTTCTCCATTATACACAATAAATTTTTACTTCCAGAATATTTTAACACCCTTTGGCCACACTTAAAAATTCTTTAACCCACAATTACCTTTGTTTTAAATTTCCAGAAAATACCAAAAACGAATTAACTCATTTTAAAATTATTCTCAAAATTTAGGGTATTTACAATATTCAATGTTTGCATGAAACTGATCCTAAGGCAACTAGAAAGACAACTTAATAGTTGTGCACGGAACCTGTATTACGTGTTTGAATTTGTCGAGCGGGTGAGTAGCTTCCCCACCAGTGCATTCAATATACTGATAATCCACCAGTTTGATATGCAAGGTGCGGGAGAACCTCGTTCGGTGCGGATGCCTCCAACGTGCGTGCTAAGGCGTGAAGATCATTCCGAAGCAACAGTGCATCCGGGACTGAAGCACATATACAAGACATAATGTTGTGAACATAGCCTGAACATCGCCTGTACAATCATTCCACAATTGTAGCCACTTGGCACGCTTTACTGTTTCAGAGAGAGAGGCTTGAGCGACTTGTAATCTCGGCTATACGCCGCCTGTAACACTTGTTTATATCAATAAAGAGCTTGCTTTACTTCAACTTGTGTTTCAATGCTTCCGCTATATTTGTCGACTCAGTGAACCTGTTACCGATCGCCTATGCGTTCATAACTCCGCTGCACTCGGACAATCTGTGCGACTCTGTGGCTTAGAACTCTTACCGCCAGCCAATGAATCACGGCCTTGCACGGGCGCGGTTCACGCTCGTGCGGCATCACGCCCGGATGGGTTAAGCGATCGTTCCGCGGGAGCGCTGGCGAGGGTGATTCCCGCCTAGCGGGAACGGCCGATTTGCCTGCAGGAGATCGGGGCGTGACACTATGCGGCCAGGTGCTGTGCGGCACGTCAGCATCGTCGCATGGCGCTCGTGCGCTCATTTTATGCGCGAGTTGCATGCACAGTTGCTTGCTCGGACGCATGCTTCGTGGCGCTATGCGGCCAATAGCTATGCGTCCAGGTGCAATTTGGCCTGGACCTATGCGGCCAGCGAGCTTGTATGAGCGAGTCGCATGTGGATAGGACATGGTCAGTTGTTGGCGGCGCATGGTTATCCGTGCCATCCGGATTATGCGGCGCGAGGGTGTCTGTGCACAGTAGCTATTGTTTTCGGCACTTAGCGGCGTTTGACGGCGTTGTCTTGTGCAGTGTGACCGGCGGTGGTGACGACGCATGCGGTTACGGCTACGCATACGACATAGTGTCGGATAGCGCATATGCGGCCTTGAGCTTTCTCAGGCCGCATATGTGTTGTTCTCGTCTATATATAGAGGAGCTTCTCTTTCTTTCAGAGAGGAGAAAAACGGAGAGCACCAGAGCGTTATGCGGCAGCAGTGAGCACCATTCCACAAAGTGTTTCCGAGTGATCCGAAGATGACCAAGAGCGTTCCAGAAGTTCTCGTGTGGACTTGCTGGATCCTGGGGGAAGTTCGTTGTATAGCGCGAATCTTGCCTTGAGCTCCGATGATTTTGATCACCCCAGCAAGGAGTTTCATTCTTTGTTTTTTCTTTTCTTGTTTCCGTTTCTTCTCGTTGTAGCATTTGCGAACGTAAAGAGAAAAACAATTTTCTGATTCTTGTTGTAATTGCATTTTTTTGGGTCGTCAGTTTGTAACATGTTCATGGTTTAGTGCTGATGTGGAGTTGTGTGTCACTGCAGAGGCGCTCTCGAGTGACCCACAGTGCACCAACTTTTGTAGAAGACGAACTCTTGAGTGAATCTCTACTTTGTGGACCTCCTCTACTTTGATTTGGCTTCGGGACTAACAATCTCAAGACAAGATCCGAGTTAGAATGGACAACCGCTCAAACCTTCTCGATACTAGCTTTCACAAGCTTGAGAAGTTTGATGGCGAACACTACAACATTTGGAAGAGAAAGTTCTCCTTGAATCTTCGTCTTGTCAAAGTTGTTTATGTGTTGGTTGATCCTGAACCTAGCATTCTCGAAGATGGAGGAGAGCTTGCAGTTGGTGTGGCACAGGACGCGCACTCCAAGTGGAAGGAAGACAACAACCTCTGCAGGTTTTTGATTCTCAATATTATGGACGACTCGATGACAGAGTCCTACATCAAGAAGGAGAAGGCAAGAGATGTCTGGGAATCTCTTGAGAAGTACTACAAAACTGACGAGAAAATATCTAAAATCCATCTCGTCGAGAAATTCTTCACTTTGTAAGTTGAGGACGAGAATGTGATGTTACTATAAGTTAAGGAACTTCTGAAGATGCAGCAGAAACTAGAGGAAGAGGGCATGAAGAAGGAAGACAAATTTATGGTGGGGATATCGTCACCAAACTTCCTCCAGGCTGGATCAAGTTCAAGACTGACATGTACCGCAAGAAAATGGAGATCCAGCTTGAAGATCTTCTTCACTGTATTCACATTGAAGATGAAGCCAAAGGGCAACTTAAGTTGGACTCCTTGTCCAAGCAGTTGGCTAAGGCCAACATGGTACATGCTAGTGACTCTTAAGGGAAGCAGACATTTCCCTACAAGAAGAAGAAGAAGGACTTCAACCAGCTGAAGGTGAAGTCGACTCAGTTCAAGCCAAAGCCGAAGACTAATGTGTAATACCCCGCAATTGCACGGTGCATTACGCTAAGTCGGATTGAATGAGGCAATAACTGGTTATATTTTAATTTGTTGGATTTGGGAACAAGTATTGATTTGAGTTGGTTTCATGTGCAGATCGCAAACGGAGTTTGATGGAATCAGATGTTCGTTCAGAGTAGTACTGGGATAGCAGGATTGGAGCGATAATGTTGTCTTCCTTAGTCAGATCGGTCAATGATTTGGAGAGCACGGTCTGCTCGCACGGTCATACCAATTGAGTAGATCGTGCTTTACATCGGACCACGGGTTCAAGGGATCGGCCGTATCGGCAATGCAGGGTGCTTAACAAAATCAGACTTGGTGAGTGTGCTCTGTCCCTTCTCCTCTACTCCTTCATGCCTAATAATATGGGACACACGAAATAACTTGAACACTTGGACTGAAACTTGGAAATTACTATATTGTGGCGTGCATAGAGTGTGCGTCGTTTGGTTGGATATGATTTGTGGCTTGAGTTGGTTTTTGCGTTGGACAGTTGGAGCTTGAGTAGGCAGTTGGAGCTTGAGTGGATCATCTTGGTTGGAATATCGAGGAAATTCGGGAGGGAGATCGAGCGTGCATCCGTGCACAAGTATCAGTTGGGCATTTTGTCATACAAAGCGTACAGTTGTGGTTCAAAATCGGACAACTGCATCGGTGAGGACATTGTGCCACTGTTGGGGTATTGTACCATAGAATGTTTTGAGTGAGGGGTGTTTCACCAATTGGAGCATTGTGTCGAAGCGGCATAGTGCCTATGGGGATAATTTGAGATGGTGCCTTGGGTTATAAGTTGGAGAATGGTTATTGATAGTTGGTTGGATGAGTCTAGGATCGTTTGGTGGGGCGAGAATGCTCGATTCTCTCGTCATACCTACTTGGTGTCTACATTGGTCACGGACAACCTGTTGTACACAAGGTTTCGTCTTCTCGAAAGGGATATGCTCCGGGGCACCGGGACCGTTCGGCCATGGAGGAGACAAATGGTAACGTGCCTTGGGCGCGGTGCCGGCAGTTCGATACGACCAGGCGGGCTAACTACTTAGCACTGGATCGGATAGAACTACAGTTGATCAGTCCTTTATGGCTTGGCCAGTGACTTTATATAGATAAGAGTTGGTTTGCTTTGGTTTGGTTTATAATTTTCGTGTAGGCGGCGGCCACCTTGCCTCGACAAGAGTGTTCATATCGATGATTGGATTAATAAGGCTTGGATTGTGGCTTTGTTTGAGGATGCATATTGAGGCTTGGATTGTGGTTCGATAGGTTCACACGTTGCTTGGGTTTGAGTAGGATGGTTTGTATGCTAGTTTTCTTTTGAGTTGGATATATATCTGCTTGTATATTTTGCTTGAGTTAAATGTTTGCATGTTTAACTTGCTTTACAGTTTTTCTTAACATGTTATACCTTTGCCATGAAATAAATCTACGATTCAAGTAGAAAGATCACCATATAACTGTTTGCATTCACTATCTACTTAGTGTCGGTTTAGACGAGTGGGTTACCCCGCTCACTAGTACGGCTGTGTACTGACCCACGTTTGTGGACATTATTTTAGGTACGCAGGTGTAGTGGCATTGCTTGGATATACGGGACATAATGTATGAACGGTAAGTACCTTTGTGGGCAAGAGAAAGAGCAAGAGTGTGGCATTCTCCCTTGTAGCATTATCATTGGACCCTAACGAGAGCTTCGTTGCGTATACTCTGATGTGTACTTGGTACACAATACTTGACTTTTGCTGCAACTTGGTCGTTTCGATGATAACTTTGATGTTTGACAACATCGCCTTGTGCGAGCGCAACTCCAGGCTCGTACGACATCATGTCTCGATGAGAACGATTGTCCTGCAGGAGCGCTGCAACGTGGTGATTCACGTTCAGCGGGAACGATTGAGCTTGCGGAAGATTGGGGTGTGACATGATGTGACGTGCTACAACTGTTGCAAGAAGGATCACTACAAGAACGACTGCAGGTCGAAGCCTAAACCGAAAGTGCAAGGTGAGCTTAACCTAGTTGCTATGATTGCGCAGGTTGAGTCACAAGGCATGGACAGTGACTGGTGGGTGGACACTGGTGCCTCTTGCCACGTGTGCTCTGAGAAGGAGCTGTTAGCCAAGTACGAGCCTACCTTTGAGAAATTCTCGATGGCGGATAAGTCTCAAGTTATAATTCTGGAGATCGGGTCGGTAGTGCTGAAGCTGACTTCTGAAAAGTCACTTACACTGGAGAATGTGAATCACGTATAAATGATCGCCAAGAATATGGTTTCTGGGAGTCTGATGTGCAAGGCGGGCCTAAGGATGGATATCAATGCTGATCAGATGGTAATGTCCTACAAGGAAACATACTTCGGAAAAGCTTTCTGTACCGAAGGGATGTTTAAACTGCAGCTTGTAACTCCTTCAGTTTGTATCAATGCAATCTCTACTTCTAGTTATTCTCTTGAGTTGTGGCATAATAGACTAGGATATGTTCATTGTAAACGCATTAACAAGATGTCTAGTCTAGGCCTTATCTCCAAATATGGAGGTAAGAAGGTGGAGAAATGTGAAGTCTGTGCATAGACGAAGATCATCAGGAAGTCATTCAGAAGGGTGAACCAAAGCACAGATCTTCTGGAGTTGGTACACTCAGATATCTGTGACTTCAAGCAATTCTCCACAAAGGCAGGAATGAAGTATTTTATCACTTTCATTTACGATTTCTCGAAGTACGCGTTCGTATATATTATCAAGTCAAAATATGAAGTGTTCGAGAAGTTCAAGGACTTCAAGGTTGAAGCAGAACGTTAAATCGGTCAACAACTCAAAAGACTCAGAAGCGATCGAGGCGGAGAATATTGTTCCTTGGAATTCACATCGTTTTGCAAGGAACATGGAATTTTCAACGAAACAACTGCTCTGTATTCTCTCCAATCTAATGGTGTAGAAAAAAGGAAGAACATGACGTTGAATGAGATAATAAACTCCATGTTGCTGACAACAGAACTTCCAAAGTGCTTCTGGGGAGAGGCAACGCTTACAGCTATGTTTATTCTGAGTAGAGTACCGTTCCCGACATCTGAAATTACTCCTCATGAACTCTGGTTCAAGGTCAGACCCAACTTGAACGTTATTCGAGTGTGGGGGTATCTGGCGTATGTGAAGCTTACAGACCTCAAGATTTAAAAGCTGGGAACGAGAACTACGAAGTCCATATTTCTGGTCTATGATGATAAGAGTGATGCTCGGAGGTTCCTTGATATTGAATCTAATCATATCGTAGAATATCGCAACGTAGAATTCTTTGAAGACAAGTTTGCTAGGCACAATAATATGGTTCTCGCGGATGTCCTGGAGAATACTGCTAGCACAGACAAGGCAAGTACCTTTCAGAGAGAAGTAGTCCAAGAAGAAGTTGTCATTGATGAGACAACATTTGAACCAGAACCCGCTGAGCCGAGAGCAAAGCGAGTGAGGAGGCCAAAGGACTTCGGAGAAGACTTTGTTACCTATCATGTGGAAGCTGATCCACTTACCTATGATGAGGCAATGAAGACCAGAGATGATATTTTCTGGAAAGAGGCTGTCCATGATGAGTTTGACTCGATAACTTCTAATAATAAATAAAACTTAGTCGATCTGCCTGAAGGAGCTAAACCCATCGGATGCAAGTGGATCTTTAAGAAGAAAATAAAAGCAGACGGAACTGTTGACAAGTTCAAGGCCAGGCTAGTTGCTAATGGATTTTCTCAGATGCAGGGGATTGATTACTTTGACACCTATGTTCCCGTTGCACGGATGACTACTATCAGGATGCTGAGTGCTCTAGGTGCTATTCACAAAATGGTGATTCATAAGATGGATGTCAAGATATTATTTTTGAATTGTGATGACTGAGGAGATTTACATGCAGCAGCCAGAAGGGTTTATAGTCAAAGGTCTTGAAGATAAAGTATGCAAACTGGTGAAATATATGTATGTTCTAAAGCAAGCTCCCAAATTGTTGCACGAGAAGTTTGATAAAGTTATCAGATCAAATGGCTACAAGGTCAGCAAAACTGATAAGTGTGTATACGGAGTTCGCTGGTGATAGAGGTGTCATCGTTTGTCTTTATGTGGACGACATGCTAATCCTGGGCACAGATAAAGAATGTGTCACTAGAACAAAGATATTCCTCTCGTCTAAATTCAGTATGAAGGACATGGGAGATGCATATGTCATCCTTGGAATTAAGATAATCTGGACGAAAGCTGGTATTGCTCTATCACAAGCTCACTACGTGGAGAATATGCTCACACGCTATGGATATCAGGATCTTCCAAGGATCGATACTCCATATAGGTGTGACAAGAAAATAAAGCCTAACCCAAGAAAAAGCGTCATACAGTTGGAGTATTCTAGCGTTATCGGGAGCTTGATGTATGCTACAAATGCCACTAGGCCTGATATTGCTTTTGTTGTAAGGGATACTGAGTAGATTCACGAGTAACCCAGGTGTTGAACACTGGAAGGCTGTGAAGAGGGTGATGAGATACCTCAAGAAGACTCAGAAGTTTGCACTTTACTACAGCGGAGATCCAGCAGTGGCAGAAGGCTTCAGTGATGCTAGTTGGTGCTTAGAAGAAGAAAGCGAGAGATCCACATGAGGATATATTTTCGCAATGGGTGGAGCTGCTATATCGTGGAAGTCGAAGAAGCAGACTATGCTCTCACACTCATCAATGGAGTCCGAGTTCTATGCATTTACGGGTGCAGCAGATGAAGCAGAGTGGCTTTAGGAGCTCATGTGCGATCTTTCAATGGTTGGTGTACAGATTCTGGCTGTACTGATATACTGCGACAACCAGACAACTGCAACAGTGGCATCTAATAATCTTTTTAATGGAAAGAAGAGAACTATGCGGCTTTGGCACAGAGCATTGAACAATCTCATCAAGACTGTGTCATTGTAGTGGTGGATGTTCGGAGTCAAGAGAACCTGGCGGATCCGTTCACTAAAGGCCTCAAGCGCCAGCTAGTCGAAGATATAGCAGGTAAAATGGGCTTGAAGGACCTCTGATATTGTGTTTTTGTAATCCTACTATTAAGTTTTATGCTATTAGTTCAAAGAGAAATCTACTAGGCATCTAGCTTTTGGTTCAAGGGAGGATCATTGACTGAAAAATATCAGGTACAATGGGCAGTCTTTCAGGATAGGATGGGATACGTACCCAGAACAACTGTGGTCTACTACTTGTTCTTTATATTTATATATAGAACAAATATTGTGTAAGGGTGGCTTCGACGCCTTAATGAGGTCTCGGACAGAGTGAATGTCCGGCCCGGACATTGTGCGCTGCAGGAAGCACGTGTAGTTCAGCACTACAAATGACTTATATTCCATACTACAGTGGTGTGACACCACGATGAGGTAAAAGATGTGAAGTCTCGGTTGCGAGCCATGTCACAGCGGCAGTAGCACCGGAAATAGGTAGGTAGCCTAATATTGAAAAGATAGAGAGTTGTAGCACAACACTACTAAGAGGCCGGTGACCTCATGCTACAGTGGGTGACACCACATAAGGTAGTTAGCCTCGACTGCGAGCTATGTCACAACGGCATAGCACCGCATGGAAGCACAAGGCTTCATGCTGGGATGTAGTACGATACTACTAAGAGGCTAGTGACCTCATGCTACAGTGGGTGACACCATAAGAGGTAGTTAACCTCGGCTGTGAGCCATGTCACAATGACACAGCACCGCAGAGAAGCGCAATGCTTCATGCTGGAAAATGTTAAACTCTCTTAAAAGAACTCACCTAAGTGTATGAACAGAGATATAGGCCGTCTCTTGAGGGTAAACTTGTAGACACTCAAGATATATACACCGAAGCCAGGTCAGCACATGTCCTTTAATGTGCGACCAGAGGCACAACTGATATCATTGTGCGAGTGGAAAGAACAACAAATATGGTTCAGAATTCAAGATATAGTCCATTCTTGTATCGTACTGTTGTGTGACCCATGCGGGAAGATTCAAGTTGTGGGCGACATCTATCCTAATGCATAATGAGTAGTCACTGTGAGGAACGCTCGACCATATATTGTGATATATGTGGACGATTGTTGGTGTTTTCCTCTTTGCTTTGGGAGTTTTAGTCCCACATTGGAAAACCACCAATGTGTATATCTCAATATATAGCTTTGCTTAGTACTGGTATATACACATAGGGTGGTGGCTCGTGTGGGTTAATTTTTCTAGAGGGATTAAGTGTGAACCCCATTATGACAATCTTTATTTTATCACCATATTTGGAAATTTTTCTTAGGAGCTAAGTCCCGAAGGGGCTTAACAACTCGGACTCAGACTCGGACTCAAGGGCGCAAAGTGACTCTTTGTTGGCACACTTTGCACTTAGCACGTCAGCATCGTCGTATGGCGCTCGTGCACTCATTTTATGAGCGAGTTACATGTACGGTTGCTTGCTCGGGAGCATGTTTCGTGGCGCTATGCGGCCGAGGCGCTATGCGGCCAGTAGCTATGCGGCCAGTAGCTATGCGTCCCGGTGCTATTCGACCTGGATCTATGTGGCCAGGTGCTATGCGGCCTGGAGCTATGCGGCCAGGTGGTATGCGGCCAGGTGCTATACAGCCATCGTGCTTGTATGAACGAGTCACGTGTGGAGGGGATAGGGTCAGCTGTTGGCGGCGCATGGTTATTCGTACCATCCGGATTATGTGGCGTATGCGGCGAGAGGGTGTCTGTGCACAGTGGCTGCTACTTTCGGCGCTTGGCCGCGTTTGACAACGTTGTCCTGTGTAGTGTGACCAGCGGCGGCGGTGAAGCATGCGGCTACGGCTACGCATGCGGCATGGTGTCGGATAGCGCATATGCGGCCTTGAGCTTTCTCATGCCGCATAGGTGTTGTTCTCCTCTATATATAGAGGAGCTTCTCTTTCTTTCAGAGAGAAGAAAAACGGAGAGCACCAGAGCCTTATGTGGCAGGAGTGAGCACCCTTCCACAAAGTATTTTTGAGTGATCCGAAGGTGACCAAGAGCATTCCAGAAGTTCTCGTGTGGACTTGCTGGATCTTGGGGGCAGTTTGTTGTATAGCGTGAATCTTGCATTGAGCTCCGGTGGTTTTGATCACCCCAGCAAGAAGTTTCATTCTTTATTTTTTTATTTTCTTGTTCCCATTTTTTCTCGTTGTAGCGTCTGCGAACATAAAGAGAATAACGGTTTTCTAATTCTTGTTGTATTTGCCTTTTTTTGGTCGTCAGTTTGTAACATGTTCGTGGTTTAGTATTGCTATGGAGTTGTGTGTCACTGTAGAGGTGTTCTCAAGTGACTCACAGTGCACCAACTTTTGTAGAAGACTAACTCTTGAGTGAGTCTCTACTGTGTGGACCTCCTCTACTTCGATTTGGCTTCGGGACTAACAAATATTGGGGCGCAGGGGGGGTGTTGTGGGGGTTAAAAACAAATAATTCTAAAATTTATAGCTTTCCTTCCCTTATAAATGAAGGATAATTTTGGTAATTTACTAGGAAAAATTATGGAGATATCATTTGCTTGTATTTGATACGTACAAAGCAATGCAATGCATCGTGCATAAAATTCCAAGCATTACGGAGGACATTTCAAAAAAAAAATTTGTTGACTCTTTTGAACGTAATTATAAATGCTTGGTTAACTAACATAAGGTTTGAATATGATGCTTATGTTTTATGTTGAGTCTACTAAATAATTTGAAGACATTTTTTTTACTTAATACCAAAACTTGGTGAAATATATATGTTTGATATAATCTTATCCGCTTTTAAGCACTGTTGTCATCTACTTCTTATAGCTAGGAATTGTGTGTGCGAAACACACAGGTTATAATTAGGGAGTACTCTCTAGTCTTGTATTATTATCTTAGTTTATGTAATATTTATCTTTAGTATACATGTAATGGAATAAAAATAAAATTATGATCGCAATTAAATATAGAATTGTAATCGAGTTGAGTTGAGTGAGTTTTGCATGTTCAAGCTTGGCTTATTCATGGTTGGATCTTTTCTAGTCTAGCTCAACTTCTCTAGCCGAGCTCGAGCCTACGCTTGTAAGAAGATGTTCAAACTCAGCTTGTTTTGCTCGTGAGCCAAGTTTGTGCAAACTGTGAAAGTTGTCCGAACTTGAGCTCGAACCAAGCTCAGAGTCCTGGGCTTTATGGACCATGGACATTTAACATCCATCTGTGACAATAATGATGAACATTTTAATTGCAAGTCTGACTAAAAGTTATATTATGTTCTGGCACACATTTTTTTAATAGTTTGATCCCTAAATCTAGAAAAAACGTTGATTATATATAGGTTGACATGGGTCAAATATGAGTCCTAGTCTAGTTGAGTACTTGTCAAGCGTCACGAGTCGATATTGTTCACGAGCTTAGATGGGCTTCCTATGTCAAAGTTTGACTCTTTTAAGAAAATCAAGTCCATTTTCATGTTCAACCTTTTAAAGAGTTGAGTTTACAAGCTGCTTTGTTCATTTACATACCTACAACTAAATTCCATTACCACGAGAATGGTAAAAACTTTTAGGACCGTTCGTTACAAGTTAATACGGGTGGCGATACGTAAATTTTATCCATATTACTATTTTTGGCATAAGAACGACTAAGAATTCAAGAATCCCTGATGCATCATATTTCTTTCATATTGGGGATTCTATTTTCATGGTGAGATGTGTATTCGTTATTCCCACCTAACGAGAATAACAATATTTTTAATATTGTCAAACTATCTTTGATTAGCATCTAGATCCTCAACTTGGATCGAAATCCAACTCGACTTGACAACCTGATAAGGACCCGACTCAACAGACTATACCCAAACCTCACCCAACCCAAACTCACTTTAAATTCGATCAACGACCCCAAATCGAATCTGAAACAAACTTGACCCAACCCAATCCGTCCGACCAAAATCCTGACCAAATAAAACAAACTTATCCGACAAACACTCAACTAGACTCAAACTCTAACCAACTCTAGAATATATAATATAATTTTATGAGATATGGACAATTAAGAAAAATTCTGCAAAAAAAATATATTTTTGAGAATTTTTCTATAATAAAAAAACTATAATTTTATATTTCTAAGAATACTATGGGTTGTATAAAAGATGCTAAAATTAAATATCCTTTAATTTAATCCAGAAAATAAAGTTATCGAGGAATATGAAATTTACTCGAATATTATATCCATGTACCAAACGACCCCTTACAGTAATAAAGTAGTCCAACGAAAAGTTGACAGTAAAAAAATATAATATTCCTTTTGCATGAAAAAATATTATTCCAATACTTTAGTAATAATATTAGGCTAATTTATAACAAAATATTGTGAACTTTGACAAATTGATAACTTGATATCATGAATTTTGAAATTGTGCAAATTAATACATTGAACTTTTAAGACAGTTGTAACTTACTACTATATTTCATTACTTACCATCAAGTTTAATGCCACGTGTAAGTTTTGGCCCTAAAATATTCTAAATTCTCAATACCTTCTTCTTTCTCCTTCTTCTTTCTCCTCCTCCTTCCACATCTAATGTAAACTCACTAATTTAAAATTTAAAATTTAAAATTTAAAATTTAAAATTTAAAATTTTAAATTTTAAATTTTAAATTTTAAATTTTAAATTTTAAATTTTAAATTACTTATATAAATAGTTATTTAGAATTATTTTCAGGCTATTTAAGAATTTTTTTGATTTTTGTAGAATTTTTGGGTAATTAAAACCTAGGAATCGTAATTTTCTAGAGCTTCTATGATTTACTGTGAGATCATACTTATATATTTTTTACCAAACATTTATTTTAGGGTTAAAATACTTAAATATATTTTTTGTAATTTACTTGAATTTTTTTGAAATTTAATTGAATTTATTTGGTTTTAAAATAGACTAATAACTAATTTTCTAGGACTTTTAGAATTTATTGTAGAATCCTATAATCATACAATGGCCCAGAGTATTTTTTTTAGGATTTATAATGATACTTTACATTTTCTAGATTTTTTTCTGAAATTTTCTGATATTTTTACACATTTATTTGGAGTTATTAGGTTAAAACTGATTAAAAAATAATTTCTGGTAATTTAAAAACTATTTTTCCTAATTAAATACCCAGTCAGCACAAACTATACCCGCTTGTTGTCACGATCCGATTCCGTAGAATCGTTGGGGCGTCCCCCGAATCGTGATGCCGTGCGGGCCTGGGGTTGCGCCCGCACAAGACTAAGGTATTTTGCATAGCAAGCACATATTCAGAGTACGCAGATAAATTGAAACACAGATTTGAAACATGGAAAAGTTCTCTTTATTGATAATGAACATCTATTACAAACTCCTGAACGAGTTAGCTAATATGCCGAACGGCTTACAAAAGTGTTGACTCAAAATGAGATAGCAGTCCCGTACATTACATCCTTTTATAAACTTCAAAATGATAGAGACCTCCAGGCTGGAGGACGGCTTTGCCACGAAGCTGCATTGTGTATGAAGAGTTGCAAGCTTCTGGCTCCAAAATGCTTCAAGGGGCACGGTGAAGATGCGCCAACAGCTGGACTGGATCGGGAAGACGACTTCGGCTCCTCGCTCGGTTCGCCTTGGTGCGGAGAACCTGTTTCAACGAGGGTCAGCATGTCGAAACATATTGGTGAAGGCGAGCTAACTTGACTTATACCAATCAACACGTTGTTTTAATAAAGCATGCATATTTTGTGGGTTTCTATCTTGCCTTAGTTCATTTACAAGTAAGCAGCATATAGAATTTACTGAAATGAACGTGCCACCGTTCGGTGGATTTTACCTGCCCATCTGAATTACCTGCACAATACTTACCATGCCTTCCCTGCCACGAAGACACAAGTTAGTATGCAACAGGTTTAAATATACAGTGGATCACTGGCGGGATGCCAAAATGGACGATTTAGTCTTGAACGAGGATGGAATGTAGCAAAGATGCAGTAGTGGCTACAAACCATCCCGTCCAGATGCAGTAGACTACAGTGAAGTTCCGTCCGGACCGGATCGATGCCAGTGCCCCAGCGACCGTCCGCAGGAACCAGTGAACTTGTGCACAAGTTGTCCGTGATCGAATCGGTATTGTTTATTAAGGCAACAGTTCATGCAGTTGAGGCAACACAGTACGAGACAAGCAGTATTTTCATGATTCAGTTGCATAGCCTCTCGGTTCAGTATATTTCATAGCACAATTTAAAGGAGAACGAACATTCTAACTTGTACTTATGCATATGATAAATATTCCAAACGAACAAGCATGCGAGTAAGTAACCGTTCACAAGTTTGGATGACAAGCAGTAATAACCAAGTCTATTCTCTTTTATCTTGGTTTCTTTTATTATTACTTGGTATCGTTTGATCGGGGCAAAGAAGAATGCAGATTTTTAGGGCGCGAAGCTTGGAAGCAGGGCTAGCTAATCGGGTTGGTAGCCACTCACTTGGTTGGAAGGAAAGGAGAAGGAAAGAGGCACTTCACGACTCCGCTCGCAAGCCGCCTACTGCTCGTTCACCTGCACACAAACAGCTTGATCAATACTTCTTCCTCTCTTTCTAATCTCGGAATTGAAGTGAAGTTCAATGAACGAAAACAATGAAAACCATCGAAACCGTTCAAGGAAAACAAGCAAATCCCAAAACCAACTCAAAGCACGAAAGCAACAAGCGACATCGAAAACCGAGGCAATAAAAGATAGCAGCGGAGTGGTCCCTCCTGACTCTGCCGCTAAGCCTATCCTTGGGGCACGGTCCACTGAATATGGGAATCGATTCCGAAGAAACAAATCCATAAAGAGGACGAGTTCTTAATTCAATCTATCCCGATCGAACGATACCGTCTTGTGTTTCTTAGCCGCGCTCTCCGCACCGGGAGAACGGGACGCTACACTTGTCAACCACCGCGGCCCAACAGTGGGCCCCCGACGTTGGTCCCTCTCTCCTCTATATATATGTGGGTGTGGTTTGTTTGATGATAAACAGAAGAATGAAACTAGGTTTATACGAAACCCTTTCTTTGTTTACAAACAAGAAAAAAGAGTACAATTAATCCTATACGAGGATGTTAAGTACAATAAAAAAATAATTCTGGGAAAATATTGCTATAGGAGTCTGATCTGCGGTCGTTCACTTTGTCCCTTGGATCACACGATGACGAAGAAGTGCTGTAGAAGAAGAAGAAGCTTCAAAGATTGCAGGAGGGATTGAACTCTCGTTGTCAAAGTTGTCAATCAACACTCTCTGTATGTACTCTCTCTCTCTGATTTTCCACCCTCTGATCCCCTGTGACCGAAGGTCTCTATTTATAGAGCTCAGTCACAGTAACCGTCCAGTAGGCGTACAAGCCAAACATTGTGAAGAGAGTAGCGCTCTTTACGCGACGGTTATAATAACTGCTATCCACGTCTGAATGATCTCCTTAATCCGCGTGTGACGCATGTCCTATTATGAGGTAACGAGTATAACTGCTTCTCGAAGACCACGGCATGCAAGCCACGTAGGTAACTGTCCCTCGCGTAAAGATGGTTGGCATAAAAGCCAAATAACTGTCTTGTTGGCGTAAAAGCCAAATAGATGTCTTGTTGGCGTAAAAGCCAAATAGCCGTCTTGCTGGCGTAAAAGACAAATAGCTATCGTGTTGGCGTAAAAGCCAAATTCTGCGTAAAGCTTGATGCTGCATGAATAGTAGGTAACCAGCATAAACTAGCCAATTATCCTTCGTGACTGAGGTCTTGAGCGTATTCTAGGCCAAATAGCCTTATCACGTACCTTTGCAAATATAGCCTGAGTTGGCGTATTTCGAGGAGATAGCATACGGCGTACTCCTATAGTTGAAAATAGCCTGGTTGGCGTAACATGCAGGGATAGTGATGTGAGCGTATTAACCCTAGTTTTAGCTCTCCCAGTCATTAAAAATAGAACAAAATCTCATGCATTAAATGCAGAGATATGCCCCCATCTCGCGCATTAACTGCAGAGATATGCCTCGAGTTCTGTACGAAGAACAGCTTTTGACGTGGCGTCTGATTTCGTCTCATCTTGAGCATAAAAACTCATCTCTGCCTATATAGAATGGGCAGCGTATTCCTAAAAATGACTTGTATCAAGGATATGCCACTAAACGACAGTCTGGGGCTCTGTGCAGAATCATCATTACAGCCGTCCTCTCGATCGTCGTGCAGTACTCTTTGTCAGGAGTCAGGTTCACTGTTTTTGTTTGACAGGTTCATTCGAGGAATACGAAGAGTTTCTCGTACAACTTCACGCTGCATTAATAACAGACATATTTTACGTCGGAGGGAGGTGTAGCAACCTTTTACGCCAAAATTGTCACGCCCCAGTCCCAAAATACGTAGGACTAGGAATACGTAACACGCCAGCCGTATGTATACGAACTCCAATATATGGAAACCATATACACATGTACGCTGTACATGAATATCCAATCCACAGTGGTAAATATATGTCACAACAAGTCACACGCAGTTCTATATCTCATCCACAGCACAATTAATAGAATAATGGAAATCAATAACTGAATATCAAAGAAGCAGTCTCAAATAGTAATCTCAAAGTGTGATAGTCGGGTGGAAACAAATCCACTGCAAATCAACTATACTAAACTACTAAAGAGAGAAGAGAATAAACTCTAATATAAGAATAAATGTTTAGAAAAGAATAACAACTAGAATCTCTAAACAGCTGCAATGAATCACATATAATCAGAAGATAAGATCGTCTCAGACTGATAGGTAGCGTCAGGTCCAGGTCCATACTCCTGCGGATACTCCTGCTCATCTATATCTGGAAAGGGACCAGGTCCTCAGAGGGACGTAACAAGATACAAAAAGCACATGCCAATAAAGTACTGAAAATAAACATCCATTGGGGTCGCCTAACCATCTATGTGAATGCAGTTTGAGAACAACTTTCTAACAAGTGGGCTATCTGGCCATAAATAGGATTGGCATGGTTCTCTTGGAGATCCAGGGGCCTACAAAGGCACGGCGACTTTCGAACGCCGGAGGCCCGCCAAGTAGTATAGGTGTCATCATGACCGCGCATCTCCGGCGGAGCGTACGGGTTACACAAGGAAAGTGCAAAGGAGCCCAAATGCCTTACTTGTTGTTCTCCCCATCCAATGCTCTAAGCATGTCATGTCCATGACACGATAATACCTCTAATAACCGCCAGGTCTACTAGCATGCAAAATTTCTATTGGCAGTTATCCCTATCCGTCGCACGACCTATACGTACCGGTGGCCAGCCGAATACGCAAGTCCATGTCCTACATGTGACTCACACTCGTGTAAGAATAGTGTCATGGCCAATGAAACATAAATGCCTCATGAAAATGGGGTAGTCTCATAAAGTAGGTCCAATGCATATACATAAATAAAAACATAGTACGACGACACCGTCGTTGCACCCAAGCTTCCTTGGACGCGCAGTTTATATAGCAGTTAAAATAAATGAACTAAATAAACAGAAAATAAACATGCATGCCTCATATGGAATGTAAAAACAGTACAATGGCAAGGTATACTTGCCTGGCAAGAAAGCTGTAAAGTGTACGCGCCCAAATGTCAAGGACACAGAACCTGGAACTAAGGACTCCGAACAAACGTCTCCGGATGCTGAAATAAACATCACCAACATTCCCGAAATGAGCAAAATAGCTAAAAAGCACATCCCTTTCGTCCAATTTGGACACAAGGGCAAAACGGTAATTTTGGGCAAAAGTGGGGTCCACGTGTGGCCCACTTTACACCGAAAAGTGTGCCAAGGGTAACAGTCTCTAAATGGGACAAACTATAGGTCAAACAACTCTAAATGTCAATACAAATCCAACGGTATGTCCGAATGTGGATTCCGATGAGCCGAACAAAATTTTGTCCAAAAAGTCAACTGTGGGCCCGCCAATTGGCGATTTGGTCAACCGTCTCAGAATTGTGTGAAAATTGGGTCACAGGACCAGCGCGTTACCACGAGTCCAGTGGCGTAAGTTTTGTCACAATCTGACAAGCGTGCACAAAATACGTGCGAGTTCCACAAAAGTTGCGATACGGTGTGTGTCCGCGGATACGGCCTGATTTCGGCGCGCACACGCGTCCGAATCAATCTCCACAAATTTTTACGTGTCCGGTTATGCTGCGTGCACCATTCGGTACACTTGGCACACGGCGGGGCGGTCCCGTTTGGCGGGGCGCGCTCCGTTTTCCAACTTTTAGAAATCTGGAAAAAGTGGGTGCGCGCAGTTTTGTGACGAATATAATTCTGTCCACAGCAACTAATAATCTAGGGTTGTTTAACAGAAAATAAACTAGGTCAAGTGTTCTACAGGTATCAAAAAGAATCACCAAATTCGGATCTCTGTGGTGGGAGATACGAACTCGGCAATAGGGGTGGTCACCACAGTTTTCTGCGATCCCAGAATTGGGTCTGTTCCGCCCACTTTGGACGCTGTTTTTCGCCTATGGGTACACTTTTTCTGAGGTTGGCTATAAAACAAATATGGAAGAGGGTTAAGGGATGATCATACCGGTGAAGACAGAACAAAGTTTGGTCGAGCGAGTCGACGAAAAATTACTCCGGAGCGAAGGTGCTTCAAGTGGGATTCTGCAGCGCGAGATCGGAGTCGTCGGGATGGTTGGATGGCTTGGGGGGGACTTCTCTGGCTGCGGTGACGGCTCTAGATGGGAAGAGGAGGTCTGGAGATTTAGGTTAGGATTTTTGAGAGATAAGTATATATATATATATATATATATATATATATATATATATATATATATATATATATATATAATAGGAAGAGAGAGGGATGGATTTCGGCCGCGTGCAAAGGGTCGGGTTGAAGGGGCTAAAGTTGCTGAAGTATACTTAAGGGGCGGGTCTTTGGACGCTGAAGGGCTCTGTGGAGCAAATTTGCTGAAAGGGTGGGAATAAGCAATGCTAAGTTGCTTGCTTGCAGCAAGTTCTAAGTAGTTTAGTATTATTACTATACTAATTGTTATTATATTATTATTAGTTACTTATTTAATTCTTATTTAATAATTCTTTTACTTTCTTTTCTTTTTCTTTCTAAATATATATATACATATATATATATTTGTGTATACATATATATTATATATATACTCATAAAAAAATTTATAGATTAGGGTAATGCACAATATTAGGCTAGCAACTGCTTAAGGGGTCTCCTACATGGAATAAATTCCGGAAAATTTCTGATGGTCCCATAAGTCATCTAAGTGCCCGAACACCTAACATAAAAATTATTAAAAATCTATTTCTCCTATTTAGACCTAATTACTACAATTTAATTAATAATTAATAAATAAAAGGGTATATACGATTTTCTAGGAAGGGGGTTTTATATTCTACCCAACTTGTAAAAATTTCGTCCTCGAAATTAAAATTAAGCCACGATAGAATGCAAGGATGGTATAAGATATAAATTAACAATGTAAATTCATACCTTGGTCTGCGAATAGGTTCGGAAAACGTTTGCGCATGTCGTCCTCGCGCTCCCAAGTTGATTCTCCTGGCACGCCATGCCTCCATGCTACGCGAACCAAGGGAATAGACTGGTTCCTCAACACTTTCTCTCGACGATCAAGGATTCCCACGGGTTGCTCTTGGTATGACAAGCTCGGCCCAATGGTGATCTCTGAATGGTCGAGAACATGACTGTTGTCTGCCACATATCGCCTGAGCTGTGACACATGGAATACGTCATGTACTCCCTCCAGTGAAGGTGGTAGCGCAAGTCGATATGCCACCTCTCCAACTCTCTCGAGCACGTCAAATGGTCCAATATACCTTGGACTCAACTTGTCGCGTCCTCCGAATCGGATGGTGCCTCTGGTCGGTGATATCCTCAAGAATACATGATCGCCCTCTTTGAACTCCAAGGGACGACGATGAAGGTCTGCCCACTGCTTCTGCCTGTCTTGCGCTGCTCGCAAGTGTCCCTGAATCTTCTTGACTGTCTCTACGGTGTTGACCACCAACTCGGGTCCAAAAATCTGACGTTCTCCCATGTCACTCCAACACACAGGAGACCTATATTTTCTTCCATACAATGCTTCAAACGGAGCCATCTGAATACTCGCTTGATAGCTATTGTTGTAAGAAAACTCTACAAGATGTAGGTGGTCCTCCCATGATCCTCCAAAGTCTAACATGCAAGCCCTCAACATATCCTCCAAGGTCTGAATAGTACGCTCCGACTGCCCATCTGTCTGCGGGTGGTAAGATGTACTGAACTTCAGACGAGTACCAAGGCTCTCTTGCATGCTCCTCCAAAAGTGCGATGTGAAGCGCGAATCTCTGTCCGATACAATGCTGACTGGTATGCCGTACAATCTCACAATCTGCCTCATATATAAGTCAGCTAAAGCTTCTGTTGACTGACCCACTCTAAAAGGTATAAAATGGGCTGACTTGGTAAGTCGGTCCACTATTACCCACACTGCATCTCTCCCACTTGGACTCTTGGGAAAACCCATGACGAAGTCCATAGTGATGTGCTCCCACTTCCACTCTGGAATCGGAAGTGGTTGCAATAATCCTGCTGTCCTCTGGTGCTCCGCCTTCACTTGTTGACATACCAGACATTTAGCTACAAAGTGAGCTATCTCTCTCTTCATCCCATGCCACCAAAAATGTTGTCGTAAGTCACAATATATCTTGGTACCTCCAGGATGAATAGAATAAATCGAACTATGAGCCTCTGCCATCAGCTCCTGTCGAATCTCTCCATTTGGAACATAAAGACGATCACCACATCGTAATGTCCCATCCTCATGAATGCGCAATCCTGTCTGCTCTCCAGCCTCTGTCCTTTCCTTTAGTCTCCTGAATCTGGCATCTGTAGGCAAAGCTGCCTTAATCCTCTCTACCAATGATGATTGTACTTGCAAGTTGGCTAGTGTCCCATCTGCTCCGGGTAATATCACTTCAATGCCAAGCTCTTGCAAGTCCTCTAATAGTTCCCTCTGTGCTGTCAAGAAGTAAACTGCTGGCTTCCGGCTTAATGCGTCTGCTACCACGTTAGCCTTGCCTGGATGATAATGTAGCTCTATCTCGAAATCTTTCATCAACTCGAGCCATCGATGTTGCCTCATATTTAACTCCTTCTGCGTGAAGACGTACTTGAGGCTCTTGTGGTCTGTATAGATCTCCACTCGTTCCCCATATAAGTAATGTCTCCATAGCTTCAGAGCAAATACAACGGCTGCAAGTTCCAAGTCATGAGTCGGATAATTCTTCTCATGTACTCGTAACTGCCTAGATGCATATGCAATCACCTTGCCCTGCTGCATCAACACGCATCCCAAGCCTTTTCCTGATGTGTCACTGTAGATCACATAACCTCCTGATCCTGACGGAATCGTCAATACTGGTGCTGTAGTCAGTTGTTTCTTCAACTCTTTAAAGGCTGCTTGACACTCGTCAGTCCATATAAATTCTTGGTCCTTACAAGTCAAACGAGTCATAGGTGCCGCTATCCTTGAGAAGTTTTCCACGAACCGTCGATAATATCCCGCAAGTCCAAGGAAACTCCTCACCTCTGCTGATTTAGGAACAGGCCATGTCTCAACTGCTGAGATCTTCTCTGGATCAACAGAAATACCATCTCCTGTAACAACATATCCAAGAAATGAAACTCTGTCCAAGAAGAACTCACATTTGCTGAGCTTAGCATATAACTGCTCTCTCATCAAAGTCTCTAGAACAATTCGCAGGTGCTCCTCGTGCTCCTCGTGGCTCTTCGAATAGACAAGTATATCATCTATGAAGATGACCACGAACTGGTCCAAGTACTGGTGGAAGACTCGATTCATCAAGTCCATGAAGATCGCTGGAGCATTGGTCAATCCAAATGGCATGACCAAAAACTCGTAGTGCCCATATCTTGTTCTGAATGCGGTCTTTGGAATGTCCTGCTTCCGTACCTTCACTTGGTGATATCCCGATCTCAAATCTATCTTCGAGAATACTTTAGCTCCACTGAGTTGATCAAACAGGTCATCAATGCGTGGCAATGGATATTTGTTCTTCACTGTCACTGCATTCAAGGCTCTGTAGTCAATGCACATACGCACTGACCCATCCTTCTTGGGTACAAACAACACTGGTGCTCCCCAGGGTGATGCACTCGGTCGGATAAAACCTTTCTCCTCTAGCTCTTTTAACTGTGCCTTCAGCTCGTCCATCTCCTTCTTCGCCAGTCTGTAAACATGCGATGCTATAGGTGCTGCTCCGGGTGCTAGTTCAATTAAAAACTCTACGTCTCTGTCTGGGGGTAGTCCTGGCAAATCCTCTGGAAAGACGTCTTGAAATTCTGAAATAATAGGGTGATAGACCACATCGTCCATCGCGAGCTGCATACCATCAAGGATTTCTGTGGATCCTCGGGCAAACTCAAGTTCAGGCTGGCCTGGTACCTTAAAAAGAATGCTTCCTCCAAAGCAATCGAAGAAAGCGTGGTTCTTGCTTAGCCAGTCCATTCCAAGCACAATATCAAAAGTTGGCATAGGAAGGACTAAGAGTTGGGCATTCATCTCTCTGCCACGAATCACTATAGGGCCCGATCTACAAACTCGACTAACTGGTACAACTCCTCCTCCGGTTAGAATTCTAACACAACTAGATAATGGTGTAGAAGTAATATTGTGTTTGGCAATAAAACTAGATGATATGAATGAGTGGGTGGCTCCCGTATCAAATAATGTCACCGCAGGAAAAGTAAAAGCAAGGGTAATACCTGCTATGACATCCACCTCATGATCCAGGTCATCTACCTCCAATGCAAAAGCTCGCCCGTTCCTCTGCGGCTGTCCATGTCCGGTCCTCATATACTGCTCCTCCTGAGTGGGTAGCGGTGGTCCTTTCTGAAATCCTCCTGCTGCTGGGGGACGGGGTGCTCCCGGTCCGGTCATCTGCTGGGCTGGCTTCGGTGCTGGAAGCGCTAGTCTCTGAACTGGTGGTGGGAGTGTCGATGTCTGCATTGGGCAGTCTCTTGCCATGTGCTGCCCGGAGCCACATCTCAGACACTGACCCAAGCGAGTCCGACAATCTCTCGATACATGTCCGCGTTTCCCACAATAATTGCAGTAGGGCTTCTCTGGATTCTGGTATGGTCCAGCTCTGTGTTGTTGATGCTGTTGTGCTAAAGGACGTCTGATAGGTCCTCCCTGTTGTGTCCTGGCTGGTCCCTGCTGTATCCTTGCTGATCCTTGTTGTGTCCTCAGCTGACCTCCTTTTCCTCTGCTAATGGTTTCCTGAAATCTGGTCTCTGTCAGTAGTTCAGCATAAGAGACTCGGGACTGCGAGCTTGTATAATGTTGTAGCTCCTGGGTCAGTCCTCGATGAAATCTCTTAGCCTTAGCCAAGTTATTTGGTATCAAAGCAGCGCCATATTTGCTGAGTCGACTAAACTCGGTATCATACTCGTCCACGGTTCGGTTCCCTTGCTCTAAGTGAAGAAACTGATCATACAAGGTGTCCCTGACAGTGTCCGGGAAGTACTTCCCCTCAAAGCACTCCAAGAACTGCTCCCAAGTCTGGTAAGTACCCAACTGGCGCTCCATGGATTCCCACCAGTGATGAGCATTACCATCTAGAAGCGTCCGTACACCCGTCATCCATAGGTCCGTGGGTAACTGCGATGCCTCCAGCAGCTTCTACATGTGAGTGATCCAGTTGGTAGTCTCCTCCGGGCTCTCAGTTCCCTTGTACTGCCTTGCACCCATCTGAACAAAATCCTTTACTGATCCAACCCTAGCTCGAGGTACTGGAGCTAGTGCTTGGGCTGGTACAGTAGCATGTATAGCCATCCTCTCCAGTGTTGCCAAAAATTCTTGCCTCTGCTCGGCTGCCTGCTGCCTCTGCTCGGCTGCCTGCTGCCTCTGTTCCTGTATCATCATCTGAAAGAATTGGAACATCTGCGCTTGGCCATCTTGCAGTACTGGGACAGGTGGAAGGTTCCCAATAGGTGAAGCGGGAAGATCAGATGGAACTGGGGTGTGAGTCTGTCCATCTGGCCCCGGAAGCCTAGGAATCGTTGGGGTCCCGCCTTGAGTCTGACCATTGACTCCAGAAGTTGCGTCGCCATCGGTGGCAGTACATCCATTTTGCATATCCATCTCTCTGCAGTTGATGTACGAAACGATTAGAAGAAGTACAGGAATCAAACAGGATGCAAGTATTAAATAGGAATGATGAATTTCAATCAAGCGTGGATGAGATCCTTATACTCTATTCCTATACGCAGGCTTGTTCGGTATAGTTACGTAACCGAGACAATATATTCTGGACCTGCATGGGCCACCACAAAAATATGTCATGCCCCAGTCCCAAAATACGTAGGACTAGGAATACGTAACACGCCAGCCGTATGTATACGAACTCCAATATATGGAAACCATATACACACGTACGCTGTACATGAATATCCAATCCACAGTGGTAAATATATGTCACAACAAGTCACACGCAGTTCTATATCTCATCCACAGCACAATTAATAGAATAATGGAAATCAATAACTGAATATCAAAGAAGCAGTCTCAAATAGTAATCTCAAAGTGTGATAGTCGGGTGAAAACAAATCCACTGCAAATCGACTATACTAAACTACTAAAGAGAGAAGAGAATAAACTCTAATATAAGAATAAATGTCTAGAAAAGAATAGCAACTAGAATCTCTAAACAGCTGCAATGAATCACATATAATCAGAAGATAAGATCGTCTCAGACTGATAGGTAGCGTCAGGTCCAGGTCCATACTCCTGCGGGTACTCCTGCTCATCTATATCTGGAAAGGGACCAGGTCCTCAGAGGGATGTAACAAGATACAAAAAGCACATGCCAATAAAGTACTAAAAATAAACATCCATTGGGGTCGCCTAACCATCTATGTGAATGCAGTTTGAGAACAACTTTCTAACAAGTGGGCTATCTGGCCATAAATAGGATTGGCATGATTCTCTTGGAGATCCAGGGGCCTACAAAGGCACGGCACCTTTCGAACGCCGGAGGCCCGCCAAGTAGTATAGGTGTCATCATGACCGCGCATCTCCGGCGGAGCGTACGGGTTACACAAGGAAAGTACAAAGGAGCCCAAATGCCTTACTTGTTGTTCTCCCCACCCAATGCTCTAAGCATGTCATGTCCATGACACGATAATACCTCTAATAACCGCCATGTCTACTAGCATGCAAAATTTCTATTGGCAGTTATCCCTATCCGTCGCACGACCTATACGTACCGGTGGCCAGCCGAATACGCAAGTCCGTGTCCTACATGTGACTCACACTCGTGTAAGAATAGTGTCATGGCCAATGAAACATAAATGCCTCATGAAAATGGGGTAGTCTCATAAAGTAGGTCCAATGCATATACATAAATAAAAACATAGTACGACGACACCGTCGTTGCACCCAAGCTTCCTTGGACGCGCAGTTTATATAGCAGTTAAAATAAATAAACTAAATAAACAGAAAATAAACATGCATGCCTCATATGGAATGTAAAAACAGTACAATGGCAAGGTATACTTGCCTGGCAAGAAAGCTGTAAAGTGTACGCGCCCAAAGGTCAAGGACACAGAACCTGGAACTAAGGACTCCGAACAAATGTCTCCGGATGATGAAATAAACATCACCAACGTTTCCGGAATAAGCAAAATAGCTAAAAAGTACATCTCTTTCGTCCAATTTGGACACAGGAACAAAACGGTAATTTCGGGCAAAAGTGGGATCCACGTGTGGCCCACTTTACACCGAAAAGCGTGCCGAGGGTAACAGTCTCTAAATGGGACAAACTATAGGTCAAACAACTCTAAATGTCAATACAAACCCAACGGTATATCCAAATGTGGATTCCGATGAGCCGAACAAAATTTTGTCCGAAAAGTCAACTATGGGCCCGCCAATTGGCAATTTGGTCAACCATCTCAGAATTGCGTGAAAATTGGGTCACAGGACCAGTGCGTTACCACGAGTCCAGTGGCGTAAGTTTCGTCGCAATCTGACAAGCGTGCACAAAATACGTGCGAGTTCCACAAAAGTTACGACACGGTGTGTGTCCGCGGATACGGCCTGATTCCGGCGTGCACACGCGTCCGAATCAGTCTCCATGAATTTTCACGTATCCGGTTATGCTGCGTGCACCATTCGGTACACTTGGCACACGGCGGAGCGGTCCCGTTTGGCGGAGCGCGCTCCGTTTTCCAACTTTTAGAAATCTGGAAAAAGTGGGTGCGCACAGTTTTGTGACGAATATAATTCCGTCCACAGCAACTAATAATCTAGGGTTGTTTAACAGAAAATAAACTAGGTCAAGTGTTCTACAGGTATAAAAAAGAATCACCGAATTCGGATCTCTGTGGTGGGAGATACGAACTCGGCAATAGGGGTGGTCACCGCAGTTTTCTGCGATCCCAGAATTGGGTCTGTTCCGCCCACTTTGGACGCTATTTTTCGTCTAGGGGTACACGTTTTCCGAGGTTGGCTATAAAATAAATATGGAATAGGGTTAAGGGATGATCATACCGGTGAAGATAGAACAAAGTTTGGTCGAGCGAGTCGACGGAAAATTACTCCGGAGCGAAGGTGCTTCGAGTGGGATTCTGCAGCGCGAGGTCGGAGTCGTCGGGATGGTTGGATGGCTTGGGGGGGCTTCTCTGGCTGCGGTGACGGCTCTAGATGGGAAGAGGAGGTCTGGAGATTTAGGTTAGGGTTTTTGAGAGATAAGTATATATATATATATATATATATATATATATATATATATATATATATATATATATATATATATATAAAATAGGAAGAGAGAGGGATGGATTTCGGCCGCGTGCAAAGGGTCGGGTTGAAGGGGCTAAAGTTGCTGAAGTATACTTAAGGGGCGGGTCTTTGGACGCTGAAGGGCTCTGTGGAGCAAATTTGCTGAAAGGGTGGGAATAAGCAATGCTAAGTTGCTTGCTTGCAGCAAGTTCTAAGTAGTTTAGTATTATTACTATACTAATTGTTATTATATTATTATTATTAGTTACTTATTTAATTCTTATTTAATAATTCTTTTACTTTCTTTTCTTTTTCTTTCTAAATATATATATACATATATATATATTTGTGTATACATATATATTATATATATACTCGTAAGAAAATTTATAGATTAGGGTAATGCACAATATTAGGCTAGCAACTGCTTAAGGGGTCTCCTACATGGAATAAATTCTGGAAAATTCCTGATGGTCCCATAAGTCATCTAAGTGCCCGAACACCTAACATAAAAATTATTAAAAATCTATTTCTCCTATTTAGACCTAATTACTACAATTTAATTAATAATTAATAAATAAAAAGGGTATATACGATTTTTTAGGAAGGGGGTTTTACAAAAACAGCCTTGAAGCGCTGCTTTACGCGGGCAACTCTGAAGTCATATTTTACGCCGCACAGCGCTGAAGCTCTGTTTTACGCGTGCTTCATGTATGTTGGGGGTTTTACGCGTATAATTCCCCAGCGTATTTTTCATGCTTCTACAAGACCCCCTTCAAAGTTTTCAAATTCCTCATAATTTAAAATACTTTGAATGAAGCATGAAATGGTCAAATTGACTCGTTCTGCGAGGCTAATTTTTCAGAGATATTTGGAAAGTTGTTGGGATTGGGTATGTTCTCTTCCGCCTATATAAAGGCAAGCGAGTGAACCTGTTTTTCCATACTTCCTTCACCAAAAAGATGGCCGCTGAGATTCATCGGGCTGACTTGAGGAATAAGAAGATTATGCTCTTCCAGCATGTAAGGAGCCGTAAAAGGAGGCATCTTCGAGCAAATATCCTCTGTAATGATGGATCATGGAAGGATATCATAGCTTCCTTTGCTCGGGATAATCAACAATTTTATATGGCGATTCGTTCAGGAGAGAGGAAGGGTCTCATCGGACCACACAGCTTGCTAGCTGTATTTTCTCCTATTACGAAGCTGGACGTAGGTAGGCAGTTTGGCCCTGTCTTCCAGTATTGTGTTGGGTCTGAATCCCTAATACAATTCTAGGGCGTGTCTGCCTTGGCGTATAGAGGGTGGGCTTGAATAAAATAGGCCCAGTTTTGTATCCTCCTGCCATTAATCATTTTCTTGTTCATCGGACGCAGAAGCCGATGAAGTGCCGTAGAAAAAGAAAAAGATCTCCATCAATATGAGAACCTGGCACAACAGATTCCCAGCGTGATCTTTAATGAGAAATCCTTTGTAAAAAAAGGATTTCCATCATATGTAATCATGAAAAAATAAAAAATCCTTTGTAAATTGGATTTCTATCATTTGTAATCATGATTAATAAACTTGTCTTCTTCTATGCATTGCTGATTTGCCATATTTGCTGTGAGGAAGTCTGATAATGTGCAGCTTCGATATGTCTGAATAATTTTACGCTGACTCTGATAAACGATTATCCGGTCACGTCCCGACTTTTACGCGTAACGGAAGATGCGTAAAAAGCTCTTTAGCGAGAATGGTTTCCTAAAAATTCCCCATAAATAGGGTAAGGAATGTCCGTCGAACAGGCCATACTTGAACTTAGATGTTAAGGATTCTGGCTAGACTTCGAATGAACTTCCAATGGCCCAAGAAGAAGAGTCGTCTTCAATGCTGACATCTGTGTGTTTCAGGCACTTGGAATATTTTGTAGCCAAAAAGGAGCATTTTCTGCATAAACCCTTGTAATTGGCCATCTGTAGCTTCTGAGCGTAAAATCATAGATCTGTAGCTTCTGTGCGTAAAATCGTAGATTTGTAGCTTCTGAGCGTAAAATTATCTGAGCATAAAATCATAGATTTGTAGCCTCTGAGCGTAAAAGCTTCTGAGCGTAAAACCATAGATTTGTAGCCTCTGAGCATGAAACCGTAGATTTGTAGCCTATGAGCGTAAAAGCTTCTGAGCGTAAAATCGTAGATTTGTAGCTTCTGAGCGTGAAACCGTAGATTTATAGCCTCTGAGCATAAAACCGAAGATTTGTAGCCTCTGCGCGTAAAATCTGGATCCGTTACTCAATATGACTGTCCGTCTTCCTAAATGATAGGCTGACGTGGTCCCAAATCATAACCGACTATTAAATATCAGATTTATTTAGGGATTCGAAGAGTTATTCGAACTCTATAAATAGCCCAAGGTCTTGAGAGAGAAACCCTTCATCTGTCTTTGCAAAACCCTTCGTCTCTTTGAGAACTCTTCATCTTCGTCTCTTTTCTGAGAACTTTGAGCTTCACCATGGCACCGAAACAGGCTTCCACTGTCACGACCCGCACCTGAAAAATCAGGCATGAGTCGTGGGTACGTCCAGCCTACGCCGTGTTTGTGGTATTAAACGAAAGAATGAAAGTGTATTTCAATGACGGGGTTTATAAGAGACCCGCGCCCTTTGGTTTACAAACAAACTTGTACAATATAATCCTATACGAGGATGTGGGAGTACAATTTATTTAATCTGGGTATAAATTGCTATAGGTGTCTGATCTGCGGTCGATCACTTTAGCCCTTGGACTACACGATGTTGAAGAAGTGCCGTGGAAGGCAGGATGCAGCTTCGGAGGTTGCAAAGGAGGGTGGGTGCGCGATGCTGAAGGTCGTCGCTCCCTGTTCCTTGCCCGAGCTCTGGATTCTTCTCTCTCTCTCTATCTCTCCTCTTTGATCTCTGGTTCGATGACCTTGTCCGATCTTCGAGTTTTTTTAGTTTTTCGACCTCTCTTCCTCTTTTTTCTTTTTTTCTCCCTATTGATAGGGGTCTCTATTTATAGAGTTTTGGTGACAGTGACCACTCCGTCGGTATAACAACCGAGGAGTGGACAGTACAGCACCCCTTTACACAATGGTTTAAAATAACCAATGCCTGCGTGTAAATGACCTTTTGAGTGAGCATGTGACGCGTGTCCAACTAAGGAGACAAAATACGTATATCTGCTACGAAGATCACGGCGTAGAAGCCACGTAGGTAGGTATCCCTTGTGTAGTAGAGGTTGACGTAAAAGCCAAGTGACTGTCACCTTGGCGTAGAAGCCAAAATAGGCATAGAAGTCGAACAGGCGTAGAAGCCGAATAGGCATAGAAGTCGAATGGGCATAGAAGCCGAATGGTCGTAGAGACTGAGAGGGCGTTGGAAGTCGAGGGAGCACTGATCCTGAGCGGGCGTAGAAGCCACTGCGTACCGTACCGAAGTGCTGATGTGGACGTCTTAGCCGGAATTACGGCTTTCGAAGATATAATCAAATCTTCTACAGAGATTTGCCATCATCTTGTGCATTAAATGCGGAGACGTGTTTTGAAGGTCTGCAGCCCTTCTGTGCATCCGTCGCAGAGACGTGCCTTGAGGGAAACTGTCACTGCTCTGTGTAATTAGACGTAGAGACGTGCCTCGAGCCCCGTATGAAGTACAGCTTTTGACGTGGCAGCGGTTTGTCTTACTGCGGAGCATAAAACAGCTCATGTTTGCCTGTGTAAAGCAAGGCAGCGTATTCCCTTGCACGCGAAAGAGCGGTTTACGCTGGGGGGACTTTGGTAAACGACGGTTTGGTGATATTTTAACCAAATCCTCTGCATTAAATGCAGAGATCCGCCATCATACTGTGGGGTACGTCCCGAGGGGTCTGCCATCGTTTCCAGCCGTCGTCTGGGTAGCCGTGCAGCACTTTTTTGTCAGGAGTCAGAGGCCAGGTTTACCGCATGACTTGACAGGTTCATTTCGGAGAAGATGAAGCGTTCCTCGTACGCATTAATGCTGCTTTGGGAGCGACTGAGTTTTATGCCATGGAGGCGATAAAGAACTCTGTTTATGCTGGGGCGGCCTGGACGTACCGTACTTACGCGGATGGTCCTTTGAGCTCATATTTCACGATGTATTTGGCGGAAGAGCTCTGTTGCATGTTCGACGGCTCTGGAGGCCTCTGCTTACGCTGCTCTGTATTAAGATGCCGCGTGGATCCTTCCAGCATATTTTTCATGCTTCTACAAGACCCCCTTCAAAGCTTTTAAATTCCTCGGAATTTGAAATGCTTTGAATGAAGCATGAATGGCCCCTCGTAACCCGAAATGTTTCTGAGTGGAGCGTGGAAACGGTCAAGTTTGACGCGTTCTTTCAGGCCGGTCTTGATGGCGGATTTATTGGGGGTAGGTGTGACCTCGCTTGCCTATAAAAGGGCTGAGGAGTTAACCTGTTTCTTCCCACATTTCCTTTCACCATGCTGAGATGATCGCCGGAGTTCGTCGGGTCAACCTGAGGAAGAAGAAGACCCTGTTCTTCCAGCATGTAAGGAGCCAAAAAAGACGGCGTCTTCGAGCAAGTGTCCATTGCAACGATGGATCATGGAAGGATATCTTAGCCTCCCTTGCTCGGGATAATCAGCAACTTTGTATGGCGTTGCACCAGGAGAGAGGAAGGGTCGTATTAGACCACACAGCTTACAGATGGCGCCTTCTTCCGTTGCCTCCGGTGACGAGAGTCAGACAGACTCGTTCTGTCCCGGCTTGAGCGGTGCACGGAGCTTGGGACCTGCAAAATCTATGCAAGCCCCAACTCTGTCGTCCTCCGTCGTCGACCACCACCATGCCAGTCAGTTCTGCCGAATGACTGCTGGAGAAGATGGATGAAGAATTGAAGCCCATGCGAGAATCTGTCAGAACAGCTTCTGGGCGATCTTCAAACGACGATGAGAAAATCCTTTGTAGAAGGGATTTCCCTCATATGTAATCACGGAAAGTGAAGAAAAACCCCTGTAGACAGGATTTCCCTCATATGTAATTGTGATTTTAAAATAAAGTCGTCTTTCTTCTCTGCATATGATCGTCTTTGCCATACGTTGCTGTGAAGTCTGGATATGTGCAGCTTCGACACGTCTGAATCTTTATGCCGACTGATAGAAAGAGTATTAGGCCAAGTCTTTTACGCGTAGCGAATAGTTCATAGAACGCCGCTGAGCGTCCTTGAACATTTAGAACTGTCCTGTTGCTAGGACTGAGGGACGGCGTAGAATTCTGAATTGTTGCTTCTCTGATGAGCAGGATCTTGTTCAGACTTCGTCTTCAAGAATGATCTCTCAAAACTCCCTTGGAATAGGGTCGAGGTTTTTGGCTGTCAAATTGAGTTGCCACCTTGATAGACGGGATATTCAGACTGGAGTCTGGATGAACCTCCAATTTTGGACCCGAGAAGAGTAATTTCTCAATATTTGAACTCTATATGCTTCGGGTACTTGGGATGCTCTGGGTCAAGAACGAGTATCTTCTGTGTGAACTCTTTGCAATTGACCGCCTTGGGGACTGTTCGGATATGCGGAAAGTCGTGGAGCGTAAAATCATCAGTCTGTAGCTTCTGAGCGTAAAAACACCACCGAGCGCGAAATCGTAGACTTGTGGTTCCTGAGCGTGAAGTCATAGGTTTGTTGCCTCTCGAGCATAAAAGCTACCGAGCACAAAGGCATCCGGGCATAAACCGTAGACTTGTAGCTGTCGAACGTGAAGCCGTAGATCTGTTGCTGTCGAGCGTAGAAAAGCTCCTTTAGCGCAGAACTGTAGATCTGTAGCCTGTGAGCATAAAAACACCATCGAGCGTGAAATCGTAGACTTGTGGTTCCTGAGCGTGAAGTTATAGGTTTGTTGCCTCTCGAGCATAAAAGCTACCGAGCACAAAGGCATTCGGGCATAAACCGTAGACTTGTAGCTGTCGAACGTGAAGCCGTAGATCTGTTGCTGTCGAGCGTAGAAAAGCTCCTTTAGCGCAGAACTGTAGATCTGTAGCTCCTGAAAAGAAAATTTCTTCGAGCGTGAGGTTTTGCAGATCTGTTGCTTCTGAGCGTAAACTGAGCGCCACCG
Source organism: Iris macrosiphon (assembly GCA_036927795.1). Classification (NCBI taxonomy): domain Eukaryota; kingdom Viridiplantae; phylum Streptophyta; class Magnoliopsida; order Asparagales; family Iridaceae; genus Iris; species Iris macrosiphon. The sequence goes on along the minus strand of JAYESA010000012.1, from coordinate 157,633,235 downwards.
AGCGTGAGATCGTCGATTTGGTATCTGCTGAGCGTAAAGTCGTAGGTTTGTGGCCTCTCAAGCATAAAAGCACCGAGCACAAAGGCATCCGGGCGTAAAACTATAGACTTGCAGCTTGCGAGCGTAAAACCGTAGATCTATTGCTGTCGAGCGTAGAAAGCTCCTTTAGCGTAGAACCCGCTGAACCGTCTTGCACAAAAAAACTTTTCGAATTCGCTGACTGTCCGTTTTTCGAGGGTAGTGGGCTGACGTAGCATCCAATCATAACCAACTCTTAATTGCGAGATCCGGTTGGGGTCTCGAGGGGTTCGTCCGAGGATTCGAGGAGTCGACTCGGACCGTATATATACCCCAAGCTTTTGAGAGAAAAAGCTTTTTATCTGTCTTCTGCGAAAGAGAGCTTTCCTTCGTTCCTTCTCCGAGCACTTCGAGTCCTCAGAAATGGCGTCGAAACAAACTCCCTCCGCTAAGGGAAAGAGTGTAGGTTCTTCTTCTCGTTCTTCGGTACCGGCGAGAGATTCTTCGGTCGGGCAAGGTGAACCTCCTTCTGAGAGGAGTATCCCGCCGATGAGCAGTGCACCCGGCTTTAGAGGTAGAGCTTTTTGGGATGACAAACGACGAAAAATCCTTCGCACACGTTGAACGTGACCGCGCTAGGTCGTCTTCTGTGCTGATAGCCTCTTTTGAGGAAGATGACGCACGGAGATGTTTTCATCTTTTACGCCCACATTTCTAATGTGCCAGCATAAAAACTCCATATTTTCGTAGTTCTGGGCGTAAAAGCTCTGGCTAACAAAAATTGGGGTATATCGTAAAATTTTGAATTTTTACGCTTACGGAGGAGACTTCCGGCGTATAGAGACCAAATTTGCGCAATCTTGGCGTAAAGCACAGACTGTCGTTTCTTTGGTCCGCACTTTGTGCAGGATTTGCAATGACCTATTTTCCTTGCACCTTTGCAGTTGATTTGGGTGAGTCTCCGCTGGCTGAGGTGATGGGCTCCGCAGCCGGGATGCTGCACTCGAACTACCTGGAGGATCTGTCCCATGTGGCCTTTCCCATCTCTGGACCCCAGTATCCTGAGGGCAGGGGGTTTCTGATATCGGCCCAGGGTGAGCGAATGCTGTTGAGCATGATCAATAGCGAACCCTTGACGCATGTAGACGGGGAGCAGTACATAAAGTCGGCTTTCCTCTTTGGGGATATGATCGATAAACAGTCCCAAATAAAGCCCAAGAGGGAGCCTTGGGTCTTCCCTGCCGGGAATTTGGTCTTGTATCTGCCAACGATACCGAGGGATTATCCTATCTCGGCTTTCTCCTATGCGACGCATCCTAGGAAGATGTCGTGGAAGATGACTCCTGATCTTCACGGGAAGCCTGGGAAGATCTTTCATCTGAAAGGAGCTGACCAGGGGTCGTTTGTCAGTCGCCCCTCCGGCGTTGTGACGCTGTTCCGGGGGCTGTGCCCGGGTAATGTCCCGAGTGAAGTTAGCTCGATGATCCAGCCTGTCCAGTTGCTGACCTTCTGCAACGACTTCATAGGTCGAGGTGGGGTATATCCCAAGGAGAATCCTCGGTGCAACGGGTGGATCGCCCCAACGAACTCCCGATGGAGATGCCTAGTTGATTGGGCCTTGTCGCACTTCCGAAGAGAGCTGGAGGACATTGGACTATATGCCGCCGTGAGTGCGACGAGTGTTGGGTTGCCTCCCAATGCTAATTTGTTCTTGGCACTGATGGAGCGGTATATTCCGCTCACCGGGACCTTCGCCACTCCACTGGGGGAGTTGGGATTGGCCCTCCATGAGATGGCAGTTGTCTCGAGACTGCCGATGGGGGATACCCCATATGAAGAGTATGTCCCCACCAACCGGGAGTTGGGGGATTTGGACCCTCGGGTGGCGGAAGTATATCAGGAGTTGATGTGTCAGTACTTCGCGTGCACCGCTTTTTATGACGAGCCCTCTGATTTGGCCCATACCACTAAGTGGATGTCTTACCTCTTCTTCCATCGGGCTAGGGCCGCCAAGTCGGAGAAAGCCTCGGGGGGTAAGAATGAGCCCGTGAACTGCTTGGGCGTCCTTAGTGCCCAGGTTGTTGAGGCTCTTATGGAAGACGCCAAGGCTCCCGATCAGATTCTCGTTGAGGGGGTAGGAAAATACCCCGAAGGTACCAAGGCCCACAGTTATTTGAGGCGCTGTCGCAGGCCTCTGTCAAAGGAAGCCCAGCTGGCTGGTTTCCTCTCCATATGGCTGCGTCGAGTGGTAGTGCCCGGTATCGCGTCCGCGGATCGTATTCACCGGAACATCCTGTGGCCCGCAGTGCGTCTGGTATTTGGGGCAAGACTGGGCCTGCTTCCTGCCATGGTGTGCCGTATTCAGGCTGGCCTGAGGGCCATGACCGATGGGTTGCTCGTCGATGAAGCTTGGCGTGAGAGTTTTCCCAGGGTGGAATTGCCATACCTGTATCTGATGGGATGGTTAATTCTCCACAACCCCCGGGTGATGTCTTCCGGTTCCGGTAGCAGCTCAGGGGGTATATTCCTGCTAAATTACAGGGATTCTACCTGGAACGTGAACACAGTTTTAGACTGTCGGTTAGTGTTGAACCTCAGCCATGGCTGGAAGATCCTCTGTACTCCCCCTCCGGTACATCACAACCAATCCTGGGTGTGGCTTGAGGATTCAGGTGAAGAGAAGACCGTTCTTTCTCCGGAGGCTTTTAATTGGTTGGTCTGTATCAGACCATCCCATCTGCTGTATAGGAGCGAAGACTATTGCTTCTTCGAGCCCTACTTGCCTAGTCGATTTGCTAGGCAGTTCGGGTACGATCAGTTGCACGTGGGTAACGCCGTCACCAGCTTCAGGCCCAGGGGCGGACTCATTGATGGAGCTAGAGGGTGGCGATATTTTATCATGGGTTGCACAGGGGCAATTTTTATCGTGCCGGTCGTTACAACCTCCACGGAGCTGCGCATCCTTCATTCTTACGCCCAATTTTATGTGGCGATTAACACCTTCCATCACAATTTTGACAGGCGTGGAAGCTTTAGAGTGCCTTCTGCCAAGCCTGGGGGAAGAGTCGAAGTCCCCTCGGTTTCTTCTGACGAGGACGAGGAGTCTGGTACTCCGGATGAGCCTCTGGTGTCGTTGCCGAGGTGTGCAGTGCCTGCGTCGGCGGGGGCTTTGGTAGTCTCTTCTGGGAAGCGACAGGCTTCTGCTCCGAAGGAAGCTTCCCTTCGTAAGAGGAGGAAGGAGACGGTTGCTCGTCCTCTCCGCATTCCTGGTATTGAGGCTCCCGTGAGTGAGCCGGCACCTCCCTGCATCAGGGATGAATCTTTAGCTGGAGGTTCCTCGCCTTTTAGAGAGGGACCTTCTACAGTTCCGGCTGGTGGCGCCTGAGAGTCTTCACTAGAGGTTGTTGTCGCTGTCGCTGTGGCTGCTTCAAGCAGTGGAGCGGGATTGCCCACGTGGCCGCTGCAGATGGGAGAATCTTTCTCGAGGTCAGCAGTGGGGAAAGTTGCTTCTGTGTCAGCGAGTGCGCTTAGCGAGACCCCGGCTGACGAACCTCGACCGTGTCTTGGGGAAGGCTTGACCGAGCTTTTGGCGATGTCGGTCGGCCCACCTCTTTCTCCAGGTATGACAGGTCGTATCGCGTCATTAAGGCGTGGTTTAGCCACATCGGCTGCAGACGCGTCGTATATGCCGTTGGCTCCGGGTAAATATCATTTTTTTTGTCTCCTCCTAGGAAGATTACCATTGTGTTGACATTTTTGCTTTTTTGTCCTCTTTTCAGGGGATGACGTCCACGGGGAATATGGCATTGAAGCGCCTTCTGGCTCTGCTCCAGCTCCTAGCGATGACGTGGAGGTGCCTAATTCCGAGGCAGAAGTGTCTTCGGGGGCCAGCTCGCCTGGAGAGGTTTCGTCGTCTCAGGAGGGGGACGAACCTGTTATCGTGACCTCGCCTTCGCGAGTATGCCGATGACTTCGATCGTTGCTGTCACACCTTTTTCGGCCGCGCCACCCGTCGAGGCGGCGGCGGTGGCTACCTTGTCTGCAATTGTCCCTGGAGAGGGAGTTACTAGCATCGCGGCCACTCCGGGCGTTCAGTCGGGTCTAGTCGCGTTGACCGAGCAGCATACCAGCCTTGTCTACACTGGTTTAAAAATGATGATACCAATGGTGTTGGCGAAGAATCTTGACTTCGAGCTCCTGAAGAAGACTTCTCAGCTTTCGATCGAGGTTGTCAGGGGGCTTGGCAATCCTGGAGTAGCTGATGCTCTGGAGGCGGTGGTTAATGGTTTAGAGCAACCCATTAACGAATATTTGCAGCGGGCTGAGGGCAGCCTTGATGCTGATGTCCAGGCTCGATACGACCTCATGGCTGAGCGGCTCGCTACAAAGCTTGAAAGCCTAGACAACTCTATCCAGAAGCATAAGCTGGAGATGGATAAGAGAAAAGCTGTTGTGGAAGAAGCTCTTGCTGTTGAGACGAAGTGTCGATCCGAGCATGAAGGAAATGCAGCGAGGGCCTCCAAGCTGAGGGAAAAACTTGCTCGGGCAGAGGAGTGGGCTTCCCAGTCGTTGGCAGCTTTAGAGGTACCGACTGGTCGACTGAGTGAAGCGCGACGGGATTTGGACCGTGCGAAAGCTGCCCGTGCAGGCTGTCTTCGGGCAAGGGCTAATCTGATCCTACGCATACCCCGAGGCACGGCTGGAGCGGGCTCGCGCCGATGCCTTGGCCCTTAGGAATGAGAGGATAGCTGCACTGGAGCAGCAGATTCGTGGTTTGATTACTCCGCCATCTTGATGTATCTCTCCCTATGTAATTTTGCCTCCTTCTGGGAATGAATAAAAGCGACTCTTTTCTGACTGTTGTGGACCCGTCATTTCGGAATGTAAATGACAGTTTTTTAGGTGAGGGGGATATCAGAGGTAGTATGGACCTGATATACTCTCGATAAACCTCTTTAGCAGGATATATCTATTCAGAGCTCGTACAGACATGATAGGATATGACCTAACTAGTTTCTTTTCTTGGAGTAGTTTTGTCAGAATTGAGATTCTCGCTATGTTCCGCCTGGGCAGGGGGGAATTAAGCGTAGTATCTTTTCAGAAATTTGCCGTTGATGGGAGCCATTAATAGGTCCCCGTTAGGCTGGGCTATCCTGTAGGCGTCGTTCGAGAACGTTGTCTCGATCACATAAGGGCCTTCCCACTTGGGCTAGAATTTGCCTTTACTTCTGTGAGTTAAAATCATCGGCCTTCTTACTGCTAGAACTAGCTCGCCGATCTTGAACACCCTTTCCTTTACTTTATGGTTAAAAGCCCTGAAAATGCGTGCTTGGTAGAGCGCGATGCGCTGTTGAGCTTGGAGGCGTTTCTCGTCTAATCCTTCTAGCTCCTGAAGCCTTAAAAGGTCATTCTTTTCTTGAGTCAGCTCATTAGCCACGACTATTCTGAGCGACGGGATCTGGATTTCAATGGAAAGAACTGCTTCGCTCCCGTAGACCAGCGAGAATGGGGTACAACCCGTCGGCGTTCGTACCGTCGTGCGGTATGCCCAGAGGCATTCGCCCAGCTTTTCATTCCAGTCTCTCTTGTTTGAAGAGACAAACTTCTTCAAGAGTTTGATAATGGTTTTGTTGAAAGCTTCCGCCAGACCATTAGCAGCTGGATAGTACGCCGTGGAGGCAACATTGTGTATCCGGTTTTTATCGCAAAACCGATAAAACATTTGGCTGATGAACTGGGGCCCATTGTCGTGAATTATCCTCCGGGGTACCCCGAAGTGATAGATGACGTGATGTTTGATGAAGCTGACCACGTTGGATGCCTTTACCTCAGTGAGAGGGATTGCTTCGGCCCATTTGGAAAAGTAATCCGTGATGGCCAGTATGAACTGGTGACCCCTGAAAGAAGACGGGTGAATAGGACCGATGATATCCATTCTCCATGCTTCGAAAGGCCAGGATGCGACCGTAGGATGTAGATGTTCCGACGGTTGATGTATGAAGTCTGCATAAACCTGACAGGCTCTGCAATGCTTTGTATACTGTATTGCATCTGCGATCATGGTCGGCCAGTAATAGCCCATTCTCCTGATGCGATCCTGTAGCTTAGGCCCGGGTTGATGCGCTCCGCATACGCCGTCGTGAGCTTCACGGATAATCTGCTGTGCTTCGGCGCCAGAGAGACACCTCAACAGCAGTTCGTCGTAGGTCCGGCGATACAGACATTGTGAAGATGCATCGAAGTAGAAGCGTAGCGATCGTCTCTTGACGGATACTGCTTCCTTGGGGTCCTCCGGTAAGATTCCGTATGCCACGAAATCTATGAAAGGACTTGTCCAATCTCTTGTAGGAGGATCGGTGTTTACAGCGTAGCTGCGTTCTATGTGACAGCTGTTCTTCACACATAATAAATCTCTGTTAAGAAGGATTACCGAATCTTGCCTTCTTATAGGAGTAGCTAAGTCTGCAGCTAGGGTGGCCAGGGCATCAGCTTCCAGATTCTGAGATCGAGGTACGTGCTCTAGGAAGAACTCTTTGAACGTCATGGCTATCTCGATTGTCGCCCGGTGATAGGGGATGAGGTCTGGATTACGGACTTCGTATATTCTCCTGACTTGATTGACGATGAGCAGAGAATCACCGAAAGCTTCCAGGGATTCTACCCCCAGTTCTGTAGCAACTTGGAGCCCAATTAGTAGAGCGTTGTATTCCGCCACGTTGTTGGAGCAGGGCTCGCTAAGAGAGTATGCTCGGTAGATGACGAGTTGATCCGGGGTAACTAGGATGACTCCCACTCCTGAAACGACGTTTTCTTTAGGACCGGTTCTGGAGGCGCCATCAAATAACAGTTGCCATACGTCACTTTTTCTTGCGAAGTTACATTCTGCAACTTCATCAGGGATGTCTTCGTATAGTTTAGAGGTCTCCGGGATCGGATGAGCCGCTAGAAAGTCGGCCTGTGCTTGGCCTTTGATGGACTTCTGTGGGATGTATACCATGTCGTATGGTGTTAGAAGCATCGCCCAAGTTGCGAGTCGGGAGTTGAGGGCACTTGGCTTGCTCATCAGCACTCGGAGAGGGTTGATCCTGGAGATGATATGAATAGTCTGGCCGGTGACATAGTGCCACGTTTTTTGGACAGCGAACATCAGAGCCAAGCATTCCTTCTCCACTGGGTTGTACCGGTGCTCGGCCCCGACCATCATCCTGCTGAGATAGTAGATAGCCTGTTCATGACCCGCATTATTTTTCTGTACGAGGAGAGCTCCTAGCGAATGATCCATTGCCCGAACGTACAGCAAGAACGGTTTTCCTATGACGGGAGGCACCAGAACTGGCGGACTGGTTAGGTAGCGTTTGATATCCCCGAACGCTTGCTGATAGGTTTCGTCCCATATGAAGGATACACCTTTCTTCATGAGATGAGAGAAGGGCTGACATCTCCCTGAGAGGTTGGATATGAATCGCCGGATATAAGCCAGACGTCCTTGGAAACCCCTGAGTTCCCTCAGATTACGGGGCGGTCGCATTGCCGTGATCGCTTGGACTTTATCAAGGTCTACTTCGATGCCTTTGGTGGTAATGACAAATCCCAGGAATTTGCCACTGGATACACCCAGAAAGGACTTTGTAGGGTTCATCTTGAGTTGATGCTGGCGCATTAATTCGAATACCGCCCTCAGGTCTCGGGTGTGATCACCTTTGAGGCGACTTTTGACAGCTATGTCGTCTACATAACATTCTACTGTTTTGCATAAATGCCCACGGAATATGTTACTCATAGCCCGTTGGTACGTAGCCCCAGCGTTCTTTAATCCGAAGGGCATGACCGTATAGCAATATACCCCCAGTGGTGTCCGGAGGCAGTGTGCTTCTCGTCTTCAGGATGCATCTTGATCTGATTGTATCCTGAGAACCCGTCCATGAAAGACATGCGTTCGAAGCTGCAGGTGTTGTCGATTATGATGTCCGTGACGGGAAGAGGGAATTCATCTTTGGGGCAGGCCGCATTCAGATCTCGGTAGTCGATGCAGATACGTACCTTCCTATTTTTCTTCATGACTGGGACCACGTTAGCGACCCAGTCGGGGTATTGTTCCTCCCGGATGAAACCACAGGTTATCAACTTCTTGACTTCAGCCTCGATGGCGTCCATCATATCGGGGCGGAACCGTCGTTGGTGCTGCTTTACCGGCTTCGAATCGGTCAATATATTGAGCTAATGAGTAGCTACCTTCGGGTCTAGGCCTGGCATGTCCTCATAATCCCACGCAAAGACGTCAATATATTCCTTTATCAGCTATATAACTTCTTCCCTTTCAGGTGGGGGAAGATTGTTACTGACAAATATTGGCTTTGGTGAGAGCTCACCCCCAACATTGATCTGGATGACTTCGTCCTTGGTGGGAGGTTCCCTCTGCTCGAAGCGCAATTCCCACTGCGTATCCATCTGTTGAGCCCAGGGGTCATCCTCGAATGGCTCCGTATCCTGCTCCTCGGCTTCTGAGGGATTTGTCATTACCATATTCACTTATAGTGCTTGTTCGAGAGCATCTGGCGAGTTGGAGGGCGATGAGCTGTTCTGGAAGGAGAAAAAGGGGTCCTCTTTTGGCTCGAAAGTTGCGAGGGAGGTGGCATACCCTAACCCGAGACGAGTTTGTCGATTGCGGGGGTTGTCGCACGGCGGCGTTCATCTACCTCTTCCGTAGTTGAGGCCTGGCTTCCGTTTCAAGTCGTAGCCCATGTTTTGCATGATCTTTAGCGCTTGCGGGCTATAACGGTGAATCTGTATTTTTCTGGTGTCGTCATCGAAGGGATCTTCTTGGGCAGTCGGTTGATTCTGCCTGCGACCGAAGACTATTGAGTGTTGACTGCTGCCGATAGGCGGGACGATGAAGATAGAATCCTCATGTGGCCCATATGTCGTGACGTTGGATGGCGATGCTACTTCCCAGACATATGGGCGGTAGGAACTTATAGCTTTCAAGAATTTTTGTGCTATGGGTTCTACCTCGTCATGTGGAGTGGGTCCTTGTACTTGCTCAGAGGTGATATGGACATGGCAATTTTTGTGGACTTAACATCACTGGCGTACTTAGAATTTAAGTACGAATGTTAAGTGTAGACGACAATCGATATCAGAGGTAATATGGACATGATAATTGATGGTCGAAAGTTTATTCAGAGGTAATATGAACATGACAAACTTTGTGATAGTGACTCCATCGGAGAGGGAGGCACATATCTGCTCAGAGGTAATATGGACATGGCAATTTTTGTGGACTTAACATTACTGGCGTACTTAGAATTTAAGTACGAATGTTTAGTGTAGACGATAACCGATATCAGAGGTAATATGGACATGATAATTGATGGTCGAAAGTTTATTCAGAGGTAATATGAACATGACAAACTTTGTGATAGTGACTCCATCGGAGAGGTAGGCACATATCTGCTCAGAGGTAATATGGACATGGCAATTTTTGTGGACTTAACATTACTGGCGTACTTAGAATTTAAGTACGAATGTTAAGTGTAGACGACAATCGATATCAGAGGTAATATAGACATGATAATTGATGGTCGAAAGTTTATTCAGAGGTAATATGAACATGACAAACTTTGTGATAGTGACTCTATTGGAGAGGGAGGCACATATCTGCTACTCTGCCGTAGTGATCGTTCCCTATAGACGTAGAGTTATGACCTTGGCATCGATTAATTCCTGAATTCTCTTCTTTAGTACATAGCAGGCCTTCGTAGGGTGATGAGTGTACTGATGGAAGAGGCAATAATCTGGGTCATTGATTCTGCCAGACCTCTCAGGATATCTGATGTCGGGTAGCTGAAGCTTACGTTCCTTCCTTAATATATTGAAGATTTCAATTACGTCATCTTCTCCGAAGGAGAAAGTTCCTTTCGGTCGTGGGGCTTTTGATGCCTGAGTTTCATGGTCCTCTGGGAAGATAGCCATTGTTGTACCATCTTTGAATCCTGTGGACATTCTACCCCTCGCTTTGGATGCTGCTTTGTTTTGTCGAGGCGAGCTACCCCCAGACACGCTATGGTCTTCGGTCGTAGAAACTGAATCAGGAGGAGTTGTCTTTGGTCGTACAGGATTAAATTTTGAAATTTTGGGATCAGCAGCATATCCCAATCCGAAACGAGTTTGCTGATGGCGGGAATTTCCCTGCAATGGTGTTCGTCTACCCTTTCCATAGTTGAGGCCTTGCTTTGATTCCAAATCATAATCCATGTTCTGTATAATCTTCAAAGCCTGTGGGCTGTACCTGTGGATTTATATTTTCCCACTCTCAGGCTCGCGAAATTCTTCCTGTTCAACCGGACCGTTCCGCTTGTGTTTGAAGACTATTGGATGCTGATCGCCGCGGGTAGGAGGGACAAAAATGCATTATCTTCATATGGTTCATACATTATGATGACATTAGATGTTGATACATTTTCCCATACGATCTCTCCCCGTTTGACGGTTTTACGACTCCTGTCTTTGTCTTTTCGGATTAGATAGGTATACAGGTCAAGAGGATTTGCCGAAGAGGAAGACGAAGGCTTGCATCTTCTGTTCCCCTCAGCGGGTACGCGGAGACTGGGCACCCTGGATTTCCCTATACCACCTGTATACAACAGGCTGGCCATCTGGGCGGCGGATAATCCCCCGGGAGGGTGTCTTTCCACGATCTGAGCTTGTTTTACGCCGAGGGACTGTGCCTGGCATAACTTGGGGATTCGCTCAGTCTGGCGTGAGGCTGGAGAGGCCCTCAGTTGGCCATTAGCTTCTCGCGTAATCCGGAGAATAGGCAGATCATTCTTTTGCTGGCGTAAAGGCCCAGTAGTTGAGTATTCACCCGCTTGCTTCCCCTTGCGGAGATCGCAGCGCTCATCTGGTTCACCGTAAAGGTCAGATGTCGTTTTGTGCGTAGAGCGTGATCTGTACTTCTGATTTGGTGTTGAGGCGCCATCAGCGGTTTCGTCTGTACCGTGCGTAGTGGGAGACTAATTTCTGCGCGTAGAGCGCAGTAGATACTCCTGGACTAGCGCTGAGGCTTTGCCAGAAGCTTTGTCTGTACCGCGCGTAGCGGGAGACTGATTTCTGCTCGTAGAGCGCAGTGGATACTCCTGGGTTAGCGTTGAGGCTTTGCCAGAAGCTTTGTCTGTACCGCGCGTAGCGGAAGACTGATTTCTGCGCGTAGAGCGCAGAGGATACTCCTGGACTAGCGTTGAGGCTTTGCCAGAAGCTTTGTCTGTACCGCGCGTAGCGGGAGACTAAATTTTACGTGCGGGGCACGGAGGAAGCGATGCTACCACCTCATTGGTCGGAGAGATCGGAGAGATCGGAGAGTCCACATGAACGACGGAGGATGTCTTGGGCATCCACACTTTGCGTAGCTTCCTGCTGTCTTGGACGGAAAGAGAGTGAGAGCTACCCCCAGTCCGAAGCATGTCTTCGTAGGCAGACTGGTCGAACTGAACGACCAGTGTCTTCTTCACGGTTCCTACAGATACCGCATCGTGTTGAGCAATTACTTCCTCGTCAGAAGAGAAAGACTTCCCCAGCAGAGTCGCCATCTTGTTTGTGGTTTTAAACGAAAGAATGAAAGTGTATTTCAATGACGGGGTTTATAAGAGACCCGCGCCCTTTGGTTTACAAACAAACTTGTACAATGTAATCCTATACGAGGATGTGGGAGTACAATTTATTTAATCTGGGTATAAATTGCTATAGGTGTCTGATCTACGGTCGATCACTTTAGCCCTTGGACTACACGATGTTGAAGAAGTGCCGTGGAAGACGGGATGCAGCTTCGGAGGTTGCAAAGGAGGGTGGGTGCGCGATGCTGAAGGTCGTCGCTCCATGTTCCTTGCCCGAGCTCTGGATTCTTCTCTCTCTCTCTATCTCTCCTCTTTGATCTCTGGTTCGATGACCTTTTCCGATCTTCGAGTTTTTTTAGTTTTTCGACCTCTCCTCCTCTTTTTTCTTTTTTTCTCCCCATTGATAGGGGTCTCTATTTATAGAGTTTTGGTGACAGTGACCACTCCGTCGGTGTAACAACCGAGGAGTGGACAGTACAGCACCCCTTTACACAACGGTTTAAAATAACCAATGCCTGTGTGTAAATGACCTTTTGAGTGAGCATGTGACGCGTGTCCAACTAAGGGGACAAAACGCGTATATCTGCTACGAAGATCACGGCATAGAAGCCACGTAGGTAGGTATCCCTTGTGTAACAGAGGTTGGCGTAAAAGCCAAGTGACTGTCACCTTGGCGTAGAAGCCAAAATAGGCATAGAAGCCGAACAGGCGTAGAAGTCGAATAGGCATAGAAGCCGAATGGGCATAGAAGCGAATGGTCGTAGAGACTGAGAGGGCGTTGGAAGCCGAGGGAGCACTGATCCTGAGCGGGCGTAGAAGCCACTGCGTACCGTGCCGAAGTGCTGATGTGGACGTCTTAGCCGGAATTACGGCTTTCGAAGATATAATCAAATCTTCTACAGAGATTTGCCATTATCTTGTGCATTAAATGCGGAGACGTATTTTGAAGGTCTGCAGCCCTTCTGTGCATCCGTCGCAGAGACGTGCCTTGAGGGAAACTGTCACTGCTCTGTGTAATTAGACGTAGAGACGTGCCTCGAGCCCCGTATGAAGTGCAGCTTTTGACGTGGCAGCGGTTTGTCTTACTGCGGAGCATAAAACAGCTCATGTTTGCCTGTGTAAAGCAAGGCAGCGTATTCCCTTGCACGCGAAAGAGCGGTTTATGCTGGAGGGACTTTGGTAAACGACGGTTTGGTAATATTTTAACCAAATCCTCTGCATTAAATGCAGAGATCCGCCATCATACGGTAGGGTACGTCCCGAGGGGTCTGCCATCGTTTTCAGCCGTCGTCTGGGTATCCGTGCAGCACTTTTTTGTCAGGAGTCAGAGGCCAGGTTCACCGCGTGACTTGACAGGTTCATTTCGGGGAAGACAAAGCGTTCCTCGTACGCATTAACGCTGCTTTGAGAGCGACTGAGTTTTACGCCATGGAGGCGATAAAGAACTCTGTTTATGCTGGGGCGGCCTGGACGTATCGTACTTACGCGGATGGTCCTTTGAGCTCATATTTTACGCTGTATTTGGCGGAAGAGCTCTGTTGCATGTTCGACGGCTCTGGAGGCCTCTGCTTACGCTGCTCTGCATTAAGATGCCGCGTGGATCCTCCCAGCGTATTTTTCATGCTTCTACACGCCGCAGCATCGGTGGTAGAACGCTGTCTAGGTCAACTATCTAGTTAACAATCTCACGTAATCAATATATATAAACCTGTCAAGATCTCAACTCCAAACGGAGGAGCAATATCATAATGATAATCTCAAGTACTCAATCACGAATCTAAGCACGATAAGATGACAAAGAAGTCTAACAACTATAAAGTCTAACCAACAACAACTACTACAACAACCACAACATCAATAATAATAATACAACATCCAAAATAATATATAATACAAGGTCTCAATCCAAAATCGGAGACAAATCCGGCGCTAAAAGCTAATAAAAACAATAACAAGGTCCTAGTGATCCCGGCTACCAACCCGAAAATTACTCCTAAACTAGAGGGTCCCTGTCTGCACAATCGACAGGCTCAGGTCCATAAAACGTCGGACACCAATCCTCCGGATACTCTAAAAAATATGTCCAGTCAGGACTGGAGCAAGTACATCTCTAACAGCAGTTCCATTTAAATGATAAAAACTATAAAACAATTATAGCAAGTAGCAAGAAGAATGAAGCAAGTATGAAACAAGAAATATATAAATTACTGGTGCATAAAGGTAAAGATGCATGGATATCAGAGCAAGATAGTAATAACTGCAAGATACAGGAAATTTAAGCTAAGATCAAGTCCATGCACAAGAACGTGTAGTGAGTCCAGCATAAAATATATGTAGTGAGTCAAGTCCAAAAATATGTAAGTGAGACCAGCAAGAAATGCAATAGAGTCCAGACTATAAAGAATGAACTCGGTGTCTTTGAAATACTTGTTTCGACATGTAAACGACTAAGGGTAAGTACGGCTCACCGCGCACTGGGTGCGCGGCTGCTATCATTCCAGATTAGACCAGAGGGAGTAATTCCTGATGATTCCAGATGGGAATATTTACATGTCTACTCGAGTATTTCCCCACCCCGACTAATACAAGTGAATCCAAGACCCGACACGTAAATCAAGTATGAGTCCAGCCTGAAACATGAGTGATGCCTGTAGTGATGCCTGTAGGTGATTCCAGAATAGAGGCCAAAAACATGAAATATACGTGTCGCAAGTAAATGAATCCAGAAATACCAGTCTGTGTCCCGTGTTGTGCCAGAAAAATTAGATGATACTATACTAGAAGCTGAATCATAATAATCATCAGATAATAAAAACTATCAGAGAATGTACTCGCCTGATGTCCTGAGCAACTAGCAATTCAAACTGGTGTCGCAAGGACCTATTATAAAATGCAAGGTTAAACAGGTTTCTAATGAGTTAAACAGATATAAAATATCTAAAAATAGGCTTCTAGGGTCGTTCTAGGTCAAACGGGTCAAACCGGTAAAATCTGGGTCAAAAAGTCAACTCTGGGTCCAAAAAGTCAACTTTGGGTCAAAACTAGGTCAAAAGTTGACTTTGGCGGTCAACCGAGTCAACTACGGTCAAGTCTAGGTTAAACTAGGGTGCTCCTGAAATTCTAGGTCAAACCGAGCTCATTAAGCTAGAAAACTCTCAAACTCGCCTCCTTGAGATACCGGGATACCCTCGGTATCCGATACCTCAACCTACGCTATATACCCCGCCTATACCCTCTAAAACCTATGCTAGCACGCGTAAATATATACACATAAGCATATAAAAATCACTCCAATACTATTCCTAGGCTATTGCTCAAATACCCCGCTCGAAACTCGATACCTTGGTTATCTCAAGGTATTGAGATACCTCTCTAAACTCAACCCTACTACCCCTCTAGCTAGCTAACTATGCATAAACTTATATGTCTAGCTATAATCTAGGCTAAAATATATATATATCTAATACATATAGGCATATACCTATATATATATACCCAATACCTTACCTTACCTATACATAAATATATATATGACTATATGTATATAGATATCTATACACTTGGATATCTATCTATCTATTTATCTACCTATGTATCTATCTATCTAATCTATTTATCTATCTAGATATCTATTACCTAGATATCTATCTATCTATCTAGCTAGCTATCCATCTATCTATCATCCTATCTAACTATCTAGCTATCATCTATCTATCTATATAGCAATCTAACTATCTATTTATCTATATATCCTATCAATCTATCTATGTGTCTATCTATTTATCTAATTATCTAGCTATCTAACTATTTATGAATATATCTATCTAATCTATCTAACTACCTATTTATCTATAGATCTAATAGCTATCTATTAGACTATCAAACTATCTCTTTACCTAGTATCTATCTATCTAACTATCTACGTAACTATCTATTTATATAACTTCTAACAATCTAACTACTTATCTATCTAGATAACTATCTAACTATCTCTAATATCTATCAATCTATATATCAATCTATCTATATATAGATCTATAAATCTATCTATCTATCTATCTATCCATTTAATCCATCTATCTAGCTATCTATCTAAGTATCTATATATATAACTATCTGTTTACCTGGTATCTACCTATCTAATATCTATTTACCTATCTACCAACTATATATCTATCTAGCTATATAACTATATATCTATCTATCTTTCTATCTATATAATCATCTAGCTATCATCTAGCTATCCATGTATCTATCTATCCATATATCTATTTATCTATCTACCTATATATCTATATATCCATAAATCTATCTATCTATTTATATCTAGGTATCTAGATATCTAATATCTATCTATCTAGATATCTACCTATCTATGAATCTATATATATATATATATATATACCACTCTCTCTCCCTCGCATTTGCTGCTGCTGTTCATGCTACATCTGCTGCTGCTCTTGCTGCTATATACTGCTGCACATGCTGCTGCTGCTGCTACATAAACTGCTGCTGCTGCTGCTGTGCTTCAACGTGCTGCTGCTGCTGCACAAGGCTGCTGCTGCTGTGCTTCAACCTGCTGCTGCTGCTGCACAAGGCTGCTGCTGCAGCATAGCTGCTGCCCTTTTTGCTGCTGTGGCTGCTGCACAGTTCAGTTGTCCCCCCCTCTCACTCTCACACACACACACAACTACACATATATATATATATATATCTATATATATATACACATACATATATATATATATACACACACAACTCTCTCTATATATATATATACACACTAACACATCTGCTAACATATATATTTACACACACATACTTATGTATAAATACACACACACACATACAAGCACATACATATATCTATATATATATATATAAACACACATCTATATATATATACACACATATATCTATATCTATATATATACATATACACACTCACACTCAAACATATATATATATATATACCCTCGCACACCCTCACACTCACACACACTCTCACACACACTAGCACACTCTCTCACAAACACACAACCACACACACAAACACTCCTACATATATATATAAATATATATACATATATAAACACAAACTCATATACATATATATATATATATATATATATATATATATATATATATATATATATATATATATATATATATATATAAACACTCACACTCACACACACACTCACCTACACACATACACTAGCACCAACCCACACTCACACAAGCACTAACTAACATACTCACAAACACATAAAAACACACATATAAATAGAAATATATATATATATATATAGAAACACACACAAATATATATATATACATATATATATATATATATATATATATATAAACACAACACACACAACACACAACACAACGCCCACAACGCCCACAACGCTCACCAATGCATGCCCAACGATCCCGACACGCACAAACACCTATAAATATAAAAAATATAGTCCGAGAATTCTAGCACACACTCCCCGATGCTAACCCAATGCGCGCACAAGCCCGAAACTAGAAAACTAAGTCGAAATGGCCGTTCGGTCATTTTGACGAACACGCGGTGTGCGGTTCGGAAAATCTCCTGAAACGCACACCAAACCAACTCAGAATCGGCCCAAAATTTACCCACGGGTCCCAAACAATGCCTAGATCCTAGAAAAAATGCTACCGCGTCGATTCTAGGCCCGTGGCAAAAACACGCACGTACTTAGAACCGGCGACGACGAAAACCCCCAAAACGCCCGAAACGCCCGTTTCTTCGCGACACGGCTTTCCGTGTCCGAACGGAGACACACACTCACCCTCAAGACACCCGACAATGTCTACCTAGGTCCGTCTAACCTAGGGCATCACCCAAAATTGGGCCAAATTCGGATTCCACCCGAAATTGACACAAAACCTAGTGTTAAAGTCTCCAAACACAACCCAACTAGTTCCAACTTCCTCCCACGGGTAGCCTAAGGGTCTAGGAAGGTTCTAAACTATTAATTACACTATATAAGAGTAATTATAAGGGAGAAAATTAGGTTTTACCTTTTGGGAGTTGGAATCCCAAGACAAAGTCTCCAAAAAGCTCCAAATCCACCAAACCAAGCTTCCAAGCTCCCAAATCTAGCTCCAACACCAAATCTAAGCTCTACCCACCTAGGTTGGGGGAAAATGCAAGGTTATAGTTAATCATTCATGGAGAATAGAAGAAGAAAGAAGACAAATAGGTACTTACTTGAAGTAGGAAGGAGAAAGGAAGAAGAAAAATGAGTGGAGAAGAAGAAGAAGAAGAAGAAGAGAAGAATATAAAAATGGGAGAGTGGGGGCTGTGGCTGCTGTATTTCGGGTGTGGGCTGCTGTGGGAATCCGGCCAAGCAAACATATAAGGGTTCCCTAATTCTCCAATGACCAAAATGCCCTCCTAACTTGGATTTTGGGTTTCGGGGTTCCAAAAGCACTCAAACTAACTCCAAATCTCTCCAACTAACCCACTAAAAATATAATAAATATAAACCCAAAAATAGGTCTCACAAGGGTGTGGGCTGGGTCGGACATGGGTCCACTAGGGTCTGACATGGGTCCAGGCTAGCCAAAATCCTAAAACAATCAATAAAAATATAATACAACCACTAATAAAATATAAATACAATTAATTATAAATAATACACAATTAACTAAATTAAAATAAAAAAAAATATCCGGCTCTGGAAATGGGGTGGTGACAAGCCTATCCTCCTTAGAAAATTTTGTCCTCGAAATTTAAAGTCAATCGCACTCCCTCTAGGTCAAACCCCCCAATAATCACAGTCAAGAAATTCTACCTAAACAACATGCAAGATCATGGTCTTATTGGTCGTGTTATCACAGTCTCAATCAGGATCACTACACTATCTACCACAGCACAAAAAAAATCTAACAGGTACTAATGAAGCACACCACAAGGAATGGAAAAGAACAGGAAGAAGAACAAAGAGACAGACCTGCTAATCCGACATCCGTAGCATCGGCCTTCTCGATCGTCAACGCATAAGCCCTGCCCTGCTGGGGTGTATCCCTCTGTTGGTGCGGGACATGATGCTGTGCCACAGGTAGCCTAGCTCCAACTCTCTGATCCTGTGCTCCACCCAATGGAGGTGCAGTGGGGCAATCTCACATCTGGTGAGCAGCGGATCCACAGAACAAATACACCTTCAACCTCCTCCTGCAAATATCCCAAGTGTGTCCTGCCTTCCTGCAGTAGGCACAAGTGGGCACCCTCTGATCCTGACCTTTCTGCGCTGCCTTCTGCACATAGGAACGCTTAGCTGGTCCCGTACTGCCACTCGCACTGCCTGAATCATCCCTGCCTCTCTTGGACTTGAGCTCCAAGTCATCCTCTGCTCTCTGAGCATCTCCTACTATCTGCTCGAAAGTCGCCTCGCGGTCGCTCCTAGTCAAAGACTTGACCGCCATAACCAAGCCCTTGCGAAACTTCCTCGCCTTTGCTGCCTCACTCAAGCTATCTACAAATCTGCCCAGACGACAGAACTCCGCTGCGTACTCGTCCACCGTCATGCTCCCTTGGACAAGTGCCTCGAACTGGCTCTCCAAAGCACTGAGCACCACATCTGGGAAAAACTTTTCCTTAAAAAGCCTCTTGAAGGCCTCCCAAGTAAGCCCTGGCACCGTGATCCTCGTATCAGTGCGATACCATGTCAAGCGAGGTCGAACATCTGACTGCCCGCTGCCTCTATCTGCATGCTGTCTGGAATCTGCGCCAGCCTGAATATCCCCTCGATCTGCTCTATCCAGTCATCCGCGTACAGGATCTCTTCTGTACCACGGAACTCCTTGGGCCGCATCCTCTGAAAGTCAATGATACTACCCGGCCTCGGATGCTGAATCTGATCTGCCTGTGGCTGAATCTGTGCCACCCTATCCACTGCCGTCATGGCCACCTGATGGGCGTTCTCAATGCCCAGCCTTATCACATCCACCTGACGGTGCTGCGCGTCCATCATCTCCCTGAAGAACGTAAACAACTGTGCGGCGTCTACTGGTGCAGGAAGTGGTGGAGGAACCACCGGAACGACTGGGGTAGTCCTCGGATCGACAGGTGAAGGAGGATCCCCGAGAGAAACAGATGCTCCCTCGACCGCAGGAGTGGTGAGTGGGGCGGTAGCAGCTGCCTGAATACGAGCTGGACGAGAGGTAGCAGACCTCTCGGTAGCAACTGCTGGAACGGTACGATGGGATCGTGTCTTCGGAGGCATCCTGAACACAGATCAAAAGAAGTCAATACGGCGCAAGATACGATATCATCAAAGAAGGACAGTAATATTTCAAAAGAAACAATTTCAGAATAATTAGATTGGAATTGTTCCTAGTCGTGATTGAGTACACCCTCATCCTAGATCCTAGATCCTATAGCAGGCTCGCAGCAGTACAACTAAGTTGTTGTACCACCACGACATCGCACTAATTGCGAATCGAGACCTGCATGGGGCCGCCACCTCCACTACTAAGGGAAAGAAAACTGCTTCCTCATCTCGCTCCTCTACTCAAGCACAAGCAACCCCCATTAGGCTGAGCGAGCCCCGTTCTGAACGAAGTGCTCCGCCGTCGAGCTGCGCTCCGGGCATCACCGGTAAAGACTTCGATAAGAATGAAACCCTTCGCACACGTTGTACTTGTACGCGCAAGGTCATCTTCTGTGCTAAGAGCCTCTTCGAGGAAGATGATGCACAGAGATATTTTATTATTACGCCCACATTCATAATGTGTCAGCGTAAAAACTACATATTTTCGTAGTCTGGCGTAAAAGCTCAGACTGTCAAAATTTGACGTATACTACAAACTTTGAGTTTTACGCACTGGATGTAAATTCTGGCGTAAAAACTCAAATTTTGGCAGTCTGTCGTAAAAAGCTCAGACTGTTAGATTTTGGCGTATACTGCCAACCTTGAGTTTTATGTACTGAAAATAGATTCTAGTGTAAGACTCAATATTTTGCAGTCCGGCGCAAAAGCTCAGACTGTTAGTCTTTGGCGTGTCCTGCAAGAGTGTAGCGTCTAGCATAAAACTGACTTATTTTCTTGCATTTTGCAGTGGACTTGCAGATCCCTCCTTTGGCTGAAGTGGTGGGCTCTGCTGCTGGAATGCTGAATTCCAACTATCTAGAGAACTTGTCCCATGTGACATTCCCCATCTCTGGAACCGAGTATCCTCAAGAAAGGGGAACTCTGATCTCGTCCCAAGGAGAATGAATGCTGCTGAGTATGATCAGTGGGGAGCCCCTGACATACATAGATGGGACTGAATACAAGAAACCAGGTTTCTTATTCGGGGATGTCATCGACAAACAGTCCCAGACTAAGCCCAAGAAAGAAGATTGGGTGTTTTCTGCTGAGGGCACGGTCATGTATCTGCCAAGGATGTCTAGAGATTACCCTATCTCGGCATTCTTCCATGCCACACATCCTAGGAAGATGATGTGGACTCTGACTCCCGATCTTCATGGGCGACCAGGGAAGATCTCATACAAGAAATGATTGAACCGAGGAGCCTTTATGAGCAGTCCTTCAGGCCCTGTTATGCCTTTCAGAGGATTACTGCCGGGTAGCGTCCCGAGTGAAGACACTTCACTGATCTAGCCGATTCAAATATCGACTTTCTGTAATGACTTTATGGGGCAGTTAGGAGTGTACCCCAAGGTTAACCCTCACACCAGTGGATGGCTTAGCCCCGGGAATCTTCGATGGGCCAGTTTAACTGCCTGGGCCTTGAAGCATTTCCAGATGGAGCTGGAGAGTATTGGCTTGTTTGCTGCTGTGAGTGCCACTAGTGTTGGGCTGCCTCTCAACCCTAACTTGTTCTTAGCTTTGATGGAGCGATATAATTCACCCACTGGGACTTTCGCCACTCCACTAGGTGAGTTGGGTTTAGCCCTTCATGAGATGGCAGAGATTTCAAAGCTGCCAATGGGAGATACTCCTTATGAAGAGTACGTTCCCACAAACAGGGAGCTGAGGGATGCAAACCCTCGGGCAGTGGCAGTGTACCAGGAGCTGATGAGCCACTATCTTGCCTGCACCACCTTCTACAAAGATCCCTCTGATTTGGCTCACATCAACAAATGGGTATCCTACCTCTTCTTCCATCAGGCTAGTAATGCTAAGTCGAACAAGGTTGTAGATAGCAGAGATAAGCCTTTGAACCTCCTGAGCATGCTTAATGCCAATACGGTCGATGATCTCATTGAAGACGCAGTGGCTTCAGATTATATTCTCGATGAGGAGATAGGGGGTTATCCTGCAGGCACTAAAGCCTTTAGTTATATGAGGCATTATCGTAAGCCTCTGTCAAGGGAAGCTCAACTGGCTGGCTTCCTCTCTGTCTGGCTACGCCGATGGGTAGTGCCTGGCATCGCGTCTGCGGATCGTATTCATCGCAACATCTTATGGCCCGTAGTACGGTTGATGTTTGGAGCAAGATTGGGCCTGCTTCCTGCCATGGTATGCAGAATACAAGATGGCCTGAGGGCCATTACTGATGGGCTGCTTGCAGATGATACACAGCGTGAAGGATTTCCCAGAGTGGAATTGCCATTCTTATATCTGATGGGATGGTTAATCCTTCACAACACCAGAGTGATGTCTCCCGGCTCTGCCAGCGATACGGGAAATAACTTCTTGTTGAATTACAATAATTCACTTTGGAATGTGACTAGTGTTATAGATTGTCGACAAGCATTAAATTTTGCCCATGGTTGGAAGCTCTTCTATATCGTCCCCCCCGTACATATCAATCAGCAGGGGACGAAACTTCAGGATGCAGGTCAGGGGAAGACTATTCTTTCTCCTGAAGCCTTTTACTGGTTGGTCTGTATTAGACCTTTCCATCTGCTGTACAGAAGTGAGGACCACTGCTATTTGGAGCCTTATTTGCCCAGCCGGCTTGCCAGACAATTTGGGTACGACCAGTTGCACGTGGGGAATCCTATCACCAGCTTCAAGTCCAAAGGTGAACTTATTAATGGAGCTAGAGGATGGTGGTACTTCATCATGGGTTGTACTGGTACAATCTTTGTTGTGCCCGCGACTTATGTCTCCACGGAGTTGCGCATTCTTCACTCGTACGCGCAGTTTTACGCGTCCATCAATACCTTCCATCTTGATTTTGATGTATATGGAAGTTTCAGGATGCCCTTCCAGAAGTCTACTGGAAGAGAGGAGATCCCATCCGTCTCCTCTGATGAAGGTGAAGACACTACCGGTGCAGACGATTTCTTATTGATAATACCGAGAGGCGTAATAGCTCTGCCAGCAGAGCCTCTCATTATCTCCAATAAGCGAAAGGCTTCCATTCTGAAAGAGCCTTCTCCCCGCAAGAAGAAGACGGTCAGAGGTCCTAAAAGGATTTCCACTCAGGGGGCCTCTAGGAGTGAGCTTGTTGTTTCCCCTGTTGGGGATGATTCTTTGATCAGAGGTCCTTCGCCTTTTAGAGAGGGAACCTCCACAGTTCCGGCTGACAGTGTTGGAGATTCTTTGCTCGCGATCGCTGCCGCTACTACTGCTACTGGTAGTGTTTCGAGATCGCCTTCGAGACCGAGCATATTAAGAATCAATGTACCTTTATCCAGACAAATGGGAATAATCCCTCCTTCGTCTGTAAGTATTTCCAGCTAAATTCTACCCGATGAACCTCGAGTGGATCTAGGTGATGACTGGGATGACTTCCCTCAAACGTCAGTTGGTGCACCCTCTTCTCCAGGTATGACAGCTTGTTTAGCATCATTAAGAAATAATTTAGCTATACAGGCTGCAGACGCAACATACATACCATCGGCCATAGGTAAATGTTGTCTTCACGTTTTCTTCAGGAAAATTAACATCAAATTGATATTAACTTTCTCTTGTCTTCTTTTTAGGTGAAGACCTCTTTAGGGAGGGCAGAGTTGACACAACTTCTGACTTTGTTGCGGATCTATTTAATGAAACGACGGTGATCGACGTCGAAGAAGCATGCTTTGAAACTGCCGATCTTTCATCCGCAACATTCTCGGGGGTCATCCCGCCAGTGGCAGTTCAAATAACATTAAAGGAGGATGAACCCACCATCTCGTCCGTGCCTCCTTCGTCGAGTATACCAGCAACTTCAACTGCTGTTGGTGTCTCTTCTTTTGTTGCGCCATCTGTTGAAGCAACGACTGTGGCAACCTCCTCTGCTGTCATTCCAGAAAGGAGACTTACCGATATTGCGGCCACTCCCAGCGTCCATTCGAGCTTTGCTATGCTAGTGGATCAATACACTAGCATATTCTACCTTACTTTGAAAGAATTGATATTGATGGTGCTGGAGAAGAACCTAGGTTTTGATGCTCTGAAGATGTCCTCCAATCTTCCTATAGCGCATATTAGAAATTTCAGTGACGCTGAAAGAGCTGATGAGCTAGAGCAAATAGTTAATGGTTTAGAACAACCCATTAACGAGTATTTACAACTATCTCGAGACAGCATCGACGATCTGGTTCAAGCTGAGTATGACTCCTTAACTGCAGAACTTGCTGAGCAAATAGAATTTCTAAACAAATCCATCCAGGAACAGCAGCAAGAGATGGATAAAGAGCAGGTTGTCTTGGTGGAGGTTATTCCTCAGCTAGCTAAGTGCCAGGCCGAATGTGAAGGAAATGAAGCGAGGGTTCGAGAATTGGAAGCTAAACTCGCTCAGGCAAGGGAGAGGTTTCTCAAGACATCGGCAGTCCGCAATGTGCTGAAGGGCCAAGTGGATACATCTAAATAGAACTTGACACATGCAGGTGTCATCCACACAAGTTTTGTTAATTCTCTGTCCGGACTATCTCGCTTGAGCAACGACGAAGCAAGGCTGGAACGGGCTCACAATAATATTTTGAACTCCAGGAATGAGAGGATGGCTGCTTTGGCGCAACAGATCCGCGACTTAACGGCTCCTCCCCAATGAAGTACCTTTTTGCTTCTTCTGTAATTTGCTATTCCCAGAGATAATAAAGATACTTTTTCTGACTTTGTGGACCCATCACTTTAGAATATAATATGCTAAGATGAAAGTGATATCAGAGGTATCATTAATATGATATACTTTCGTTAAGATTTTGTTGAATGTAAATCTATTCAGAGGTAATATGAACCTGATAGAATATAATCCAACTAAATTTGTATACTAAACACTATCAGAGGTAATATGAAAATGATAGGTTTACAAATTAGTTAAGCATATCCATTAAGAGGTCATATGAATCTGATAGAATATGATCCAGCTAATCTTTGTGCATGGTATCGTCAGAATAAGATCTTCATCATACTCCGTTAAGCAAAGGAGATCAAGTATAGTACTTCTTCGGGAATTTGCAGTTGATATTAGCCATTATCAAAATTTTTATTAGATTTGGTTAATTTGTAAGTGCCATTTGCAATCATATAAGGACCCTCCATTTCTTTATGATTGTTTGTGCGAAATTTGGTTTGTTGAGGACATCCCACTGGGGAATCTTTGGTGGACCTATTGTTTGTTGTGCACGTTGAGTGCAAATAATAAGTTTGAAACAAGCCCAATCAGGTGATAGGTTTTGTGGCTAGTAAAGGCATCCTGCTAGGGGATTTTTTTGTGGACCCATTACTTTTTGCGCACGAGAGTACAAGTAATAAGTTTGAGACAAGTCCCATCAGAGGTCATATTACCGCGATAAAATATGACTCTGTGGGGGATAGTGGAAAGACATAGTCCAGAGGTAATATGAACATGAATTGATTTTCTCTTTGCTGGGGGAAATGAGGATAGTTCAGATGTAATATGGACATGAACAATTCGTTTCTATTGCAAGTATTCCACAGGGGATTTTTTGGTGGACCTATTACTTCTTGTGCATGAGAGTGCAAGTAATAAGTTTAGGACAAGCCCTGCCAGAGGTAATATGGACGTGGCAGTTTTTGTGGACCTAACACCACTGGCGTACTTAGAGTTAAGTACGGGTGCTAAGTTGAGATGACAACTGATATCAGAGGTAATATGGACATAAAAATCGATAGCCAAAACTCGGAGGGTTTGTTCTGAGGTATTATGGATGTGACAAACTCGGCCCGAGAGAAATATTATGACAGCAGTTCAGAGGTAATATGAATATGAACTAGTGTCTGAAAAACTCATTGAGGAGTGATTCGTTGAGTGTAGTCTATCCGAACATGAAGATAGACCAAAGGATTATTCCGCTGGAGAAATTGATGGGACAATAGCTCAGAGGTAATATGAACATGGCTAGCGTCTAATGAGACTGGTTTGAATAGTCATTGTGGGAGTGTGCAAGTAGACCTAAGGATTGCTCCGCTGGGGGGATTTTTGAAGATCCATCATCCATTGCATATCCGGGATTTTTTTTTGATACGGATGATGGCTCTTTACAAGAATTTGTAGCAAAGGAGAAAATGTTGCACAGAGGCGCTTGCTGGGGATGAATAACCAAGAATTGATTTGTTCATCTGGGTTATGGACTTATTACCCATGGTGTAGTTTAAGTACAAATAATAAGTTGAAACGACTAGCACTATCAGGGGTTATGCGAACGCGATAGTAGGAAGTCGAAGAGAAGAACTTCACTCAGAGGTAATGTGGACATGGTAAGATATGGTGGGGGTAAAGAAAACAGGGCAAAGGTAATATGAGAATGACCATCTTTTATGGTGATAGATTTACTCTGCTGGAGAAAGTGGAGAGACGTAGTTCAGAGGTATTATGGACGTGAACCGATCGATAGCAATAACCTGGGAGTTTTGCTCAGAGGTCACTTGGACATGGCAAATTCAGCTGGGTAAACAAAAAATGTTTGGACAATAGTTCAGAGGTAATATGGACGTGAACTCATGTCCGAAAAATTCACTGTGGAGTGATTTTGTGGGGATAGACCTGAAGAATCTGCTGGAAAACTTTAGGGACTCATCATCCGGTACCTCTTGAGGGAGCAAATTGTCACGCTAGAGTGAAATCAATTTGCAGTGACCGTCTTCTCGTTTATAAATGCAAAGTGATGACTTTGGCGTCGATCAACTCCTGGATTCTCCTTTTTAGTACATAGCATGCCCTTGTGGGGTGATGAATGTACCGATAAAAGAGATAATATTCTGGGTCATCGACCTTGCCAGTCCTTTCAGGGTATCTGATGTTGGGTAACCGAAGCTTGTTTTTCTTCATCAATATATTGAAGATTTCAATGATGTCATCCTCATTGAAGGAGAAAGTCCCTTTTGGCTTTCGGGCTCCTGATACCTGAGTCGTACCGTCTTCAGGGAAGATGGTCATAGTTGAAACAACTTCAGGCTCAGAGGGAATTCTACCCCCAGCTTTGGATGCGACTCTAATTTGTCGAGGGAGACTACCCCCAGACATGTCGTTGTCTGGTTCTTCTTCTTCTTTTTGTTTGCCTTTGTCCACAGAAGTTGATTTAGAAGGGTCTGCCTCTGGTATTATAGGATCAGACTTTGGAGGTTTGGAGTTTGCAGGAGATGTAGTAAACCCTAACCCAAAACGAGTTCGTTGATAGTAAGGATCACCATGCAACGGTATTCGTCTGTCTTTTCCATAGTTGAGTCCAGCCTCGCTTCAACTTCAGATTATAACCCATGTTTTGCATAATCTTCAAAGCCTGTGGGCTATATCTGTGGATTTGCATTCTCCCAACTTAAGACTCGTGAGATTCTTCTTATATAATCGGTCTATTCCGCATTCGACCGAAGATTATTTGATGCTAATTATTGTAAGTCGGTGGAACAATAAAGACAGATTCTTCATGTGGTCCATATGTCATGACGACGTTAGGTGTTGACGCTACCTCCCACATAATCTCCCCACGCTTGGTAGTTAGGGAAACTGAATCCTGCTTTTGATCCTTGTCTTTGCGCTTCTGATAAAGAAATCACGCAAATCAGGGAGATTAGCAGAAGAAGAAGAAGAAGAAGAAGGCTTATTCTGCCTTTTTACATCAGTAGGCCTATGGAGATTAGGAACCATAACCCTTTCTCGGTCATAGGAATACAGCAGTCCACCCATGTAAGTAGAATATGATCCATCATCCGTCTGAGGAGCGTATTTTCCCGTAAAACGGGTCTTCTTTACGCGGATGGGCTTATCCTGGCGTAATCTGGAGCTTTGCAGAGATTTGCGTAAAACAGGGGGAGTCCTCAAACAGCCTCCAGCGTCACGCATAATCTTCTTCTTTTGGTGGCGTACAACTCTAGAGGTTGGGAGATTCGCCACTCGTTTTCCCTTGATGTGATCCAAGGGTCCACCTGCCTCCTTATAGGCGGGAGACGTATTTTTACGCGCATGGCGCGTTTGAAATTTCTGCACGGGCTCTGGGGCCTTACTAGGAATTTTGTCTGTCATGTCACAGACGGGAGACATAGTTTTACGCGTGGGACGCGTTCTAGACTTCTAGATTGGCACTAGGGCATTGCCAGAAGCTTTGTCTGCCACGTCACAGATGGAAGACAGGTTTTTACGCACAAGGCGTATAGGTTGTGATGTCACAACCTTGTTGATCGGAGAGAGAGAGCCTGCAGGAAGGGTAGAGGATGTCCGGGGCATCCATACTTTACGCAGCTTCATGTTATCCTGGACAGAGAGGGGATGAGAGCTACCCCCTGCGCGAAGCATATCTTCATAAGCAGATTGGTCAAATTGGACGACTAACGTCTTCTTCGTTGATCCGATGGATACAGCATAGTGTTGAGCAATGACTTTCTCATCAGATGAGAAAGTACTCTCCAGCAGAGTCGCCATCTTGTATTTGATGATAAACAGAAGAATGAAACTAGGTTTATACGAAACCCTTTCTTTGTTTATAAACAAGAAAAAAGAGTACAATTAATCCTATACAAGGATGTTAAGTACAATAAAAAATAATTCTAGAGAAATATTGCTATAGGAGTCTGATCTGCGGTCGATCACTTTGTCCCTTGGACCACACGATGACGAAGAAGTGCTGTAGAAGAAGATGAAGCTTCAAAGATTGCAGGAGGGATTAAACTCTCGTTGCCAAAGTTGTCAATCAACACTCTCTGTATGTACTCTCTCTCTCTCTCTCTCTCTCTCTCTGACTTTCTACCCTCTGATCCCCTGTGACCGAAGGTCTCTATTTATAGAGCTCAGTCACAGTAACCGTCCAGTAGGCGTAGAAGCCAAACTTTGTGAAGAGAGTAGAACTCTTTACGCGGCGGTTATAATAACTGCTACCCACGTCTGAATGATCTCCTTAATCCGCGTGTGACGCATGTCCCATTATGAGGTAACGCGTATAACTGCTTCTCGAAGACTACGGCATGCAAGCCACATAGGTAACTACGCCTCGCGTAAATATGGTTGGCATAAAAGTCAAATAACTGTCTTCTTGGCGTAAAAGCCAAATAGCCGTCTTGTTGGCATAAAAGCCAAATAGCTGTCGTATTGGCGTAAAAGCCAAATTCTGCGTAAAGCTTGATGCTGCATGAATAATAGGTAACCAGCATAAACTAGCC
Organism: Iris macrosiphon; assembly: GCA_036927795.1. Taxonomy (NCBI): domain Eukaryota; kingdom Viridiplantae; phylum Streptophyta; class Magnoliopsida; order Asparagales; family Iridaceae; genus Iris; species Iris macrosiphon. The sequence goes on along the minus strand of JAYESA010000012.1, from coordinate 157,604,074 downwards.
AATTATCCTTCGTGACTGTGGTCTTGAGCGTATTCTGGGCCAAATAGCCTTATCATGTACCTTTGCAAATATAGCCTGAGTTGGCGTATTTCGAGGAGATAGCATACGGCGTACTCCTATAGTTGAAATAGCCTGGTTGGCGTAACATGCAGGGATAGTGATGTGAGCGTATTAACCCTAATTTTAGCTCTCCCAGTCATTAAAAATAGAACAAAATCTCATACATTAAATGCAGAGATCTGCCCCTATGTCGCTCATTAACTGCAGAGATATGCCTCGAGTTCTGTACGAAGAACAGCTTTTGACGTGGCGTCTGATTTTGTCTCATCTTGAGCGTAAAAACTCATCTCTGCCTATGTAGAATGGGCAGCGTATTCCTTGAATGCGTAAAAATGACTTGTATCAAGGATATGCCACTAAACGACAGTCTGGGGCTCTGTGCAAAATCATCATTACAGCCGTCCTCTCGATCGTCGTGTAGTACTCTTTGTCAGGAGTCAGGTTCACTATTTTTGTCTGACAGGTTCATTCGAGGAATACGAAGAGTTCCTCGTACAACTTCACGCTGCATTAAAAGCAGACATATTTTACGTCGGAGGGAGGTGTAGCAACCTTTTATGCCAAAACAGCCTTGAAGCGCTGCTTTACGCGGGCAACTCTGAAGTCATATTTTACGTCGCACAGCGCTGAAGCTCTGTTTTACGCGTGCTTCATGTATGTTGGGGGCTTTACGCGTATAATTTCCCAGCGTATTTTTCATGCTTCTACATGGTTAATTCTAGGATTTTTATTTCTGTCGAATTAAGTGGAGAGAGAGAGAGAGAGAGAGAGAGAGAGAGAGAGAGAGAGGTTTGTGGAGGTTCTCATCTAGGATTTTTAGATCTTCTAGAAGCCATATCTCCTAGTTCTGGACTCCAAATGCATCCCCGTTTCTTGTGTTGAAACCGTCTTGAGGTATAATATCAGAATACCTAATTTATTTTCATAAATTCTAAAGCTAAATTTTTAAAAATTCGTGGAGTGTCAATTGTCCGAAATCTGACATGTTTCGGTGTTTTCGAGATTTTTAGAGATCCCGAAATCGGAATCATGATCCGTTTAAAATTTCAGAAATATAACATGATGAAATATAACATATATTTTTCTTAGAATTAAATATGCTAGTTACTATTCTGAAAAATTTGTGCAACCTACAAGTAGCTAAAAAATTACCGAAAACTATCATCTGTGCGCCATATGGACGATAATTCTTTACCGGTTAGAGATTTGGTGAAACCATCGATTATAATATTATGTTGCGCTAAAATCTACATAATTTCATATATAAATCTTGGTTTTGTGTCAGTTAACTTTTTGGTCAACAAAATGTCTCGATTTGTGTGCCACGGATCCCGAATTCGTAAAATTGATTTTCTTGAACTAAAATCTAGGGTTAGCCTTAAAATCAGAATATAATTAAATTAAATTAGTATTTAGGTTATTTTATTCAGAATTAAAATAGATTAGACTATAAAATTTGTCCAACCACTTTTTTAGATCTAACTTGTTTAATTTATGTGACGGATAGATCGGACGACGTCTTGAGTTGCGACTTCATCCTTTTTCGGAGCAGGTAAGATATTGTGGTGCCCCGTTCCCTCAGTGCGGCTAAGAAATACAAATCAGTGTCGTTCGATCGGGATAGATTGAATTAAGATCTTATTCTCGTTATGGATTTGCTTCTTCGGAATCGATTCATATATTCAGTGGACCGTGCCCCGATGATGGACTTACCGGCAGAGTCAAGAGGGACCTCTCCGCTGCAAGTTTTCTTGCCTAGTTTTTGTTGTTGCCTTGTTGCTTTCGTGCTTTTGAGTTAGTTTTTGGATTTGCATTTTTTTAAACGGTTTCGATAGATTTTATTGCTTTCGTTCTTTGAATTGTATTTCATTCCGAGCTTAGAAAGAGTAGAAGAGGTATTGATCAGCTGTTCGTGGCAATGTAGACGTCGTGCAAATGAAGTCTTGAAGTACCTCTTTTCTTTTCTTTCTCCAACCAACTTGTGAGTGGCTATATTCGATTCAGTTGACCCTTCTTCCAAGTCTTCACATCTAAAATCTTGTATTCTTGCTTGTTCCGATTAAACGATACCAAAATAATTAAAAGATGTCAAGATAAAAAGGAATAGACTTGGACTACTTTATGCTTGTCAATCAACTTGTGAAGGGTTACATTATTGTATGCTAGTTCGTTTAAAATGTTCTTCATATGCTTCAATTTTAGTTAGAATGTATACTTCTTCTAAAATTATGCTATGTGTAGAACACACCTTGTTATGCAATAAACTGTTCAGGGAGACCATGCAAAATAAATTATGACATGTTACTTGTCTCGTACTCATGTTGCCCCAACTACATCAATTGATAACTTAGTATAGACGTCATTTGATCACGGACAACTTGTGCACAAGGTTAATGGTTCCTGCGGACGGTCGCTGGGGCACTGGCACCGATCCGATCCGGACGGAACATCATGTTAGTCTCTCGAGCGGGCGGGATGGCATGCTACGCCTCGAGATTCTATCATTGCATACCACTCTCGCCCAAGACTATAACTCGTCCATTATGGCATCATGCCAGTGATCCCCTCGTACATTTAAACCCATACAAGCTAACTTGTGTCTTCGTGGCAGGGAAGGACACGGTATGTATTGTGCAAGTGGTTCATACGGGCAGGTAAAAGTTCCCGAACGGTGGCATATTTATTTAAGTAAATTTTTATATCAATGCTTGCTTGTAAACTGAACTAAGGCAATATAGAAAGATCACAAAATAACTTGCATGCTTCATATAAACAACGTGTTGATTGGTATAGTTAGGTTAGCTCGCATTCACCAGTGCATTTTGATATACTGACCCTCGTTGAAACAGGTTTCCCGCACCAAGGAGATCCTACGAGGAGCTGAAGCTACTTCTCATTCCATTCCACCAACCGGCATGTCCCGATCGTGCCTTAGTAAAAGCATTTTGAAGATCCAGGAGCTCATAAACATAACTTATGTAGCTCCATTGAAAGGCTATAGCCCCGCCTGGAGGTCTCTTATTTTGTAGCTTTAGTAAAATAATGTAATGTACATGACGACTATCTCATTTTGAGTCCACTTTTGTAAGCCAGTGCGGCAATTATCCGACTCGTTCAAGAGTTTGTAAAAGATGTTCATTATTAATAAAGAGAACTTTTCCAGGTTTTAATATTATGTTTCAATTTTCTGCGTACTTTGAATATGTGCCCGTTATGCAAAAATACCTTAGCCTTGTGCGATGCGCAACTTAGGCACGCACGGCGTCACACCCGGGGGACGACTATCGATGCTACAGAATCGGAGCATGACATATTGGTATCAGAGCACAGCTTCAAGTTCCTTTGACCCTTGTATCAGAAAAGTTCCTTTAACGATCTATTCCCTATGCGAACTCTAAAACTCGTTAGGCCAAAATGAGATACGTTGCATACAATGAGTCCATAATACATTATGAACCTGATATCAGTTACCTTCTTTTGAAGGAATGAGTCAAGCGCAAGCATCAGCGCTAGCACAAAGAGAGGTACAAGCCCAAGAAAGTAGTTTCGGCACCTCAAAAAGTTCTAGAAGCCAGCGAGCCATGCCTCGTGTCGGCCCGATAGAGCAAATGATGCGGATGTTTGAGGCTAGCCAACAGAGGAAAGATGCTCATTATGAATGAGCCAAGAAGTGCATGGAAGAACAACAGAGCAAGTTCGAAGGCAATCTAGAAGCCCGATTTACAGTCCAACAAAAGCAGATAGATACCCTGTAACATATCGTTTAGACCTTGGCCTCCAACCACTCCGCAACGACAGCAGCGTCACCGGTGGAGCTACCCGCGCCTGAAGTCGAAATGCCTCAAACTCCAAAGAAGAAGGATGCGACTACCTTTGACTTTGTTCAAAAAGGTCTGTAACACGCCATTTAAAGGGACTGAAGATCAGATAGTGGCTCTAGATTGACTGGCAGAGCTTGAGGATCACTTCAAACTACTAGAGGTACCTGAAGAGAAGCGTGTCGTGTGTGCCAAACTACGGCTTCTCTTAAACGCGTACGATTGGTAGGACGTGTACCGAAGGTCCCTCTTCGTAGAAGAAGAAGGCGAGTTGATCGCGTGGGCTACCTTCCGTAGCACATTCGAAGAGGAGTTCATACCCCCTCCCGTACATCGGCAGAAGGAGAACGAGTTCGTGCAGCTTCGCCTAGGCAACATGACAGTGAAGTAGTAATCCGTCAAATTCAACCGGCTCTCCAAATTTGCAAGATCATATTTACCTGATGTGGCGAGTCGTGCCAGACGATTTGAAGGTGGCCTGCAACCTGCCATCCATGCACACACGGTCCCCAGTACCAGACTATGCGGGGAGTTCTCAACCATGCCCTTTCTCTTGAACCGCATTATCCTCCAGTTGCTGCCGGCACTGTACATACTTTTAATCACAAGCGCCATAGCAACGAGAAAGGAAACAACGCTCAAAAGAATCCAAATAACGGTGGTCAGCAGAGAAGAAACCCAGGGTACCCATGTTTCTTCTGTCAGAAGCCAGGGCACACGGCCAAAAATTATCGTAAGAAGCTCGGGTTATGCTTAGTATGTGGTGATCCAAACTATCTAATAAATGACTGTCCGTACTAATCTCATCGCCTCCCTCAACATCCAAATCCTGCCACAGCACCCCAGGCCAACCGAGCCGCGCCACAGCAAGAGCGTCGTCAAGCTCAGGGCCGGTGTACACTATGACACAAAAAGAAGCCCTAGCATCGGACACCGTTGTGTCAGGTATATTGCTTTTCAATAACATACCTGTACGTGTGCTATTTGATTCTGGTGCAACGCATAGCTTTATATCCACGAATTTTGCCATGGAAAACAATATAAAAATGACACCATTGTATCTAGACCTTAGTGTTAGCACCCCGTCGGGCACAAAAATACATGTTCGTTCAGTATGTCAGGGTGGTCACGTTTGAATCGGGGGAAGAAAACTCTCGCTAGATATTTTAGTCCTAGATGTTCGAAATTATGACGTCATTTTGGGGATGAACTGGCTCGACGCTTGCTCGACAACAATCGAATGTGCAGAGAAACGAGTCATCTTTTGCCTACCTGGAGAAGCCGAATTTTGCTACACGAGTAGTCCAACAACAGATGCGTCCAGGCCCTGCATGGTGATTTCTGCGATGTCTGCTCGACGGATGCTACACTCTAGATGCGAGGGATACTTCACGGCAGTTTAGGACACGCAGCTGGATTACGCAAACGTTGAGTCTTCTTCCATTGTGGCGGAGTTCCCTGATGTATTTTTGAGCGAACTACCCGGCATGCCACCTGACCGAGAGATCGAGTTCACCATCGATATCTTCCTAAATACTCAATCGATTTCCAAAGCTCCAGACAGAATGGTCCCTGCTGAACTAAAGGAGTTAAAGTGTCAACTTCAAGAACTGCTGGATCATGGATATATTCGTCCGAGCGTGTCTCCTTGGGGCGCACATGTGCTCTTCGTAAAGAAGAAGGACAGAACGTTGCGACTCTGCATAGATTATCGGGAGCTAAATAAGGTCACTATCAGAAATAAGTATCCCCTGCCAGGATAGACAACCTCTTTGATCAGTTGCAAGGAGCATTGGTGTTTTCAAAGATCGATCTTCGCTCTGGCTAACACCAATTAAAGATTAAGCCAGAGGACATGTCGAAGTCTGCATTCCGAACCCACTATGGCAATTATGAGTTTTCTGTTATGCCGTTTGGACTGATGAATGCCCCTGCCTCTTTTATGGATTTGATGAACCGTGTGTTCCGACCCTTTTTCGACAAATTTGTGGTAGTATTCATAAATGACATCTTACTATACTTGAAGAATAAGGATGAACACGTGGGACACCTGCAGATGGTGCTTCAAACTCTTCGAGACAATAAGTTGTACGTGAAGCTAAGTAAGTACGAGTTATGGTTGGACAACATATTTTTCCTTAGACACATTATTTTCGCAGAGGGCATCTCAGTTGATCCGAAGAAGGTAGAAGCCATCGTGAAGTAGAAAAGGCCTGAGTCAGCTATCGACATTTAGAGTTTCCTTGGTCTAGCAGGCTACTACATGAGATTTATAAAAGATTTTGCAAGGATCGTCTCGCCTCTGACTCATCTCACTAGGAAGGGAGTAACGTTCGTGTGGACGGACGACTGTGAAGCTTAATTTATGGAGTTAAAGCAGGGACTTGTCTCAGCACCAATCCTTACCCTTCCGGACGGACCCAATGATTTTAAGATCTATAGAGATGCCTCAGGAAAGGGTTTGGGATGTATCTTTATGCAGAGGGACAAAGTGATAGCCTTTGCGTCAAGGCAGTTGAAGCCTCACGAGAAGAACTATCCAACGCACGATCTGGAGCTTGCGGCGGTAGTGTTCGCACTGAAGTTGTGGAGGCATTACCTCTATAGTGTGTCGTACGAGATCTTTACGGATAATAAAAGTCTAAAATATCTCTATACTCAGAAGGATCTGAATCTACGGCAACGACGATGGCTTGAACTCCTTAGCGACTTTGACTTGATGATCAGATACAGACCGGGCAAGGGTAACATTGTAGCTGATGCGCTGAGTCGAGTGTTCGTTGGAAGCTTGGCTATCGATGACAGGCTGCGACGGGATCTTAAAAGTTTGGACATTACACTCTGAATCAGATACAAAAAGGGGGCGCAAGTGTCTCAGCTATGCCTCGAACCAGACTTATTAGAAAAAGTAAAGTCCGCTCAGAAAGACGACATATTCCTGAAAAAGATGCAAAGTCTTATCTCAGCGAGAAAGGCAACCGACTTTGCGGTAAGCACGGACGGAATGCTGCGGGTGAAGGAAAGATTGTGCGTTCCTAACGATGCAAACCTCAGAAAGGAGATACTCATCGAAGCCCACTATGCGAGTTACACTTTACATCCAGGAAGCACAAAGATATATCGAGACCTCCGTACGATATTTTGGTGGCACAACATGAAAAAAGATGTGACTTTGTTCGTGTCGTAATGCATGGCTTGTCAGAGGGTAAAGGCCGAGCACCAGAAGCCGAACAGAGTGATGCAGAACCTTGCTATACCGGAGTGGAAATGGGAACACATAATGATGGACTTTATTGTTGGTTTGCCAAAGACACAACGGGGGAACAATGTCGTCTGGGTCATCGTCGATCGACTCACCAAGTCAGCTCACTTTCTGCCTATCAAAGTTACTTGGAGTGCCGACCGCCTGGCTTAGATCTACCTTAACGAGATCGGTCGACTTCACGGCGTGCCCGTATCCATTATCTTCGATCGAGATGGACGATTCTTATCACGCTTCTGGGAAAGCCTTCAGTCAGCAATGGGGACAAAGTCGAAGTTCAGCTCCACCTACCACCCTCAGATAGACGGCCAGACAGAGCGGGTCAACAAAATCCTCGAAGACATGTTGCGGCTCTGCGCCTTGGACTTGAATACAAGTTGGGACATACATCTACCGTTAGTCAAATTTGCATACAATAATAGCTATCAATCCAGTATTTAGATGGCGTCGTATGAGGCATTATATGGACGAAAATGCAGATCCCCGATCTGTTGGGATGGAGTTGGTGAACGGCAAATTCTTGGCCCGAAACTTGTAAAAAAAATCGTCCAGAAGATCCTCTTGATCCGTGAACGGCTGAAGGTAGCACATACTCGTCAGAAAAGCTACTCAGACACGTATCGACGACATCTTGAGTTCTCAGTAGGTGATCGAGTATTTATCAAGGTCTCGCCTATGCGAGGAGTTACCAGATTTGGAGCAAAGGGAAAACTAAGTCCAAGATTCGTCGGTCCGTTCGAGATACTAAAGCGAGTCACCCTGGTCGCATATCAGATTGCCCTGCCACCGTCACTATCTGAAGTGCATGATATCTTCCATGTTTTACAGCTTAGGAAGTATGTGTATGACCTGAGTCATGTGGTGGATCTTGATCAACTGGACTTGAAGGCAGACTTAACTTATGTTGAATATCCTGTGCGGATCTTGGATTACAAAGAGAAGTTGCTTCAAAGTCGCTCGGTTCCTCTCGTGCACGTGCTTTGGAGAAATTATTTTGTCGAAGAATCGACTTGGGAGCTTGAGTCTGAGATGAGGGACAAGTTTCCTTTATTTTTTCATAGTGGTAGGTTATATTCCTAAGTTTCGTGGACGAAACTTCCTATTAGTTGGTTAGGATGTGGTGCCCCGTTCTCCCTATTCGGGGAGCGCGGCCAAGAAATATAAATCGATATCGTTTGATCAGGATAGACTGAATCAAGATCTTATCCTCGTTATGGATTTGCTTCTTCGGAATCGATTCCCATATTCAGTGGACCGTGCCCCGAGGATGGACTTAGCGGCAGAGTCAAGAGGGACCTCTCCGCTGCAAGTTTTCTTGCCTAGTTTTCGTTGTCGCCTTGTTACTTTCGTTCTTTTGAGTTAATTTTTGGATTTGCATTTTCTTGAACAATTTTTATAGATTTTATTGCTTTCGTTCTTTGAATTACATTCCATTCTGATCTTGGAAATAGTAGAAGAGGTATTGATCAGCTGTTCGTGGCAATGCAGGTGATCGTGCAGTAGATATCGTGCGAACGAAGTCTTGAAGCACATTTTTCCTTTCCTTTCTCCAACCAACTTGTGAGTGGCTATATTCGATTCAGTTGACCCTTCTCCCAAGTCTTCACATCTAAAATCTTGCATTCTTGCTTGTTTCAATTAAACGATACCAAATTAACTAAAAGATGTTAAGATAAAAAGGAATATACTTGGACTACTTTATGCTTATCAATCAACTTATGAACGGTTACCTTGTTGCATGCTAGTTCATTTAAAATATTCTTCATATGCTTCAATTTTAGTTAGAATGTATACTTCTTCTATAATTGTGCTATGTGTGGAACACACCTTGTTATGCAATAAACTGTTCATGGAGACTATGCAAAATGAATCATGCCATGCTACTTGTCTCGTACTCATTTTGCCCCAACTACAATAATTGATAACTTAGTATAGACGTCGTTTGATCACGGACAACTTGTGCACAAGGTCAATGGTTCCTGCGGACGGTCACTGGGGCACTGGCACCGATCCGATCCGGACGGAACATCATGTTAGTCTCTTGAACGGGCAGGATGGCATGCTACGCCTCGAGATCCTAGCGTTGCATACCACTCTCGCCTAAGACTATAACTCAACCATTATGGCATCATGCCAGTGATCCCCTCGTACATTTAAATCCGTGCAAGCTAACTTGTATCTTCGTGGCAGGGAATGACATGGTAAGTATTGTGCAGGTGGTTCAGATGGGCAGGTATTGTGCAGGTGGTTCAGGTGGCATATTTATTTCAGTAAATTTCTATATCAATGCTTGCTTGTAAATTGAACTAAGGCAAGATAGAAAGACCACAAAATAACTTGCATGCTTCATATAAACAATGTGTTGATTGGTATAGTTGGGTTAGCTCACATTCACTAGTGTATTTCGATGTACTGACCCTCGTTGTAACAGGCTCCCCACACCAAGGAGATCCTGCGAGGAGCTAAAGCTACTCTCCATTCCAGTCCACCAACCGGTACGTCCCGATTGTGCCTTAGTAGAAACATTTTGAAGATCCATGAGCTCGCAAACATAACTTATGCAATTCTGTGGAAATGCTATAGCCCCGCTTGGAGGTCTCTTCTTTTTAAGCTTTAGTAAAATGAAGTAATATACATGACAACTATCTCATTTTTAGTCCACTTTTGTAAGCCCGTGCGGCAATTATCCGACTCATTCAAGAGTTTGTAAAAGATGTTCATTATCAATAAAGAGAACTTTACCATGTTTTAATATTATGTTTCAATTTTCTACGTACTCAAAATATGTGCTCGTTATGCAAAAATATCTTAGCCTTGTGCGATGCGCAACCTAGACATGCATGACGTCATACCTGGGGGACGACTATCGATTCCACATAATAGGGGCGTGACAGATACCTTGCTAACTCTTACAATATTTGTATGCTTTTTTCAGTTATTATTTTCTTATCGTATATAGTTTCTTGATGCTCTTTGTCATATTTGATTTATCGCATGCTACTCTAGTCTTATTTTCTCGTTTTACGTACACGTATATTATTTGCCTTCCATATATGTTTTTTGTCTCTACTTTCTCGTCACGTATTTGATATATGCTCCACCTTGTGCGTACGACTTGACATATGTCACGCCCCAGTCCTAAAATATGAAGGACCAGGAATACGTAAGCATGTCAACCGTATGTATATGGCAACTCTAATATATGGATACCATAATACACACGTACGCTGTAATATGAATAATAACTCACATGTGGTATATATATTGTCACAAGTCATAGGGCATAACTGATCTCATCCACAAAATCAAATAACCAATCAACTATAACTGAATCAAGTATAAAATGCTCGATAAAACAAGTAGTTGGGTGGAGACAAATCCACTACCAAACTAGAATGTAAGAGAAACCACATAAGAATATCTAATGAACGATGAGACTCGAAGAGATTACCTCCTCGAAAGAGATAAGTAGCAAGTCATGATCCGTGCTCCTGTGAATGGTCATGATCGTCTACACCTGGAAAGGGACCAAGTCCTCAAAGGGACGTAACAAGATACATAGAAGCATGACAATTTGAATACAGTAAACATGCATAATATGTAGAAAATATATAAGTACGCTGTACAAGACAATCTATATGAATGCATAATGAGGACAACTTTTCTACGTATGGGGATGGGTAGGCTACTCTATCTAATCTCACAACTCACACACACGTCTAGAACATCAGAAATCGACATACCGCGAGGGTAGTGACCAGCGCGACTCCAAAAATTGACATACCACGAGGGTAGCGACCAGAGCGACACACTACCATAGTGCATGCTAGATACTACGGTTTACAGAGTGGTTATAGCCCATACGCCTACTAATTGTCCTCCCCTCCCATGATACTATGTGTCAAGTGTGTGTCAACATATATATAGTATATAATTGTCAAACCCCCTTCCTAAAAATCGTATATACTCTTTATTTATTAATTATTAATTAAATTGTAGTAATTAGGTCTAAATAGGAGAAATAGATTTTTAATAATTTTTATGTCAGGTGTTCGGGCACTTAGATAACTTATGGGACCATCAGAAATTTTTCAGAATTTATTCCATGTAGGAGATCCCTTGAGCAGTTGCTAGCCTAACGATGTGCATTACCCTAATCTATAAATTTTCTTATGAGTATATATATATATATATATATATATGTATATACAAATATATATATATATGTATATATATTTTATAAAGAAAAAAAGGAAAAGAAAAGAAAAGATAATAGTAATAATATAATAATAATAATAATAATCTACGTATTATACTTAAAGTTCCTTAGGAACTTTGCTTCAGCAACTTTGTGCTAGTCCCTCCTTAGCAAAATGCTGCTGGACCGCCCACTTATATGACCCCTTTTAGCAAACTCATTAGTTGCTGTGACTCACTTCAGCGCCAACAGGAACCCGCCCCTATTCTTCAGCGGACCCGCTCCAATCCAACCCTCTCTCTTTCCTTAATATATAATATATATATATATATATATATAGTTAGCTCTCATAAAACCCTAACCTAATTTCCAGACCTTCTCTTCCCATCTAGAGCCGTCACCGCAGCCAGAGAAGCCCCGCCAAGCCATCCAACCATCCCGTCGACGCCGACCTCGCGAACTGCAGTTTCCCACTCGAGGCACCTTCGCCCGGCGTGATTTTCCGTCGACTCGCTCAGCCAAACGTTGTTCCGTTTTTATAGGTATGATCATCCCTCAACCCTCTTCCATACTTGTTTTATAGCCAACCTCGGAAAATGTGTGCCCCTAGGTGAAAAATAGCGTCCAAGTCGGTGCGGACAGACCCAATTCTGGGATCGCAGAATTCCAGAATGACCATCCATATTGCCGAGTTCGTATCTCCCACCACAGAGATCCGAATTCGGTGATTCTTTTTATACCTGTAGAATACCTGACCTAGTTTATTTTTTGTAAAATAATCCTATGCTATTAGTTACTGTGGAAATAATTATATTCGTCACAAAACTGCGCGCACCCACTTTTTTCAGATTTCCAAAAGTTAGAAAACGGAGTGCGCCCCGCCAAACGGGACCGCCCCACCGTGTGCCAAGTATACCGAATGGTACACGCAGCATAAACGGATACGTGAAAATTCGTGGGGACTGATTCGGACGCGTGTGCGCGCCAGAATCAGGCCGTATCCGCGGACACATCCCGTATCGCAACTTTTGTGGAACTCGCGCATATTTTGTGCACGGTTGTCAGATTACGACAAAACTTGCGCCACTGGACTCGTGGTAACGCGCTGGTCCTGTGACCCAATTTTCACGCATTTCTGAGACGGTTGACCAGATCGCCAATTGGCGGGCCCCACAGTTGACTTTTTAGACAAAATAGTGTTCGGCTCATCGGAATCCACATTTGGACATACCGTTGGGTTCGTATTGATATTTAGAGTTGTTTGACCCATAGTTTGTCCCATTTAGAGAATGTTACCCTCGGCACGCTTTTCGGTGCAAAGTGGGCCACACGTGGACCCCATTTTGCCCGAAATTACCGTTTTGCCCCTGTGTCCAAATGGGACTAAAGGGAAGTGCTTTTTAGCTATTTTGCTCATTCTAGAAACGTTGGTGATATTTATTTCAGCATCCGGAGACATTTGTTCTGTGGCCATAGCTTTTGATCCTGTGCGTTGACTTCTGGACAGTACACCTTGCAGCTTTCCTACCAGGCAAGTATACCTTGCCATTGTACTGTTATTTATATTCCATATGTTGCATGCATCTTTATTTTCTGTCTTTAGTTTATATATTTTAATTGTTATATAAAATGCTCGCGACGGTGACGTCGCGATATGTTTTTATTTATGTATTGCATTGACCTTGTTTATGAGACTACCCCATTATCATGTAGCATCATTAGGTTCATTTGACTGTGACACATATTTTTACATGAGTTGTGAGTCTCATATAGATCACGGACGCACATATTGACTGATCATCGGTACGTGTGGGACGTGCGTTAGGAATAACTGTTGTTAGAAACTTTGCATGCTAGAAGACTTAGCAGTTATTAGAGGTCTATGGACATAGCCTATTGTAGTACGGTGGTCCCATCCTTGTCCTTGTTTGGTTGCAGGATTGGGCTAGGGTACTAAGGATAGGCTATGGACCAAATCGTGTCATGGATGTGACATGCTTAGAGCATGGGGTGGGGAGAACAACAAGTACCGCATTTGAGCTCCTTTACACTTTTTCTTCTGTAACCCGGAAGCTCCGCTGGAGATACGGGCGGTGATGACCCCTTTACTACTTGGCGGGCCTCTGCCGTTCAAAAGACGATATGCCTTTGAGGCCCCTGGTTCTCCGAGAGAGTTATGCCAATCCCAGTTCTCAGCCAGATAGCTCACTTGTTAGAAAGTTGTTCTCAAACTGCATTCACATAGATGGTTAGGCGACCCATTGGATATTTATTTTAGTACTTTATTGGCATGTGTTTAAGTATCTTGTTATGTCCCTCTGAGGACCTGGTCCACTGCCAGGTGTATCTGTTCTTGAGTATTTGCAGGAGCGCAGATTTGGATGGTTGTATATGCTTTGTGGACGTCTTCTCTTCGAGCCGTGATCGATAGCTGGTATACTTATATTGGGCTTGATTGTGTTGTACTTATATTGTATTTACTTTTCCATTTGAGTTGGTAGTGGATTTGTTTCCATCCAACTATCATCCTTAAATACTTCTTATTGAGATCTAGTTTCATAGACATTGGTTATTTTATTCAGATATAATTTTGGTGGATGAGATTTAGATTATACCCTGTGACTTGTGACATATGTTTTATACCACTTGTGGATTTGATATTCATATTACAGCGTACGTGTGGATTTGGTTTCCATATATATATTGGAGTTGCCATATCCATGCGGCTGGCATGCTTACGTGTCCTAGTCCTACGTATTTTTAGGACTGGGGCGTGACAATAATTATGACTAAAAAATACACATGCAATGAATATATAAAAATATAATAAGCATGCAAAGATACTGTAAGCAATTTGGCAAGGTATCTTGCCTGGCAAGAAAGTTGCAAAGTGTACGCGTCGAAACGTCATGCACATTGATCAAAACTATGGCATCAGAATGAACGTCTCCGGATGCTGAAATAAACATCACCAAAATTTCCAGAATAAGCGAGATAGCTAGAAAATACTACCCATTCATCCAATTTGGACACAGGGGCAAAACGATAATTTTGGGTCAAAAGCGGATCCACATGTGGGCCACCTTGCATCGAAAAGCGTGCTAGGAGTAAAGGTCTCTAAATGGGACAGATTATAGGTCAAACAAATTCTAAACGTCAATACGAACTCAACGGTATGTCCAATTTTGAATTCCGGTGAGCCAAACACAAATTTACCCTAAAAGTCAACCGTAGGGCCCGCAAATAGGCGACTTGGTCAACTGTCTCAGAATCGCATGAAACTTGGGTCACAGGACCAGCGTGATACCACGAATCAAATGGCGCAAGTTTTGTCGCATTCCAACGAGAGTACACTAAATGGTGCGGTATTTTACAAAAGTTACGATACGGGGACTTTTTACGGATACAGGTTGATTCCGAAGCGCACACACGTCCAAATCAGTTTTCGCGAAAGTCCACACCTCAGGATATACCATATGCGCCTTTTGGTACAATTGGTACGTGACAAGGCGGTCCCGTTTGGCGGGGCGCGCTCCGTATTATAATTTTCTAATATTTTAAAAGTCAAGTTTTTTGTCAATTTGGAGGTTGAATAATTTAACACATAGAATAAATTAACAAAAACTAAAAGAACAAAAAAATTCTCGATTATATGGAGAAGAAAAAACCTTTTATTTGTTTTCGAAAATAACAAACAGGTTGATGGCAAATTGGGTGTGAACATGGGATTTTGGATTCGAAATTCTGAACTATTTTTGGTCAATTTTTCGGACATTTTTCGGTCGATTTTTTGACCGATCCGGGACAGGAAAACTGGTGTCGCTTGAATGAAAATCCTAGAGGGTTAGGTTATGAATGTACACGAATAAACCGCACACAAAAATAATCAAAATTGAGGAAGATATATCACCTTGAAGATGGGCCAAAACTGTGCGTATGCGCGTGCGTGGTGCGCACTCGCGGACGACCGGCGGGCTGCGGCGGCGGCTGTGCGGAGTCGGCTCGGGGGCGACGGCGACCCTCAGGGTTTGCGCATGGGTTTAGAAATTTGGTTTATGTGTAATGTATATATATGTATATGTATATATATAAGGGAGAGGGAGAGTGGGAAAGGGTCTGCGGGCTCGTTTGGTAAGGGGGGTGAAAGTTGCTGTGAATGGGTGGTTAGAGAATAGGTTTTGGGTTATTAGGATTTATAGTTATTGTAGTTTAGGGTTAGTTAAGGATTTAGTTTAGTGGTTTTTATATAGGTTTTTCTTTTTCTTTTCTTTTCTTCTTTTCTTTTATTATTACTATTATTATTATTATTATTATTATTATTATTATTATTATTATTATTATTATTATTATTACTAACATTATTATTATTATTATTATTATTATTATTATTATTATTATTATTATTATTATTATTATTATTATTATTATTATTATTAAATATATATATATTTATATTTATAGATGTGGTAAAAATCCCAAAAATCATATTTGCACACCAAAAATAAATTCTAGAAAATTATTTTGTAAGTCTTTAATAAAATACTATACCAAAAATATTTTATAAAATATTTTATAATTAATAATTAGACATTTATTTAGTTATAATAAATCAAGTAATTGTATTATTTAATTAACTAAGTAATTAATTAAATAATTATCCACAAAATAGGTAATTGTAAATAATATGCACATCTTTAAAAAGAAAAAGTGCCTAAGGCATGGAAAATTATGGGATGCTAATTGTAGGAAGTTAGAATTGAAAAATAACCACAAATAAATTATATATATAAATCATCTAAATATTTAATAATTAATCTATGGTCGTTACACTAACGTCATACTAACACCAAGGGATTGAATTTCTAAACCACAAAAGGATCCTGCAGGTAGTGTCTCCTGTGTAGGCTACTTTCTGTCACCACCCCATTTCCAGAGCCGGGTATTTTTTTATTTTAATTTGGGTTAATTGTGTATTATTTATAATTAATTGTATTTATATTTAATTAATGATAGTATTATTTTTATATTGATTGTTTTAGGGTTTTGGCTAGCCTAGACCCATGTTAGACCCTAGTGGACCCATGTCCGACCCAACCCACACCCCAGTGAGACTTATTTTTGGGTTTAAAATATTTATTATATTTTTAGTGGGTTAGTTGGAGAGATTTGGAGTTAGTTTGAGTGCTTTTAAAACCTGAAACCCAAACCCAAGTGAGTGGAGGGCATTTTGGATATTTTGGACATTAGAAAACCCTTTTATTTGCTTGTGGCCGGTTCCCACACCCCCTCACCCGTGAAACACAGCAGCCCCTCCCCTCTTTATTTCTTCTTCACTTCTTCTTCTTCTCCACTCCTTCTTATTCTTCCTTTCTTCTTCCAATTTTCCACTTCAAGTAAGTTTTCTCCTTTTTCTTCTCTTTCTTCTTCCATTTATTACTCTTGTGTGAACCCTAACCCTACATTCTTCCCTAACCAAGGTGGGTAGAGCTTAGATTTGGTGTTGGAGCTTGGATTGGGAGCTTGGAAGCTTGTTCTGGTAAATTTAGAGCTTTTTGGAGACTTTGGCTTGGGATTCCAACTCCCAAGAGGTAAACCCTAATTTGCCCCCTTGTAATTACTCTTATATAGTGTAATTAATAGTTTAGAACCTTCCTAGACCTTAGGGCTACCTGTGGGAGGAAGTTGGAACTAGTTTGGTTGTGTTTGGAGACTTTAACACTAGATTTTGTGTCAATTTTGGGTGAAATCCGAGATTGGCCCAATTTTGGGTGATGCCCTAGGTTCGACGGACCTAGGTATACATTGTCGGGTGTCTAGAGGGTGAGTGCGTGTCTCCGTTCGGACACGGAAAGTCGTGTCGCGGAGAAACGGGCGTTTCGAGCGAATTTGGGGTTTTCGTCGTCATCGGTTCTACGTGCGTGCGCATTTTCGTCACGGACCTAGAATCGACGCAGTAGTATTTTTTCTAGGATCTAGACATCGGTTAGAACCTGTGGGTAAATTTTGGGCTGATTCCGAGTTGGTTTGGTATGCGTTTCAGGAGGTTTTCCAAACCGCACACCGCGTGTTCGTCGAAATGATCGAACGGCCATTTCGGCGTGGTTTTCTAGTTCGGACTTGTGTGCGCGTTGGATTAGCATCGGGAAGTGTGTGCTAGAATTCTCGAATTATATTTTATATATTTATAGGTGTTTGTGCGTGTCGGGACCGTTGGGCGTGCGTTGGTGAGTGTTGTGTGCGTGGTTGTGTGTAGTGTTGTGTAGGTGTATATGTGTCTATATATATATATATATTTGTATGTGTGTCTATATATGTATATATATTTATATATATGTGTGTGTTTTTATGTGATTGTGAGTGTGTTAGGGAGTGTTTGTGTGAGTGTGTGTTGGTGTTAGTGTATGTGTAGGTGAGTGCGTGAGTGTGAGTGAGTGTTTATATATATATATATATATATATATATATATATATATATATATATATATATATATATATATATGTGTGTGTGTGTGTGTGTATGTGTGTATATATATATATATATATATATATATATATATATATATATATATATATATATATATATATATATGTATTTGTGTGTGTGGTTGTGTGTTTGTGAGAGTGTGTGTTAGTGTGTGTGAGAGTGTGTGTGTGAGGGTGTGCGAGAGTGAGAGTGTGTGAGTGAGTGTGTATATATATATATATATATATGTTTGAGTGTGTGAGTGTGTATATGTAAACCCCCTCACCCAAAATTAGGTTTACTCGGCTTATATAGTAGAATTAGGGCTAGTTTGAACCCAATTAGAATTAGAACACGGCATTTAATTTAAGTACGAAATAATTATGACACGTAGCGCACCTTACCGTTGCTTCGATAATTGGAGCACCTCACTAGCCGTTGCCTATCTACGAATTTCACAACATTGTCCTAGACGTGCCCGCCTACCTTCTGGCCCTTGTGCAACTCATAATATTGCCCTCTTGTGCTACCTTTTAGTCGCACAATAAACGTCGCGGACGTTATTTATTAATTATAAATAAAATCCAATTTTGTACCCTTGTGCGTCCCAATCGAAATCGTGAACCCAATCTTGACCGTTTTGTACGACCTGAATTTTATTAATATTTTACACTGTCCCCTCTACGCCCTGACACTTGTGCCCCGCCTAAATCAAATCCCACGTACTCCTAATTAATTCTAGAACATCGTACGCGGTTCGATTTCATTAATTATATCTAATTTCTGCCTCTGCGCAAATTTTCTAATTTTTGGGGGGCTTTTATGCAAAAATGTATTAAGGTGCCCCCACCATTGGACAATTCGAGAAGAAACCCAATTTTCCCTTCATATGGATTTTTTTGCAATTTTTTCGGGATGTGCAACGCGCGCACATCGCACCGTATATTTTAAATCTACCCTTGCAATTAAATAATTGTAACTTCTAGTCCATCACCCTCATGTGAGCCCAAGGCCCATCCCACGGAATATTGACCAGGTCCAACACCTAGGTCAAACACCAAAACCTAGGTCAAGCTCAAATCCCACCTTTTTGCATATAAATACACCTTAAAATTCCTTTCCTCCACCTAAACAAAAAAACCCCAAAACCTAAAAAACAATAATCATCCGACTTCTACTCATCTTCCCTCTCCCTGTTCTCGAACTCCTCCCTGCCTGGCCTCGCCGGAGCTCCGTCACGACCATCTCCGTTGACCACCAGGCGAACTCCTCCCTGGACCTCCCTCTCTTCTTCCTCGACCTCCAACACAACTTCCCCATCTCCACCCGCGCCGGAGGCTGAGCCCGACGCACCACCGGCCCTGCCGACCTCGTCGACCCGACTGCACCGAGCAGCCGAGCCTCCGCGAGCCCACCGGAGCCACCACTCGCCCGACACCCTGCCCCTTTCTCCATCTTCTTCCTCGTATGCACGCCTCACCCGGTCCAACTCCTCCGCCGGAGCCGGAGCAGCATCACCCCACCACCATTACCAGCCTTCACCTCCTGCCCTGTGCTCGACCCCCGGGTCAGCCTCGATCGGAGCCAGTTTCTCCCGCCAGTGCACCTGCCTCTGCCACCCCGCTCCTCCTTCGTATCCCCTCTTCCCTGTCCTCTCCGTCTCGACCACCTAGGCTCGGCCGAGAGCAGCCCCAAGACTTCAGCAGGCCGCCATCACCACCATCATCTCTAACACCATCACCACACTCCCCATTATCATCTCCACATCACCATGGATCGTCGGAGAAGCCCCCTGGCCGGACTCCGACAGTCCACCTCGTCACCACCATGGACATCTCATCATCATCCCCATCTCAATTTATCATCATCAACACTTCATCGTTCTCTTCACTGTCCTCACACCATCGATATCTCATCATCGTCATTGTCGTCACCTTACCATCATTCCATCACCATCATCCCATCATCATCGTCGTTGTCGTCATCTCACCTCCATTGCCTTCATCATCATCATCTCCATCTCAATTTATCATCATCAACACTTTATCGTTCTCTTCACTGTCCTCACACCATCGACATCTCATCATCGTCGTTGTCGTCACCTCACCATCATTCCATCACCATCATCCCATCATCATCGTCGTTGTCGTCATCTCACCTCCATTGCCTTCATCATCATCATCAACCCTAACATCATCATCACCCTCGTCGACCTTCTCGTCATCATTGTATCATCGTCATCACCACCATCATCGTAGTCAGCCGTCATCATCACCGCCTTATCATCATCTTCATTAGCACCATCATCCTCGCCATCACCATCATACACATCACCTCATCGTCACCCCACCAGTCATTATCATCATCAGCACTGTCGTCCTCACCATCATCGTCGTTATCATCGTCAACCTCTCCTCGTCGTCGTCCAACCGATTCCGTGCACGTACTCCGAGGTAAGAACCTGTCCCGTCTTCTCCTTGTTATGTGAGTTGTGTGTGTGCCAGTAGGATATTAGTATTGCTTATTGACTGTTAGTTGACATCAGGCCCTGAGTCGGTGAACCCATATGCATGTACGTATATGTACGCGTACACGTATATTACCCATTGGTATACATTTATATAGATACTTAGTACATGTATTCAAGTGGTATGAATAATTGGGTGTTATATAGAAATATATGATATATACATAAATTGTAAATAATTAAATACTATGCTGACTATACATAATTGGATTATACGACCCTAGGATACCGTGGACCATCCCGTATTACCTTGACCATGTTGATCCTAAGAACATGCTAGATGACTGTCTGGTGTACAATTATGTACTGGCCTAGACACATGTTATTTTGACGACTGACTGTGCTACAATATTTAATTTAGGACACCCGCGTAATTCAACGCATGATTGACCATGTTAGATGACCAGTTTTACCCCTAGTATACCCCTTGAGTCCAGTGTAAATATTGTTGTGTGTGCACTAGTGTAATGACTAATGATTATATTTGCATTATATTATATGTGCATAGGATGTTGGATTTGTTCTGCGCAATTTCTGGAGCAGGTTATTGGTACATTGCAGCTTCCTTGCCAGGCAAGTATACCTTGCCATTGTACTGTTATTTTTATTCCATATGTTGTACGCATCTTTATTTTCTGTCTTTAGTTCATATATTTTTTAATTGTTATATAAAATGCTCGCGACGGTGACGTCGCGATATATTTTTATTTATGTATTGCATTAACCTTGTTCATGAGACTACCCCATTATCATGTAGCACCATTAGGTTTCATTTGACTGTGACACATATTTTTACACGGGTTGTGAGTCTCATATAGATCACGGACGCACGTATTGACTGATCATCGGTACGTGTGGGACGTGCGTTAGGAATAACTGTTGTTAGAAACTTTGCATGCTAGAAGACTTAGCAGTTATTAGAGGTCTATGGACGTAGCCTATTGTAGTACGGTGGTCCCATCCTTGTCCTTGTTTGGTTACAGGATTGGGCTAGGGTACTAAGGATAGGCTATGGACCAAATCGTGTCATGGATGTGACATGCTTAGAGCATGGGGTGGGGAGAACAACAAGTATCACATTTGGGCTCCTTTGCACTTTCCTTGTGTAACCCGTACGCTCCGCCGGAGATGCGCGGTCATGATGACACCTATACTACTTGGCAGGCCTCCGCCGTTCAAAAGACGACGTGCCTTTGTAGGCTCCTGGATCTCCAAGAGAACCATGCCAATCCTATTTATGGCCAGATAGCCCACTTGTTAGAAAGTTGTTCTCAAACTGCATTCACTTTAGACGGTTAGGCGACCCATTGGATATTTATTACAGTACTTTATTGGCATGTGTTTAAGTATCTTGTTACGTCCCTCTGAGGACCTGGTCCGCTGCCAGGTGTACCTATTTCTTGAGTATTTGCAGGAGCGCAGATTCGGATGGATACCTATGCTTCGTGGATGTCTTCTCTTCGAGCCGTGGTTGATAGCTGGTATTCTTATATTGTGTTATTGTGTTGTACTTATATTGTATTTACTCTTATATTCGGGTTGGTAGTGGATTTATTTCCATCCAACTATCATCCTTAGATACTTCTTATTGAGATCTAGTTTCATAGATATTGTTTATTTATCTCTATATGATTTTGGTGGATGAGATTTAGATTTTACCCTGTGTCTTGTATTACAGTTATACCACTTGTGGATTTGATATTCATATTACAGCGTACGTGTAGATTTGGTTTCAATATATTAGAGTTGTCATATCCATGCGGCTGGCATGCTTACGTGTCCTAGTCCTACGTATTTTTGGGACTGGGGCGTGACATATTTTTGTGCTGGCCCATGCAGGTCTAGAGCATATTGTCTCGGTTACGTTACTGTACCGAACAAGCCTGCATCTAGGACTAGAGTATAGGATCTCATCCATAATTGACTATGATTCATCTTCCTCCTATTTGTTCTATTTGGACAATTGTATCCTGCTTGATTCCTGTACTTTCTTAACAGTTCTTTGAGTATAGACTTCTGCTAGAATATAGGAACCCCTGTTATTAGGATGATAATTATGGTAGCACACCTATTAAGAATACAACGAGAATATAGACACACCACTAAGTTTAGAATATCTAGTGAACCCTAGAATTTCTTATCTTTAGATTGATATACCATTACCCCCTGATGTATTATGAAGACTTGAGAGTAGTATAGACACTACTAGAGTTAGTTAGAAGTTTTACCATAATGTTTGACCCTAGTATTGAGGAACCAATGGAGAACCAATATTGAACATTAGGACTGAACCTAACCCTCATAATTGGATAGTATTAGAGAACTATAAAACTTATGTCATTGTCTTGTTATTAGTAGACAGCACCCTAGGAAGCCTAGAGGAATGTAATCAACCATTTTCCTTGATCATACCCCGAACATGGCAACTAGCATACCACCCCCTTAGAGAACCATGATGCTATCTAGAGCCCTCTATTTTTGATTTTATAACTTGTCCCCCTGCAACCTTAGTGTTTGCTAATTATGTGACGACTAAATTATGATTCTTTCTTCATCATTTAACTCGTGCCACATAACTCGTATAATTGAAGGCCAAGTAATCTTATTCTATGTTGGGACATGTAGTTTGCTAGGGTATAGCTTGGTAATTTGAACTTTGAATTTTGTGCGTGATAGTTGGGATTGGATAGGTTGCGTAGTTCCCTTAGGTTGTGACCTAATGATTACCCCTTAGCTTTAAATCACGAGATTTGTACCCATAGCTCGATACGAGTTAAATCCCTTTCCCCTTAACGGCTAGTAACTTTTCTATCCCTATGATTGACACATGTTCTATGAGCACTTGACCCTTACCTATATAATGCAATAGGAGACCCTAATAAGAGTTTCTGCTCTATGTACATGTGCAAGGTTATTTTTGTAGGTATCCTTAAGACAATACAACAGTAGTTAAATTATTTTAAGTTGGATAGTATACCTCACCACCTAGTATCACGTAGTCCCTGTGATCCATTGATGAAGTGTAACTGAATGACATTAATGGTATGCTAGCAAAGACGACAGTGTTTATTCAGACGATAGAATTTAGAGGTCCATGTCCCTATTTGGTCGACTAGCGACTTAGACAAGAAATTAGTATGACAACTGTAGAGATTGTGTAGTCTTTCATTATTATTGCTTTTGTTTTTTTGAACTTGAATTGTTATGAACCTTCTTTCATCATAATCTAGCGTATTCATATTTGCTGTACTACCTTGACTTATGCTGCTATTATAGCCTAGTTTTTGCAAGCTTATTCTTTATCGAGCTTGTTCATGACATACGTATTATTGGGGGCCCACAATAATATATTTCAGAATCAGTGTATTAGGGTCTAGCTAACCTTAGTGCGCTTGGTTCGCCCTTCGCATAACTACTTTACGTGGATTGAGATATGTAGTGATTAGTAGACGAATATACTTGCCCTAGACATGTCTAAGCGTATCGTATCGGCTACATAACTGTACTAATACGAGCATGCGAATACGGATTTACCAAATAGGATTTCAGTCCACAACTGCTTTGACAATTCCCATTGGATTCCTTGAAACGCCTTGATCCCTATACTTGCATTCTATTACTCCTCCTTGAACCCTTAATTATTGATCTACGTCTTTCCTTATTTCGAAAAGACGAAACATCTTGCTTGGTATAAGTTTGATATATAGATAGTACTAGATATCCCCCATAGGCCAATCACATGGTTTGGTGACTATCTTTTATAAATGATTAAGGGCATATCATAGATGATATGTTTGGTGTTAAAAGACTTTGAGGATTCAATAACATGATTAAATAAATTGGGACATAGCCTTCTTAGATGTATAACCTTAGATGATAGATGGGTAAATTCTAAGTTGGGTAGAAACTACCATGTTAACTTAAGGAGAATTTTTTTTACTGTAATCAAGTAAGGTTAGATAGAGAAACCCTACCCTAGTCATAATTTCGAGGACGAAATTGTTTTAAGTTGGGTAGATTGTAAACCCCCTCACCCAAAATTAGGTTTACTCGGCTTATATAGTAGAATTATGGCTAGTTTGAACCCAATTAGAATTAGAACACGGCATTTAATTTAATTACGAAACAATTATGACACGTAGCGCACCTTACCGTTGCTTCGAGAATTGGAGCACCTCACTAGCCGTTGCCTATCTACGAATTTCACAACATTGTCCTAGACGTGCCCGCCTACCTTCTGGCCCTTGTGCAACTCATAATATTGCCCTCTTGTGCTACCTTTTAGTCGCACAATAAACGTCGCGGACGTTATTTATTAATTATAAATAAAATCCAATTTTGTACCCTTGTGCGTCCCAATCGAAATCGTGAACCCAATCTTGACCGTTTTGTACGACCTGAATTTTATTAATATTTTACACTGTCCCCTCTACGCCCTGACACTTGTGCCCCGCCTAAATCAAATCCCACGTACTCCTAATTAATTCTAGAACATCGTGCGCGGTTCGATTTCATTAATTATATCTAATTTCTGCCTCTGCGCAAATTTTCCAATTTTCGGTGGGCTTTTATGCAAAAACGTATTAAGGTGCCCCCACCATTGGACAATTCGTGAAGAAACCCAGTTTTCCCTTCATACGGATTTTTCTGCAATTTTTTCGGGATGTGCAACGCGCGCACATCGCACCGTATATTTTAAATCTACCCTTGCAATTAAATAATTGTAACTTCTAGCCCATCACCCTCATGTGAGCCCAAGGCCCATCCCACGGAATGTTGACCAGGTCCAACACCTAGGTCAAACACCAAAACCTAGGTCAAGCTCAAATCCCACCTTTTTGCATATAAATACACCTTAAAATTCCTTTCCTCCACCTGAAAAAAAAAACCCCAAAACCTAAAAAACAATAATTAGCCGACTTCTACTCATCTTCCCTCTCCCTGTGCTCGAACTCCTCCCTGCCTGGCCTCGCCGGAGCTCCGTCACGACCATCTCCGTTGACTACCAGGCGAACTCCTCCCTGGACCTCCCTCTCTTCTCCCTCGACCTCCAACACAACTTTCCCATCTCCACCCGCGCCGGAGGCTGAGCCCGACGCACCACCGGCCCTGCCGACCTCGTCGACCCGACTGTACCGAGCAGCCGAGCCTCCGCGAGCCCACCGGAGCCACCACTCGTCGAACACCCTGCCCCTTTCTCCATCTTCTTCCTCGTATGCACGCCTCACCCGGTCCGACTCCTCCGCCGGAGCCGGAGCAGCATCACCCCACCACCATTACCAGCCTTCAACTCCTGCCCTGTGCTCGACCCCCGGGTCAGCCTCGACCGGAGCCAGTTTCTCCCCCAGTGCACCGGCCTCTGCCACCCCGCTCCTCCTTCGTATCCCCTCTTCCATGTCCTCTCCGTCTCGACCACCTAGGCTCGGCCGAGAGCAGCCCCAAGACTTCAGCAGGCCGCCATCACCACCATCATCCCTAACACCATCACCACACTCCCCATTATCATCTCCACATTACCATGGATCGCCGGAGAAGCCCCCTGGCCGGACTCCGGCAGTCCACCTCGTCACCACCATGGACATCTCATCATCATCACCATCTCAATTTATCATCATCAACACTTCATCGTTCTCTTCACTGTCCTCACACCATCGACATCTCATCATCGTCGTTGTCGTCACCTCACCATCATTCCATCACCATCATGCCATCATCATCGTCGTTGTCGTCATCTCACCTCAATTGCCTTCATCATCATCATCCCCATCTCAATTTATCATCATCAACACTTCATCGTTCTCTTCACTTTCCTCACACCATCGACATCTCATCATCGTCGTTGTCGTCACCTCACCATCATTCCATCACCATCATCCCATCATCATCGTCGTTGTCGTCATCTCACCTCCATTGCCTTCATCATCATCATCAACCCTAACATCATCATCACCCTCGTCGACCTTCTCATCATCATTGTATCATCGTCATCACCACCATCATCGTAGTCAGCCGTCATCATCACCGCCTTATCATCATCTTCATTAGCACCATCATCCTCGCCGTCACCATCATACACATCACCTTATCGTCACCCCACCAGTCATTATCATCATCAGCACTGTCGTCCTCACCATCATCGTCGTTATCATCGTCAACCTCTCTTCGTCGTCGTCCAGCCGATTCCGTGCACGTACTCCGAGGTAAGAACCTGTCCCGTCTTCTCCTTGTTATGTGATTTGTGTGTGTGCCACTAGGATATTAGTATTGCTTATTGACTGTTAGTTGACATCAGGCCCTGAGTCGGTGAACCCACATGCGTGTACGTATATGTACGCGTACACGTATATTACCCATTGGTATACATTTATATAGATACTTAGTACATGTATTCAAGTGGTATGAATAATTGGGTGTTATATAGAAATATATAAATATATGATATGTACATAAATTATAAATAATTAAATACTATGCTGACTATACATAATTGGATTATACGACCCTAGGACACCGTGGACCATCCCGTATTACCTTGACCATGTTGATCCTAAGAACATGCTAGATGACTGTCTGGTGTACAATTATGTACTGGCCTAGACACATGTTATTTTGACGACTGACTGTGCTACAATATTTAATTTAGGACACCCGCATAATTCAACGCATGATTGACCATGTTAGATGACCAATTTTACCCCTAGTATACCCCTTGAGTCCAGTGTAAATATTGTTGTGTGTGCACTAGTGTAATGACTATTGATTATATTTGCATTATATTATATGTGCATAGGATGTTGGATTTGTTCTGCGCAATTTCTGGAGCAGGTTATTGGTACATTGCAGCTTCCTTGCCAGGCAAGTATACCTTGCCTTTGTACTGTTATTTTTATTCCATATGTTGCATGCATCTTTATTTTCTGTCTTTAGTTCATATATTTTTTAATTGTTATATAAAATGCTCGCGACGGTGACGTCGCGATATGTTTTTATTTATGTATTGCATTGACCTTGTTCATGAGACTACCCCATTATCATGTAGCACCATTAGGTTTCATTTGACTGTGACACATATTTTTACACGGGTTGTGAGTCTCATATAGATCACGGACGCACGTATTGACTGATCATCGATACGTGTGGGACGTGCGTTAGAAATAACTGCTGTTAAAAACTTTGCATGCTAGAAGACTTAGCAGTTATTAGAGGTCTATGGACGTAGCCTATTGTAGTACGGTGGTCCCATCCTTGTCCTTGTTTGGTTTTAGGATTGGGCTAGGGTACTAAGGATAGGCTATGGACCAAATCATGTCATGGATGTGACATGCTTAGAGCATGGGGTGGGAAGAACAACAAGTATCACATTTGGGCTCATTTGCACTTTCCTTGTGTAACCCGTACGCTCCGCCGGAGATGCGCGGTCATGATGACACCTATACTACTTGGCGGGCCTCCGCCGTTCAAAAGACGACGTGCCTTTGTAGGCCCCTGGATCTCCAAGAGAACCATGCCAATCCTATTTATGGCCAGATAGCCCACTTGTTAAAAAGTTGTTCTCAAACTGCATTCACTTTAGACGGTTAGGCGACCCATTGGATATTTATTGCAGTACTTTATTGGCATGTGTTTAAGTATCTTGTTACGTCCCTCTGAGGACCTGGTCCGCTGCCAGGTGTACCTGTTTCTTGAGTATTTGCAAGAGCGCAGATTCGGATGGATACCTATGCTTCGTGGATGTCTTATCTTCGAGCCGTGGTTGATAGCTGGTATTCTTATATTGTGTTATTGTGTTGTACTTATATTGTATTTACTCTTATATTCGGGTTGGTAGTGGATTTGTTTCTATCCAACTATCATCCTTAGATATTTCTTATTGAGATCTAGTTTCATAGATACTGTTTATTTATCTCTATATGATTTTGGTGGATGAGATTTAGATTTTACCCTGTGTCTTGTATTACAGTTATACCACTTGTGGATTTGATATTCATATTACAGCGTACGTATAGATTTGGTTTCCATATATTGTAGTTGCCATATCCATGCGGCTGGCATGCTTACGTGTCCTAGTCCTACGTATTTTTGGGACTGGGGCGTGACAGTATATATATATATATATATATATATATATATATATATATATATATATATATATATATATATATATATTAGTGTGTTTATATATATATATATAGATATCTGTGTGTGTATATATATATAGATATGTGTTTATATGCATAAGTGTGTGTGTGTGTGTGTTAGTGTATATGTTAGTGTGTGTGTGTTAGAATATATATATATATATATATATATATATATATATATATATATATATATATATATATATATATATATATTAGAGTGTATATATATATATATGTATGATTGTATATATATATATATAGTGGTATATATATATGTATATAGGTGTGCGTGTGTCTGTATGTGATTGTGTGTGTGGTCGTGTGTGTGTGAGAGTGAGAGGGGGGAGGCAGGACAGAACAGCAGCAGCAGCAGCAGTAGCAGCAGCAGCCCCCCCTGCAGCGCGTAGCAGCGTGTAGCGGCACCAGTAGCAGCTAGGAGAGAGAGTGGTATATGTATATATAGATATAGATAGATAAATAGATATATTAGTTAGATAGATTGATATATAGTTAGATAGATTGATGGATATGTGGATATATATATATAGATAGACATATAGATAGATAAATAGGTAAATAGCTAGATAGATAAGTAAATAGATACCTAGATAGCTAAATAGTTTGATAAATAGATTTATGGATAGATAGATATCTAGATACTAGGTAAATAGTTAGATGGATACATAGATGGATAATAGATGGATTGATAGTTAGATAACTAGATAGATAGATAATAAATAGATAGTTAGATAGTTAAACAGATAGATAGTTAGATCTATAGTTAGATAGATATAGATAAATTGATAAATTGATAAATTGATAGATTGATAGCTAGATAGATAGATGGATAAGTAGATAGATATCTAGATATCTAGATAGATAAATAGATTAGATAGATAGATACATAGGTAGATGAATAGATAGATAGATATCTAGGTAATAGATATCTAGATAGGTAAATGCATAAATAGATAGATGGATAGGTATATAAATTGATAGATAAGATAGGTATTTAGATATATCTATCTATATGTATAGGTATATATACATATAGCTAGATATATATTATAGCTAGATATATATATGTATAGGTAAGGTAAGGTAAGGTATATATGTATGTGTATATATGTGTATGTGAGATATATATATATATATATATATATATATATATATATATATATATGTAGATACCTAGGTATATGCATATATGTATTAGATATCTATATTTTAGCCTAGATTATAGCTAGATATATATATATATATATATATATATATATGTTTATGCATAGTTAGTTAGCTAGAGAGGTAGTAGGGTTGAGTTTAGAGAGGTATCTCAATACCTTGAGATACCAAGGTATCTCAATACCTTAAGATATCCAATGTATTGAGTTTCGAGCGCGGTTTTTGAGCAATAGCCTAGGTTTGAGTTTAGAGATAGGTTTTTATGTATATGTGTATATATTTACGCGTGCTAGCATAGGTTTTAGCGGGTATAGGCGGGGTGCGTAGCCTAGGTTGAGGTATCGGATACCGAGGGTATCCCGGTATCTCAAAGAGGCGAGTTTGAGGGTTTATTAGCTTAATGACCTAGTTTTGACCTAGAATTTTAGGGGCACCCTAGTTTGACCTAGAGTTGACCGTAGTTGACTCGGTTGACCGTCAAAGTCAACTTTTGACCTAGTTTTGACCCAGAGTTGACTTTTTGGACCCCGAGTTGACTTTTGACCCAGATTTCACCGGTTTGACCCGTTTGACCTAGAACGACCCTAGAAGCCTATTTTTAGTTATTTTATATCTGTTTAACTCATTAGAAACCTGTTTAACTTTGCTTTTTGCGTTAGGTCCTTGCGACACCGGTTCGGATCGCCAGTTGCTCAGGACGTCAGGCGAGTACATTCTCTGATAGTTTTCATTATCTGATGATTATTATGATTCAGCTTCTAGTATAGTATCATCTGATTATTCTGGCACAACACGGGACACTGAATGGTATTTCTGGATTCATTTACTTGCGACACGTATATTTTATATTTCTGGCCTCTATTCTGGAATCACTACTGGCATCACCTACAGGCATCACTACAGGCATCACTCATGTTTCAGGCTGGACTCATCTTGATTTACGTATCGGGTCTTGGATTCACTTGTATTAGTCGGAGCAAGAAAATACTCGAGTAGACATGTAAACATTCCCATCTGGAATCATCAGGAATCACTCTCTCTGGTCTAATCTGGAATGATAGCAGTCGCGCACCCAGTACGCGGTGAGCCGTACTTATCCCTAGCCGTTTACATGTCGAAACAAGTATTTCAAAGACACCTAGTTCATTCTTTATAGTCTGGACTCTCTTGCATTTCTTGCTGGTCTCACTTACATGTTTCTGGACTTGACTCACTACATGTATTTCATGTTGGACTCACTACACGTTCATGTGCACAGACTTACTCTTAGTGTAGATTTCTTTTATCTTGCAGTCATTACTATTTTGTTTCTGATATTCCTGCACCTTTACCTTTATGCACCAGTGATACATGTATATTTTCTTGTTTCATACTTGTTTCATTCTCTTGCTACTTGCTATAACTATTTTATAGTTTTTATCATTTAAATGGAACTACTGTTAGAGATATACTTGCTCCAGTCCTGACTGGACATATTTTTTCAGAGTATCCGGAGGATTGGTGTCGAACATTTTATGGACCTGAGCCTGTCGATGGTGCAGACAGGGACCCTCTAGTTTAGGCGTGATTTTCGGGTTGGTAGCCGGGATCACTAGGACCTTGTTATTGTTTTTATTAGCTTTTAGCACCGGATTTGTCTCTGGTTTTGGATTGAGACCTTGTATTGTATATTATTTTGGATGATGTATTATTATTATTGATGTTGTGGTTGTTGTAGTAGTTGTTGTTGTTTAGTCTTTGTAGTTGTTAGTCTTCTGTGTTATCTTATCGTGCTTAGATTCGTGATTGAGTACTTGATTATCATTATGATATTGCTCCTCCGTTTGGAGTTGAGATCTTGACAGGTTTATATTGATTGCGTGAGATTGTTATCTAGATAGTTGACCTAGACAGTATTTTACCGCCGATGCTGCGGCGTAGGCTGGACGTACCCACGACTCATGCCCAATTTTTTGGGTGCGGGTCGTGACACATTTTTGGTGGTGGCCCCATGCAGGTCTCGATTCGCAATTAGTGCAATATCGTAGTGGTACAACAACTTAGTTGTACTGTTGCGAGCCTGCTATAGGATCTAGGATCTAGGATGAGAGTGTACTCAATCACGACTAGGAACAATTCCAATCTAATTATTCTAAAATTGTTTTCTTTTGAAATATTACTGTCCTTCTTTGATGATATCGTATCTTGCACCGTATTGACTTCTTTTGATCTGTGTTCAGTATGCCTCCGAAGATACGATCTCATCATACCGTTCTAGCAGTTGCCACTGAGAGGTCTGCTACCTCTCGTCCAGCTCGTATTCAGGCAGCTGCTACCGCTCCACTCACCACTCCTGCGGTCGAGGGAGCATCTGTTTCTCTCGGGGATTCTCCTTCACCTATCGATCCGAGGACTACCCCAGTCGTTTCGGTGGTTCCTCCACCACTTCCTGCACCAGTAGATGCCGCGCAGTTGTTTGTGTTCTTCAGGGAGATGATGGACGCGCAGCACCGTCAGGTGGATGTGATGAGGCTGGGCATTGAGAACGTCCACCAGGTGGCCATGACGGCAGTGGACAGGGTGGCACAGATTTAGCCATAGGCAGATCAGATTCAGCATCCGAGGCCGGGCAATATTATTGACTTCCAGAGGATGCGGCCCAAGGAGTTCCGTGGTACAGAAGGGATCCTGTACGCGGATGACTGGATAGAGTAGATCGAAGGGATCTTCAGGCTGGCACAGATTCCAGACAGCATGCAGATAGAGGCAGCGGGCAGTCAGATGTTCGACCTCGCTTTGACATGGTATCGTACAGATACGAGGATCGCGGCACCAGGGCTTACTTGGGAGGCTTTCAAGAGGCTTTTTAAGGAGAAGTTTTTCCCAGATGTGGCGCTCAGTGCTTTGGAGAGCCAGTTCGAGGCACTCGTCCAAGGGAGCATGACGGTGGACGAGTACGCAGCGGAGTTCTGCCTTTTGGGCAAATTTGTAGATAGCTTGAGTGAGGCAGCAAAGGCGAGAAAGTTTCGTAAGGGCTTGGTCATGGCGGTCAAGTCTTTGACCAGGAGCGACCGCGAGGCAACTTTCGAACAGATAGTAGGAGACGCTCAGAGAGCAGAGGATGACTTGGAGCTCAAGTCCAAGAGAGGCAGGGATGATTCAGGTAGTACGAGTGGCAGTGCGGGACCAGCTAAGCGTCCCTATGTGCAGAAGACAGCGCAGCAGGGTCAGGATCAGAGGGTGCCCACTTGTGCCTACTGCAGGAAGGTAGGACACACTTGGGATGTTTGTAGGAGGAGGTTGAAGGTGTGTTTGTTCTGCGGATCCGCTGCTCACCAGATGCGAGATTGCCCCACTGTACCTCCATTGGGTGGAGCACAGGATCAGAGAGTTGGAGCTAGGCCACCTGTGGCACAGCATCATGCCCCGCACCAGCAGAGGGATACACCCCAGCAGGGCAGGGCTTATGCGTTGACGGTCGAGGAGGCCGATGCTATGGGTGTCGGGTTAGCAGGTCTGTCTCTTTGTTCTTCTTCCTGTCCCTTTCCATTCCTTGTGGTGTGCTTTATTAGTACCTGTTAGACTTTCTTTGTGCTGTGATAGATAGTATACTGACCCTGATTGAGACTGTGATAATACGACCAGTAGGACCATGATCTTGTATGTTGTTTAGGTAGAATTTCTTGATTGTGATGGTTGGGGGTTTGACCTAGAGGGAGTGTGATTGACTTTAAATTTTGAGGACGAAATTTTCTAAGGAGGATAGGCTTGTCACCACCCCATTTCCAGAGTCGGGTATTTTTTTTTAATTTGGGTTAATTGTGTATTATTTATAATTAATTGTATTTATATTTAATTAATGATTGTATTATTTTTATATTGATTGTTTTAGGGTTTTGGCTAGCCTGGACCCATGTCAGACCCTAGTGGACCCTAGTGGACCCATGTCCGACCCAACCCACACCCCAGTGAGATTTATTTTTGGGTTTAGAATATTTATTATATTTTTAGTGGGTTAGTTGGAGAGATTTGGAGTTAGTTTGAGTGCTTTTGGAACCCGAAACCCAAACCCAAGTGAGTGGAGGGCATTTTGGATATTTTGGACATTAGAAAACCCTTTTATTTGCTTGTGGCTGGCTCCCACACCCCCTCACCCGTGAAACACAGCAGCCCCTCCCCTCTTTATTTCTTCTTCACTTCTTCTTCTTCTCCACTCCTTCTTCTTCTTCCTTTCTTCTTCCAGTTTTCCACTTCAAGTAAGTTTTCTCCTTTTCCTTCTCTTCCTTCTTACATTTATTACTTTTGTGTGAACCCTAACCCTACATTCTTCCCCAACCTAGGTGGGTAGAGCTTAGATTTGGTGTTGGAGCTTGGAAGCTTGTTGTGGTGAATTTGGAGCTTTTTGGAGACTTTGGCTTGGGATTCCAACTTCCAAGAGATAAACCCTAATTTTCCCACTTGTAATTACTCTTATATAGTGTAATTAATAGTTTAGAACCTTCCTAGACCTTAGGGCTACCCGTGGGAGGAAGTTGGAACTAGTTTGGTTGTGTTTGGAGACTTTAACACTATATTTTGTGTCAATTTTGGATAAAATCCAAGATTGGCCCAATTTTGGATGATGTCCTAGGTTAGATGGACCTAGGTAGACGTTGTCGGGTGTCTAGAGGATGAGTGCGTGTCTCCGTTCGGACACGGGAAGTCGTGTCGCGAAGAAACGGGCGTTTCGGGCAAATTTGGAGTTTTCGTCATCGTCGGTTCTAAGTGCGTGCGCATTTTTGCCACGGACCTAGAATCGACGCGGTAGCATTTTTTCTAGGATCTAGACATCGTTTAGAATCCGTGGGTAAATTTTGGGCCGATTCCGAGTTAGTTTGGTGTGCGTTTCAGGAGATTTTCCGAACCGTACACCGCGTGTTCGTCGAAATGACCGAACGGCCATTTCGGCATGGTTTTCTAGTTTCGGGCTTGTGCGCGCGTTGGGTTAGCATCGGAGAGTGTGTGCTAGAATTCTTGGGTTATATTTTATATATTTATAGGTGTTTGTGCGTGTCGGGGCCGTTGGACGTGCGTTGGTGAGTGTTGTGTGCGTGGTTGTGTGTAGTGTTGTGTAGGGGTATATGTGTGTGTATATATATATATATATATATATATATATATATATATATATATATATATATATATATATATATTTGTATGTGTGTCTATATATGTATATATATTTATATATATATGTGTGTTTTTATGTGTTTGTGAGTGTGTTAGTGAGTGTTTGTGTGAGTGTGTGTTGGTGTTAGTGTATGTGTTGGTGAGTGTGTGTGTGTGAGTGTGAGTGAGTATATATATATATATATATATATATATATATATATATATATATATATATATATATATATATATATATATATATATATATATATATATATATATATGAGTTATGTATATGTGTGTATGTGGTGTATATATATATGTATTTGTGTGTGTGGTTGTGTGTTTGTGAGAGTGTGTGTTAGTGTGTGTGAGAGTGTATATATATATATATATATATATATATATATATATATATATGTTTGAGTGTGTGAGTGTGTATATGTATATATATATATATGTGTGTGTATATATATAGATATGTGTTTATATGCATAAGTGTGTGTGTGTTAGTGTATATGTTAGTGTGTGTGTGTTAGAATATATATATATATATATATATATATATATATATATATATATATATATATATATATATATATATATATATATATATATATATATATATGATTGTATATATATATAGTGGTATATATATATATGTCTATAGCTGTGCGTGTGTCTGTATGTGATTGTGTGTGTATGAGAGTGAGAGGGGGGAGGCAGGACAGAACAGCCGCAGCAGCAGCATGAACAGCAGCAGCAGCAGCAGCATCCCCCCTGCAGCGCGTAGCAGCGTGTAGCGGCGCCAGTAGCAGCTAGGAGAGAGAGTGGTATATGTATATATAGATATAGATAGATGAATAGATAGATTAGTTAGATAGATTGATATATAGTTAGATAGATTGATGGATATGTGGATATATATATGGATCGACATATAGATAGATAAATAGGTAAATAGCTAGATAGATAGGTAAATGGATACCTAGATAGCTAAATAGTTAGATAGATAGATTTATTGATAGATAGATATCTAGATACTAGGTAAATAGTTAGATGGATACATAGATAGATAATAGATGGATTGATAGTTAGATAACTAGATAGATAGATAATAAATAGATAGTTAGATAGTTAAACAGATAGATAGTTAGATCTATAGTTAGATAGATATAGATAAATTGATAAATTGATAGATTGATAGCTAGATAGATAGATGGATAAGTAGATAGATATCTAGATATCTAGATAGATAAATAGATTAGATAGATAGATACATAGGTAGATAAATAGATAGATAGATAGATATCTAGGTAATAGATATCTAGATAGGTAAATGCATAAATAGATAGATGGATAGGTATATAGATTGATAGATAAGATAGGTATTTAGATATATCTATCTATATGTACAGGTATATATACATATAGCTAGATATATATTATAGCTAGATATATATATATATGTATAGGTAGGTAAGGTATATATGTATGTGTATATGTGTGTATGTGAGATATATATATATTTATATAGATACCTAGGTATATGCATATATGTATTAGATATCTATATTTTAGCCTAGATTATAGCTAGATATATATATGTTTATGCATAGTTAGTTAGCTAGAGGGGTAGTAGGATTGAGTTTAGAGAGGTATCTCAATACCTTGAGATACCAAGGTATCTCAATGCCTTAAGATATCCAAGGTATTGAGTTTCGAGCGGGGTTTTTGAGCAATAGCCTAGGTTTGAGTTTAGAGATAGGTTTTTATGTATATGTGTATATATTTACGCGTGCTAGCATAGGTTTTAGCGGGTATAGGCGGGGTGCGGAGCCTAGGTTGAGGTATCGGATACCGAGGGTATCTCGGTATCTAAAGGAGGCGAGTTTGAGGGTTTATTAGCTTAATGACCTAGTTTTGACCTAGAATTTTAGGGGCACCCTAGTTTGACCTAGAGTTGACCGTAGTTGACTCAGTTGACCGCCAAAGTCAACTTTTGACCTAGTTTTGACCCAGAGTTGACTTTTTAGACCCCGAGTTGACTTTTGACCCAGATTTTACTGGTTTGACCCGTTTGACCTAGAACGACCCTAGAAGCCTATTTTTAGTTATTTTATATCTGTTTAACTCATTGGAATCCTGTTTAACTTTGCTTTTCGCGTTAGGTCCTTGCGATACCGGTTCGGATCGCCAGTTGCTCAGGACGTCAGGCGAGTACATTCTCTGATAGTTTTTATTATCTGATGATTATTATGATTCAGCTTCTAGTATAGTATCATCTGATTATTCTGGCACAACACAGGACACTGACTGGTATTTTTGGATTCATTTACTTGCGACACGTATATTTCATGTTTCTGGCCTCTATTCTGGAATCACTACTGGCATCACCTATAGGCATCACTACAGGCATCACTCATGTTTCAGGCTGGACTTATCTTGATTTACGTGTCGGGTCTTGGATTTACTTGTATTAGTCGGGGCGAGAAAATACTCGAGTAGACATGTAAATATTCCCATCTGGAATCATCAGGAATCACTCTCTCTGGTCTAATCTGGAATGATAGCAGTCGCGTACCCAGTGCGCGGTGAGCCGTACTTACCCCTAGTCGTTTACATGTCGAAACAAGTATTTTAAAGACACCGAGTTCATTCTTTATAGTCTGGACTCTCTTGCATTTCTTGCTGGTCTCACTTACATATTTCTGGACTTGACTCACTACATGTTTTTCATGCTGGACTCACTACACGTTCATGTGCACAGACTTACTCTTAGTGTAGATTTCTTGTATCTTGTAGTCATTACTATCTTGTTTCTGATATTCCTGCACCTTTACCTTTATTCACCAGTGATACATGTATATTTTCTTATTTCATACTTGCTTCATTCTCTTGCTACTTGCTATAACTGTTTTATAGTTTTTATCAGTTAAATGGAACTGCTATTAGAGATGTACTTGCTCCATTCCTGACTGGACATATTTTTTCAGAATATCCGGAGGATTGGTGTCCGACATTTTATGGACCTGAGCCTGTCGATGGTGCAGACATGGACCCTCTAGTTTAGGAGTGATTTTCGGGTTGGTAGCCGAGATCACTAGGACCTTGTTATTGTTTTTATTAGCTTTTAGCACCGGATTTATCTCCGATTTTGGATTGAGACCTTGTATTGTATATTATTTTGGATGATGTATTATTATTATTGATGTTGTGGTTGTTGTAGTAGTAGTTGTTGTTGTTTACTCTTTGTAGTTGTTAGTCTTCTGTGTTATCTTATCGTGCTTAGATTCGTGATTGAGTACTTGATTATCATTATGATATTGCTCCTCTGTTTGGAGTTGAGATCTTGACAGGTTTATATTGATTGCGTGAGATTGTTATCTAGATAGTTGACCTAGACAGCGTTCTACCGCCGATGCTGCGGCGTAGGCTGGACGTACCCACGACTCATGCCCGATTTTTTGGGTGCGGGTCGTGACACTTCCTATGAAGGGCGATACAGACTTTGGGGCTATCCTACATTATTAATATCCAAACCATGGTGAAGTGTCCTAATATAATCATTGGATTTTAATTGTTAAAAAAAATCTAAAACAAATACAAGAAATTCAAATTACACACGAGATACCTATTTTTGGGTGAGGGGGTTTACAACATAATCTTGTGGTTCCGTATTAAACTTGACTTACCATTTGTCCATGACCTTGTCTTGACCGATTTGACTTGATTCCTTAGTTCCCTAGGCGAGGATATCGTTATTAGGCGTTGGCTAATATGATTAAATTTTGACTCGTTAGCATCTCACCGGACTGCGATAGAGATTTGTTCACTTGACCCCTTCGGTCGTTAGTGCCTTACCGGGTTGCGATAGAGACCAGTGATATGATTGTTAGTGCCTTACCAGACTGCGGTTCCTATTACCCGATTTGTCTATAGCCACGATTGATACCGTTGTTCTCATGGCATGCCACCCTCTTAGACGTCGTATTGTCATAGTTTTACCATTTATTGTGGTTATTTTCTTGTCTCTCTTGCATGTTTAATTACTATACTGTTGGCATATTTCTATGTATCATGTTTCGTC
Source organism: Iris macrosiphon (assembly GCA_036927795.1). Taxonomy (NCBI): domain Eukaryota; kingdom Viridiplantae; phylum Streptophyta; class Magnoliopsida; order Asparagales; family Iridaceae; genus Iris; species Iris macrosiphon. The sequence continues at coordinate 157,565,206 of JAYESA010000012.1, read as the reverse complement.
CCTCTGAGGATATTGTCCCTTTTTAGGTGTAGACGATCACGACTATTTACAAGAGCACAGATCAGGACTTGCTACTTCTTTCTCTTTCGAGGAGGTCTTCCCTTCGAGCCTCTCTGATCATTAGATGATGCACTTATTATATTTTTTCATATTCTAATTTGGTAGTGGATTTGTCTCCACCAAACCATTGGTCTTCTCGACTATTTCATACTTGGTTCATTGCCATATTTGGTTATTTATTTCTATTGGTTTTGTGGATGAGATTAGTATTGTATGCAACTTGTGAAATTATATATCACTGGTGAATTATTATTAATAATATAACGTACGTATGTGTTATTGTTTTCATATATTGGAGTTGCCAAATACATACGGTTGGCATGCTCATATATTTCTAGTCCTATGTATTTTGGGACTGGGACGTGACATATTTTTGTGGTGGTCCATGCAGGTCGAGAGCATATTGCTTCGGTTACGTTACTAGACCGAGCAAGCTTGCAAATATGATTAGAGTATAGGATCGCATCCACTTATTTAAATCACCTTTCTTGATTTTATTTTGAATTCTCATTTGACTGCTTAAATTGCATCTTGCTTGATCTTTTCACAACGTAAATCTTATCTTTTCTTTCGTGCTTAATAGAGGTTAGAAAGATAATTTGTACTAGGTATATGTGCCCAAAGGTAATTATACTATTAGTTGAGTTCTTGTAAGTTGGGTAGTGTAGATGAGTTTAAGGAATAAAAGAATAGTGTATAAACGATACGAAAGAAAAGTGATAGGATGGCTCACCATAATCTTTTAAAAATAACTGCTAAGTGGCAGTGAAGTGTTAATGACTATAGTAAATTGTTATGAATATGATTTAGTTTTAATTTCGAGGACGAAATTCTTGTAAGTTGGGTAGAATATAAACTTCCTAATTTTTTTATTTGTAATTTTAGTATTTTTATTAAATTATTGGATTTCTTTTGGCTATTTTGTTGGTTAATTAGAAAATATTTTTTTAAATATAATTACTTATATAAATACTTGTTTAGAATCATTTTCAGGCTATTTTAGAATTCTTTGATTTTTCTAGAATTTTTGGGTAATTAAAACCTAGGAAACGTAATTTTCCAGGACTTCCATGTTTACTGTGAGATCATACTTATATATTTTTATACTAAACATTTATTTTAGGGTTAAAATACTTAAATATATTTTTTATAATTTACTTAAAATTTTATGGAATTTAATTGGATTTATTTGGTTTTAAAATAGGCTAATAACTATTTTTTTTAGAACTTTTAGAATTTACTGTAGAAGCCTATAATCATAAAATGGCCCAAAAAAATTTTTAGGATTTATAATGGTATTTTACATTTTTTTTAGAATTTTTCTAATTTTTTTTTGATGTTTTTACACATTTATTTGGAGTTATTAGGTTAAAACTGATTAAAAAATAATTGCAGGTAATTTAAAAACTATTTTTCCTAATTAAATATCCACTCAGCCCAAATTAGGCCTGCTTGTCAGCCAGTGCGGCCCAACAGTGGGCCCCTGATGTCATTCTCTCTCTCCTCTATATATATGTAGGTGTGGTTAATTCTAGAGTTTTTATTCCTGTCGAATTAAGAGGAGAGAGAGAGAGGTTTGTGGAGGTTCTCATCTAGGGTTTCTCGATCTTCTAGAAGCCATATCTTCTAGCTCCGGACTCCAAATGTGTTCTCGTTTCTTCTATTGGAACCGCCTTGGGGTATAGTTTGTGAATACCTAATTTATTTTCATAAATTTTGAACCTAAATTTCTAAAAAATTCGTGGAGTGCCAGTTGTCCGAAATCTGACGTGTTTTGGTGTTTTCGAGATTCCGGGAGATCCTGAACTCGGAATCACGGTCCGTTTGAAGTTTCAAAAATATTACATGATAAAATATAACATATATGCTTCTCAGAATTAAATATATTATTTTACTATTCTGAAAAATTTGTGCAACCTAGAAGTAGGTATAAAACCACCGAAAATTGTCATCTGTGCGCCCTATGGCGATAATTCTTTATCGGTTCAAGATTTGGTGAAACCGTCGATTTCAGCATTATGTAGTGCTAAAATCTACAACATTTCACACACAAATCTTAATTTTGTGTCGATTGACTTTTTGGTCAACATAACGCCTCGATTTGGGTGCCACGGATTCCGAATTCGTAAAATTAATTTTCTTAAACTAAAATCTAGGGTTAGCCTTAAAATCTGAATATAATTAAATTAAATTATTATTTTAGATTATTTTATTCAGAATTAAAATAGATTAGACTAGAAAATCTATCCAACCACTTTTGTAGATCTAACTTGTTTAATTTATGTGATGGATAGATCAGACGACGTCTTGAGTTGCGACTTCATCATTTTTCTGAGAAGGCAAGATACCTTGCCAACTCTTGTACAATATTTGCATGCTTTCCTTTTCATTTATTATTTCTTATCGTATATAGTTTTTTGATGCTCATTGTCATATTTGATTTATCGCATGCTACTCTAGTCTTATTTTCTCATTTTACGTGCACGTATATTATTTGTCTTCCATATATGCTGCTCGTCACGTATTTGATATATGCTCTACCTTGTGCGTACGACTTGACATAATCTTGTGGTTCCGTATAAAACTTAACTTACGATTAGTCCATGACCTTGCCTTGACCGATTTGACTTGATTCCTTAGTTCCCTAGGCGAGGATATCGTTATTAGGCGTTGGCTATTGTGATTAAATTTTGACTCGTTAGCGTCTTACCAGACTGTGATAAAGATTTGTTCACTTGACCCCTCGGTCATTAGTGCCTTATCGGGCTGTGATAGAGACCAATGATATGACTGTTAGTGCCTCACCGGACTACGGTTCCTATTACCCGATTTGTCTATAGCCACGATTGATATCGTTGTTCTCATAGAATGCCACCCTCTTAGACTTCGTATTGTCATAGTTTTATCGTTTCTTGTGATTATTTTCTTGTCTCTCCTACATGTCTATTTACTGTTGTCACGCCCAGTCCCAAAATACGTAGGACTAGGAATACGTAACACGCCCAGCCGTATATATACGAACTCCAATATATGGAAATTATATACACACGTACGCTGTATATGAATATGCAATCCATCAGTGGTAATATACTGTCACAACAAGTCACACATAATCTATATCTCACCCACAACATAAATAATAAGTAGGAATAAAGAGCTAGAATATAACTAAATATCAGGATAAGTATCAAGTCTGATAGTCTGGTGAAAACAAATCCACTACAAACGACTATACTGAAGTAGAACAAAATCTCTAAACAGTAGAAATAATCACAGCTACTCCGAGGGCCCTCCTCAGTCTGGTATGTAGAGTCGGGTCCAGGTCCGTACTCCTGTGGATACTCCTACTCGTCCATATCTGGAAAGGGACCATGTCCTCAGAGGGACGTAACAAGATACATAATAACATGCCAATAAGTACTGAAAAATAAACATCCAGTGGGTTACCTAACCGTCTAGGTGAAATACAACTTGAGACAACTTTGGGCGTATGGAAAGTGTAGGCTAGACATATGCTGACGTAATTCACCAATCGTGACAACTGGCTAGTATATGCCACATATGCCCCCAGTATAAGGGCGCAAGTATACAGTAACCGTCGAGTGTGGAATCTGCATGGAGGAAGTGGGGTGTCCTATACGCCTACTAGTAGTCCTCCCCGCCCAATGCTCTAATCATGCCACATCCATGCCATGGTCTGGTTCATAGCCTATCCTTAGTACCCTAGCCCAATCCTACAACCAAACAAGGACAAGGATTGGACCACCGTACTACAATAGACTATGTCCATAGACCTATAATAACTGCAGAGTCTTCTAGCATACAAAGTTTCTATCAGTAGTTATCCCTAACGCACGGCTCATACGTACAAGAGGCCAACCCGGTACGTAGTTCGGAATCTATATGAGACTGACAACTCGTGTAACAACTGTGTCACGGCCAATGAACCTACTTTTGCTACATGATACTGGGGTGGTCTCATAAAACAGGTCCAAAATCTACATAAATAACATCTATATAAGCAGAAATAGATATGCATGCTTCTGTTGGAATGTAAATAATCAGTACAATGGCAAGGTGTACTTGCCGCACAAAAGTCCTATATAGTGCACGTCCAACAGTGTTGAGTTGCAGTAAGAAAAAGTGGTTTAGGGTTTGAGAGTGTGGTGATATATATATGGTCAAGAGGCGGTGGGGGTCCCTTAATGGTTAAGTAACTACTTCTGCTGCTGTTTCTCTTTCATTGGTTTAGGTTTCGGCTGAGGGTTATTTAGTAATAACAGGTAAAGAGGCGGTGGATTGCTGCTGATATTTTCCCCACACGTGCGAAGGAGAAAATAAGCGGTGAAGTTCTTGTTTTACGCGCGGAGTAGTGGAGATTTGTTTTATGCGTGGAGCAGAATTTAGGCGGTGGTGGAGTTTACGCTTGGGTTTGTTTTACGCATAGAGAGAGGAATTAGGCGGGTGATGTTCTTTACGTGCAGATGAAATAAGAAGCGGTGGAAAGAGTTTACGCGCGGAATTGCTTTACGCGCGGAGAAGGAAATAGCAAGTTGGTTTGCTACTGCTACTGTTTGATATTACGCGCGGTTGAGAGGAAAGTATACGCGGGGTGATTAATGGGTTTGGGCTAAGGGTTGTGGGTTTAGATATCCAAGAACCAATATGAATTGTTATATATATTCACATATCTATTCACAGGAAATTCTAAGAATTTATTTTGGTGCATACGGTTGAGCTAGTGTTTGTCCAAAGAGTCTCCTACATGAAATAAATTAGAAAATTTTTATAATGGTCCCATAAATCTTCTAAATGTACAACATCTCAAATAAAGATTTAAGTAAAAATCTATTCTCTCTATTTAGCTCATAACTACTATAAATAAATTAAATAAATAGAGAAATACGGTTTTCAGGATTAGGGATCTTACAACTGTACTTTTGGCATGTGTTCTATGTATCTTGTTACGTTCCTCTGAGGACCTGATTCCTTTTCAGATGTAGGATCACGACTATTTATAAGAGCACGGATCAGGATTTGCTACTTCTTTCTCTTTCGAGGAGGTCTTCCCTTCGAGCCTCTCTGATCATTAGATGATGTACTTATTATATTTTCTTTCATATTCTAGTTTGGTAGTGGATTTGTCTCCATCCAACCATTGGTCTTCTCGACTATTTCATACTTGGTTCATTGTCATATTTTGTTATTTATTTTTATTAGTTTTGTGGATAAGATTAGTATTGCATGCAACTTGTGACATTATATATCACTGGTGAATTATTATTCATAATACAGCGTACGTTTATGTTATCATTTTCATATATTGGAGTTGTCATATACATACGACTAGCATGCTCACGTATTCATAGTCCTACATATTTTGGGATTGGGGGTGACATCTAACCTTAATCCTTCCCACATCAACCTTAACCCTTATCCTAATCCCTCGTCGTCATGTCTATACCCGTGATCTCCTAAACCCTCCCTACACCCCTCCCCTTAACCCGCACTCCTCCTTACACCCTTCCCCTCTCCATGATCCACGCTCCTCCTTCACATTTGATCATGAAAACCAAATTCTCAGCCTCCCTCCGCCCTTAGCCCCCAATTGGCATATATAACCTCCATCCCATGGCATGAAGACATGGACAAAGTTATCTAAATAAATAATAGTTCATGTTATTTAGTTGCAAAAAGTAAAAAAATAGTTCATGGTACCAAGTTATCAATTTGACATAATTCATGTTATTTCGTTGCAAATTAAACATAAATTTATCTATATGATTGTACCACTTTTACATATTTCTATGTTAGCTGATAAATAAACCAACTAACTCATATATTTAAGTATGGGTTATCCCTGTGCCTCTGGCACTCTTTGTCGATTCGATGTTTGAAATTATTTTTCATTTATATTATTTAATAATAATTTATTAGTTTTAAGGTTTTTATTGACATATAAAAGTGTCATATTCATAGCTATTTTATATACCTCATATCTCTTATCCTTTTATCTTTTTTAGGAGACACCCTTTATCATAAAGATTAGAATTTTTTTTTCAAAATAGTAGACTTTAAGATTTTATTTAATAAAATAATGTAATCAAAATTTTATGTAACAAAATTACATTAGTGTTAGTGTATTGGGCCGGACGGCCTGTAACCTGACCAATATACAACCCGGTTTGAACTGGGTTAATGTCCGCGGCCCTTAGGCCCGATCTGGACTTGCCCAACTTAAAATTTGGGTCGGACCGTCAAACAATACAATCAAACGACTGTTATTTCGAAGAACATGCGAGAATGCTTAAGAGAGACATGATCCCTCTTCTCTCTCTCTCTCTCTCTCTCTCTCTCTCTCTCTCTCTCTCACACACACACGTGTGTGTGTGTGTGTGTGTGTGTGTGTGTGTGTGTGTGTGTGTGTGTGTGTGTGTGTGTGTGTGTGTGTGTGCGCGTGTGTGTGTCAATGCCTCCTAACTTAGTGGCTAGCATGTGGTGACATAGCGAATCATGTCTGGGTGGGTTCAATTCAACGAAAAGCGTATTTTTCCAAGATTGTTGTTGTTAGGATTCAAACCATTGCTTACTCGAATCTTACATCTTCACGCTAGCCACTTGAGCTAGAGGTCATTGGCGTAAAAATTAATATATATATATATATATATATATATATATATATATATGAGGAGGGGATGCATATTACCCAGGAGGTTGCGGGTTTGAGCCTCTTGGGCACCATTTAGTTCCTCTTTGGGGTAATTAAGTAGTGAGTTGTTGATGGGTGCAGCGCATGTGCGGTTCAAGTGTGGTGCAGACGCTGGCCTACGGGCCGAGATGTGTGGGGCCTTCGGGACGGAATGTGGTTGTTTGTGGTATTAAACGAAAGAATGAAAGTGTATTTCAATGACGGGGTTATAAGAGACCCGCGCCCTTTGATTTACAAACAAACTTGTACAATGTAATCCTATACGAGAATGTGGGAGTACAATTTATTTAATCTGGGTATAAATTGCTATAGGTGTCTGATCTGCGGTCGATCACTTTAGCCCTTGGACTAAACGATGTTGAAGAAGTGCCGTGGAAGACAGGATGCAGCTTCGGAGGTTACAAAGGAGGGTGGATGCGCGATGCTGAAGGTCGTCGCTCCCTGTTCCTTGCCCGAGCTCTGGGTTCTCCTCTCTCTCTCTCTCTATCTCTCCTCCTTGATCTCTGGTTCGATGACCTTGTCCGATCTTCGAGTTTCTAATTTTTGACCCTTAATCTTGTACTGGTTTTCTTGACCAATTTTTCGACCTTTTTCCCCATTGATAGGGGTCTCTATTTATAGAGTTTTGGTGACAGTGACCACTCCGTCGGTGTAACAACCGAGGAGTGGACAGTACAGCACCCTTTTACACAACGGTTTAAAATAACCAATGCCTGCGTGTAAATGACCTTTTGAGTGAGCATGTGACGCGTGTCCAACTAAGGGGACAAAACGCGTATATCTGCAACGAAGATCACGGCGTAGAAGCCACGTAGGTAGGTATCCCTTGTGTAGCAGAGGTTGGCGTAAAAGCCAAGCGACTGTCACCTTGGCGTAGAAGCCAAAATAGGCATAGAAGCCGAGCAGGCATAGAAGCCGAATGGGCATAGAAGCCGAACAGGCATAGAAGCCGAATGGGCATAGAAGCCGAGCAGGCATAGAAGCCGAATGGGCATAGAAGCCGAATGGTCGTAGAGACCGAGAGGGCGTTGGAAGCCGAGGGAGCACTGATCCTGAGCGGGCGTAGAAGCCACTGCGTACCGAGTCGAAGTGCTGATGCGGACGTCTTAGCCGGAATTACGGCTTTCGAAGATGTAATCAAATCTTCTACAGAGATTTGTCATCATCTTGTGCATTAAATGCGGAGACGTGTTTTTGGAGGTCTGCAGCCCTTCTGTGCATCCGTCGCGGAGACGTGCCTTGAGGGAAACTGTCACTGCTCTGTGCAATTTAGACGTAGAGACGTGCCTCGAGCCCCGTACGAAGTGCAGCTTTTGACGTGGCAGCGGTTTGCCTTACTGCGGAGCGTGAAACAGCTCATGTTTGCCTGTGTAAACAAGGCAGCGTATTCCCTTGTACACGAAAGAGCGGTTTACGCTGGGGGGATTTCGGTAGGCGACGGTTTGGTGATATTTAACCAAATCCTCTGCATTAAATTCAGAGATCCGCCATCATACCGCGGGGTGCGTCCCGAGGGGTCTGCCATCATTTCCAGCCGTCGTCTGGGTAGCCGTACAGTACTTTTTGTCAGGAGTCAGAGGCCAGGTTCACCGCGTGACTTGACAGGTTCATTTCGTGGAAGACGAAGCGTTCCTCGTATGCTTTAACGCTGCTTTGAGAGCGGCTGGGTTTTACGCCATGGAGGCGATACAGAACCCTGTTTTACGTTGGATGGCTTCGAAGGCCCCTGCTTACGCTGCTCTGTATCGAGATGCTGCGTAGATCGTTCCAGCGTATTTTTTATGCTTCTACAAGACCCCCTTCAAAGCTTTTAAATTCCTCGGAATTTGAAACGCTTTGAAAGAAGCATGAACGGCCCCTCGTAACTTGAAACGTTTCTGAATGGAGCGTTGAAACGGTCGGTACTGACTTTATGGCAGATTTATTGGGGACCGCTGTGATCTCTTGCGCCTATAAAAGGCTGGGGGGTGAACCTGTTTCACCACATTCCCATTGTTATGCAGAGATGATCGCCGGAGCTCGTCGGGTCGATCTGAGGAAGAAGGAGATCATGTTCTTCTAGCATGTAAGGAGCCAAAAAAGACGGCGTCTTCGAGCAAGTGTCCATTGCAACGATGGATCATGGAAGGATATCTTAGCCTCCCTTGCTCGGGATAATCAGCAACTTTATGCGGCCTCTCACTCGGAGAGTGGGGCGGGGTCACTTTTGACCAGGCCGCTTGCAAGTGGCTCCTCCTCTCGTTACCTTTGGTGACGAGAGGCAGACAGACCGGCCAGAGTGGCGGTGGTCTGTAGGGAAGCAGAGTTACCCTGCTTCGGAGGATGGGTCATCTGCCCAGTTGTGTATCCTCCTGCCACCGATCATCTTCTTAGAAGAAGGGGAAGACCTTTGTAGAGGGGATTTCCCTCATATGTAATAAAGAAAACCCCTGTAGACAGGATTTCCCTCATATGTAATTGTGATTTTAGTGTTAAATAAAGCCGTCTTTCTTCTCTGCATATGATCATCTTTGCCATACGTTGCTGTGAAGTCTGGATATGTGCAGCTTCGACACGTCTGAATCTTTACGCCGACTCTGATAGAAAGAGTATTAGGCCCTGTCCTTTACGCGTAGCGCATAGTCTATAGAACGCCGCTGAGCGTCCTTGAACATTTAGATCTGTCCTGTTGCTAGGACTGAGGGACGGCGTAGAATTCTGAACTGTTGCTTCTCTAATGAGCAGGATCTTGTTCAGACTTCGTCTTCAAGAATGATCTCTCGAAACTCCCTTGGAACAGGGTCGAGGTTTTTGGCTGTCGAATTGAGTTGCCACCTTGATAGACGGAATGTTCAGACTGGAGTCTGGATGAACCTCCAATTTTGGACCCGAGAAGAGTAATTTCTCAATGTTTGAACTCTGTATGCTTTGGGTACTTGGGATGCTCTGGGTCAAGAACGAGTATCTTCTGTGTGAACTCTTTGCAATTGACCGTCTTAGGGACTGTTCGGATATGCGGAAAGTCATGGAGCGCAAAATTATCAGTCTGTAGCCTCTGAGCGTAAAAACACCGCCGAGCGCGAAATTGTAGACTTGTGGTTCCTGAGTGAGAAGTCATAGGTTTGTTGCCTCTCGAGCATAAAAGCTACCGAGCACAAAGGCATCCGGGCATAAACCGTAGACTTGTAGCTGTCGAACGTGAAGCCGTAGATCTGTTGCTGTCGAGCGTAGAAAAGCTCCTTTAGCGCAGAACTGTAGATCTGTAGCCTGTGAGCGTAAGAACACCATCGAGCGTGAAATCATAGACTTGTGGTTTCTGAGCGTGAAGTCGTAGGTTTGCTGCCTCTCGAGCATAAAAGCTACCGAGCACAAAGGCATCCGGGCATAAACCGTAGACTTGTAGCTGTCGAACGTGAAGTCGTAGATCTGTTGCTGTCGAGCGTAGGAAAGCTCCTTTAGCGTAGAACTGTAGATCTGTACTCCTGAAAAGAAAATTTCTTCGAGCGTGAGGTTTTGCGGATCTGTTGCTTCTGAGCGTAAACTGAGCGCCACCGAGCGTGAGATCGTCGATTTGGTATCTGCTGAGCGTAAAGTCGTAGGTTTGTGGCCTCTCGAGCATAAAAGCTACCGAGCACAAAGGCATCCGGGCGTAAAACCATAGACTTGCCGCTTGCGAGCGTAAAACCGTAGATCTGTGGCTGTCGAGCGTAGAAAAAGCTCCTTTAGTGTAGAACCCGCTGAACCGTCTTGCACGAAAAAACCTTTCGAATTCGCTGACTGTCCGTTTTTTGAGGGTAGTGGGCTGACGTAGCATCCAATCATAACCAACTCTTAATTGCGAGATCCGGTTGGGGTCTCGAGGGGTTCGTCCGAGGATTCGAGGAGTCGACTCGGACCGTATATATATCCCCAAGCTTTTTTAAGAGAAAAGCTTTTTATCTGTCTTCTGCGAAAGAGAGCTTTCGACTGTTCGAGTTTTCCTTCGTTCCTTCTCCGAGCACTTAGAGTCCTCAGAAATGGCGTCGAAACAAACTTCCTCCACTAAAGGAAAGAGCGTAGGTTCTTCTTCTCGGTCTTCGGCACCGGAGAGAGAATCTTCGGTCGGGCGAGGTGATCCTCCTTCCGAGAGGAGTATCCCGCCGACGAGCAGTGCACCCGGCTTTAGAGGTAGAGCCTTTTGGGATGACACAAACGACAAAAAATCCTTCGCACACGTTGAACGTGACCGCGCTAGGTCGTCTTCTGTGCTGATAGCCTCTTTTGAGGAAGATGATGCACGGAGACGTTTTCATCTTTTACGCCCATATTTCTAATGTGCCAGCGTAAGAACTCCATATTTTCGTAGCTCTGAGCGTAAAAGCTCTGGCTGACGAAAATCGGGGTATATCATAAATTTTGAATTTTATGCTTGCGGAGGAGACATCCGGCATATAGAGACCAAATTTGCGCAATCCTGGCGTAAAGCACAGACTGTCACCTTCTTTTGGTCCGCATTTGTGCAGGATTTGTAATGACCTATTTTCCTTGCACTTTTGCAGTTGATTTGGGTGAGTCACCGCTGGCTGAGGTGATGGGCTCCGCTGCCGGGATGCTGCACTCGAACTACCTGGAGGATCTGTCCCATGTGGCCTTTCCCATCTCTGGACCCCAGTACCCTGAGGGCAGGGAGTTTCTGATATCGGCCCAGGGTGAGCGAATGTTGTTGAGCATGATCAATGGCGAACCCTTGACACATGTAGACGGGGAGCAGTACATAAAGCCGGCTTTCCTCTTTGGGGATATGATCGATAAACAGTCACAGACGAAGCCTAAGAGGGAGCCTTGGGTCTTCCCTGCCGGGAATTTGGTCTTGTATCTGCCGACGATACCGAGGGATTATCCTATCTCGGCTTTCTTCCATGCGACGCATCCTAGGAAGATGTCGTGGAAGCTGACTCCTGATCTTCACGGGAAGCCTGGGAAGATCTTTCATCTGAAAGGAGCCGACCAGGGGTCGTTTGTCAGTCGCCCCTCCGGCGTTGTGACGTTGTTCCGGGGGCTGTGCCTGGGTAATGTCCCGAGTGAAGATAGCTTGGTGATCCAGCCCGTCCAGTTGCCGACCTTCTGCAACGACTTCATGAGTCGAGGTGGGGTATACCCCAAGGAGAATCCTCGGTGCAACGGGTGGATCGCCCCGACGAACTCCCGATGGAGATGCCTAGTTGATTGGGCCTTGTCGTACTTCCGAAGAGAGCTGGAGGACATCGGTCTATACGCCGCTGTGAGCGCGACGAGTGTTGGGTTGCCTCCCAATGCTAATTTGTTCTTGGCACTGATGGAGCGGTATATTCCACTCACCGGGACCTTCGCCACTCCACTGGGGGAGTTGGGATTGGCCCTCCATAAGATGGCAGTTGTCTCGAGACTGCCAATGGGGGATACCCCATATGAAGAGTATGTCCCCACCAACCGGGAGTTGGGGGATTTGGACCCTCGGGTGGCGGAAGTATATCAGGAGCTGATGTGTCAGTACTTTGCGTGCACCATTTTTCATGACGAGCCCTCGGATTTGGCCCATACCACTAAGTGGATGTCTTACCTCTTCTTCCATCGGGCTAGGACCGCCAAGTCGGAGAAAGCTTCGGGGGGTAAGAATGAGCCCGTAAACTGCTTGAGCGTCCTTAGTGCCCAGGTGGTCGAGGCTCTTATGGAGGACGCCAAGGCTCCCGATCAGATTCTCGTTGAGGGGGTAGGAAAATACCCCGAAGGCACCAAGGCCCACAGTTACTTGAGGCGCTGTCGCAGGCCCCTATCTAAGGAAGCCCAGCTGACTGGTTTTCTCTACATATGGCTGCGTCGAGTGGTAGTACCCGGTATCGCGTCCGCGGATCGAATTCACCGGAACATCCTGTGGCCCGCAGTACGTCTGGTGTTTGGGGCAAGACTGGGCCTGCTTCCTGCCATGGTGTGCCGTATTCAGGCTGGCCTGGGGGCCATGACCGATGGGTTGCTCGTCGATGAAGCTCGGCGCGAGAGTTTTCCCAGGGTGGAATTGCCATACCTGTATCTGATGGGTTGGTTAATTCTCCACAACCCCCGGGTGATGTCTCCCGGTTCCGGCAGCAGCTCGGGGGGCATATTCATGTTGAATTACAGGGATTCTACCTGGAATGTGAACACAGTTTTAGACTGTCGGTTAGTGTTGAACCTCAGCCACGGCTGGAAGATCCTCTGTGCTCCCCCTTCGGTACATCGCAACCAATCCGGGGTGTGGCTTGAGGATTCAGGTGGAGAGAAGACCGTTCTTTCTCCGGAGGGTTTTAATTGGTTGGTCTGTATCAGACCATCCCATCTGCTGTATAGGAGCGAAGACTATTGCATCTTCGAGCCCTACTTGCCTAGTCGATTTGCCAGGCAGTTCGGGTATGATCAATTGCATGTGGGTAACGCCGTCACCAGCTTCAGGCCCAGGGGCGGACTCATTGATGGAGCTAGAGGGTGGCGATATTTCATCATGGGTTGTACGGAGGCAATTTTTATCGTGCCGGTCGTTACAACCTCCACGGAGTTGCGCATCCTTCACTCTTACGCCCAGTTTTATGTGGCGATTAACACCTTCCATCGCGATTTCGACATGCGGGGAAGCTTTAGAGTGCCTTCTGCCAAGCCTGGGGGAAGAGTCGAAGTCCCCTCGGTTTCTTCTGACGAGGGCGAGGAGTCTGGTACTCCGGATGAGCTCCTGGTGTCGTTGTCGAGGTGTGCAGTGCCTGCGCCGGCGGGGGCTTTGATAGTCTCCTCTGGGAAGCGACGGGCTTCTGCTCCGAAGGAAGCTTCCCTTCGTAAGAGGAGGAAGGAGACGGTGGCTCGTCCTCTCCGCATTCCTGGTATTGAGGCTCCCGTGAGTGAGTCGGCACCTCCCTATATCAGGGATGAATCTTTGGCTGGAGGTTCCTCGCCTTTTAGAGAGGGACCTTCTACAGCTCCGGCTGGTGGCGCCGGGGAGTCCTCGCTAGAGGTTGCTGTCACTGTGGCTGCTTCAAGCAGCGGAGCGGGATTGCCCACGTGGCCGCTGCAGATGGGAGAATCTTTCCCGAGGTCAGCAGTAGGGGAAGTTTCTCCTGTGTCAGCGAGCGCGCTTGGCGAGACTCCGGCTGACGAACCTCGACCGCGTCTTGGGGAAGGCTTGACCGAACTTTTGGCGATGTCGGTCGACCCACATCCTTCTCCAGGCATGACAGGTCGTATTGCGTCCTTAAGGCGTGGTTTAGCCACATCAGGTGCAGACGCATCGTATATGTCGTTGGCTCCTAGTGAAGATGTGGAGGCGCCTAATTCCGAGGCAGAGGTGTCTTCGGGGGCCAGCTTGCCTGGAGAGGTTTTGTCGTCTCAGGAGGGGGACGAACCTGTTATCGCGACCTCGCCTTTCGCGAGTATGCCGATGACCTCGATCGTTGCCGTCACACCTTTTTCGGCCGTGCCGCCCGTCGAGGTGGCGGCGGTGGCTACCTCGTCTGCAATTGTCCCTGGAGAGGGAGTTACTAGCATCGCGGTTACTCCGGACGTTCAGTCGGGTCTAGTTGCGTTGACCGAGCAGCATACCAGCCTTGTCTACACCGGTTTACAAACGATGATACCGATGGTGTTGGCGAAGAAACTTGACTTCGAGCTCCTGAAGAAGACTTCTCAGCTTTCGATCGAGGTTGTCAGGGGGCTTCGCAATCCTGGAGTAGCTGACGCTTTGGAGGCGGTGGTTAATGGTTTAGAGCAACCCGTTAACGAATATTTGCAGCGGGCGGAGGCCAGCCTTGATGTAATCACCTGAATTTTTTAAGAATTTTAAAATTTATTTTCTGGAATTAATTAGCAATTTTCGGTAATTTTTAAACCAGTAAATTAAAGCTGTCTGATTTAAAATGAATTTTAAATGATATTAGATAATATTAAAATGTGATAAAAATTATATTTTCCAGTGTAAAATTAAAAACCGAGCATGGGGTATTTTTCCGGGAATTTATTGGACCCCGGATGAATTTTTAAAGGATTAAAAACTATTGTAAAATTTAACTGATTAATAAATCAATTATTAATTAATAAACCAACCCAAACCCAGTGATTAACCCGGACCGGACCGGCCGGTCTATCTAGACCGAACCGCTCAGGCTAGCAGGTCGGATCCGGGTAAGAACCCGACCCGCCAGCACCAGACCCGACCCGACCCGTTCTAAACCCTAACCCCCAAATCTGAAGAGCCCCGACCCCTCGCCTGGTCGGCGGCCGTTTCCGCCGCCGTGGCCGCCGGCCGACCTATCCATTCCCCTCCCCTGGAACTGGCGACCCTTCCCCTTCAGTTTCCGGCAACCTCCGGCCGATCCCCTACCTTTTTTTCCCTATAAAATCCCAAGCCGACCGCCGAAAATCTCCTTCCAATCTTTCTTCTCCGGCGAGCTCTGAATCTCCGGCCGACTCCTCCAGTACCTCCAGACTCCGCCGCCACCTCCCAGACCCCGGACCCGGCCGCAGAACCTCCAGCTACCACCCGCCGAACCCCTGGACCTCGATCGAACTCAGTTGAACCCCAACTCTAGTTCCCTCCTCCTTCCAGGTGACGTCCGGCCGCCCACAGCGCCGGAACAGACCGCCCAGACGGTCGACGAACACCCCACGGCTGCCAGCGAGCCTCCGGCGACTTGGACACGTCGTAGAACTCCGATCTAGCCAGGATGCAGCGTGGACACGGATCCAGGACACAACCCTAGTTCAATCGCGTGTCGAACACGATTCGTACTTGGTTTTCAAGTCCAGTTCAGGTACCCATAACTTCCTGCTGGTAGCTCCGATTTTCATTCCGTAAGTTTCTTTGCGAAGCCTGTTAGACCCTCTCGGTGCCCAGACAAACTGCTCGGGGCATCGCGTCCTGTGGTGATCGCACACCGCGATCCAAAAACAGGAAAAACTTAGCCCTGTTTCACCCCGGAATCGAGTACGCCCCGCCAAACGGGACGACTTGGTCGCGTGCGGTCTTCACCGATACGTCAGCGTCGTTAATACGGACGTGCGGGATTTCGCAGAAGCTGATTTGGATGTGCGTGCACATCGGAATCAGTGCGTATCCGCGGACAACACTTCGTATCCGGCTTTTCTGTAATTAGCTGTAACTTAGTGTATACATGTCAGATCGAGACGAAACTTGCGCCATCGGACTCGTAGCAATACGCTGGTCCTGTGGGTCAAGTTTGGTTCGATTCTGAGAACGTTGGAAAATCGCGTGTCGTGGGCCCCACAGGCTCCAACTGACGGGCGATTTTGAGAACGGCTCATCGGAATCCAATTCTGGAAGTTCCGTTGGGTTCGTATCAACGTTCCTGACTTGTTGGCACTAAGTTGGACTGATTTGGAAACCTTTGACCCTGACCCGATTTTCGGTGCAAAGCGGCCCACACATGGACCCGCTTTGGCCTAGAAATGTCGTTTTTGCCCTTGTGTCCAAACTGGACTTAAGGACAGGCGTTTCTAACTAATTTCTATGTTCTGAGACTGTTGGTAATGTTCATTTCAGCTTTTGGAGGAGTTATTGCTGAACCCACTGTTACAAGGACCGCTACTGATATTCCAATCCCAGGCAAGTGTACCTTGCCATAAATTGCCGATTATTAGTTTAATTAGTTCTCTTGTTTTACTTTTCTGTGACTATTGTACATGTTATAACCTAGGACCGTATGACATACTTAGCGTCCGATCGCAGTCGGGTGCCAACCCCGTACGCGGAGTTGTGTACGTCATTTAGTGATGGATATTCGAGACCCTTTATATTCTTGTGCTTGTTTATCAAGTACACTATAACCTAGGACACCTGACACCATACATTGGCAGAATCTTCCTGACATATTCAAGGTGATTCTGTATAGGATACAGGATGGACATAGTTATATATTCTTAGTTTATGACTGTTGCATTAGATCTGATCTCACGTGACATGGACATGAGACGTGTGGTTACATTGGGTGGGGAGAGACACACAGGCTACAGGCTGTTCTATACATATATACTACTATTGTGAGGTTGTAGACTCTCGAGCAGAGCTAGACCACTACTAGATATTGCTGCTACCGGCTCCCCGACACAGAGCTTGTAGCAGTCTCAGCCTGAGTACTAGTGTTGCTCTCAGTTGCATTTTCACTTAGATGGTTATGTAGTTACCCTGCTTATTTCATTTACTATTTCACTGCATTTATTTCTGGCTTGTATTATTTGTACCTTGCTATGTCCCCTGAGGACCTGGAATGGATGATGTCCCCAGGTTTAGCAGAAGAGCATTATCCCGAGGTTTACGGGACAGGAGCTGAAGCTATACCAGGAGCTGTTGCTGAAGAAGAACCTAATATAGAAGCAGAGGTGATGGCAGAATATTTTACTTGAGATTATGTTATTTGTACTCTTCATATACTTTATTTTGGACTCTTTTGTTCTGGTTGGATGAACCAGTGTTTAGACTCTTATCGGGTTGTTCCCCGACATACTCTGCTGAGACTGGACTTGATGTACTTTCTTTTATTTGCTGTTGTTCTTATTATTCTGTGTGTGGATGAGATTAGTTTTTGATATGATATTGTAGACCTATATTACAGCTTAAGTATGCTCGATGGATCCATTAAATTGGGATGTCCATCGATGTGTACTGCTGGCCATTGCCACGTGTCTAGTCCCACGATATTTTGGGACTGGGGCGTGACATGGTTTTTTGTGGTGGCCCATGCAGGTCAACGACAAATTATTTGGTTTCAACTTAGGGACCAAACAAACCTGTAAAAAGATAGGATAGGCTATAGGATCTCATACATTTATTGAACGTTTTTGAAACTCTATATCGCATTCGAATTAAGTACTTGAATTTGCATCCTGCTTGACTCTACTAAACGTTCTCATAAAGTTTATTTTTGAATACAGCAAAATGGATCCAAGGAGTGGAGATGAAATTCCTTTTACACCACAAGATGCTGTGGTTACCTATGGAGATGGAGTTACACCAGAGAACAGGGGACAATCCTCTCAAAGTGGACAAGCTGAACAGCATAACTCAAGGTTCAGGCGTGATGATATCCCACCACCGCCTCAATTCACTCCACCTATGCCTGCCTTCCCACCGGGACAAGCAATGGATGGGCAGCAAATGTTCCAGATGTTTTATGCCATGATGCAAGCTCAACAACAAGTTCAACAGGAGGCGCAGCGTCAGGAGGCAGAGAACTTGAGAAACAGCCTAGTAAATGCATTGGAGCAGGCAAACCCGCAAGCTAGGCGACCAGCGATGGGAGCTATCACTGATTTCCGTCAACTCAAGCCCCGTACCTTTTCGGGCAAGGAAGGACCAACTGAAGTGCATGAATGGCTCACTAATACACAGCATCAGTTGGAAGCAGCTGAACTTCCGCGGGAGAGATGGATGACTGCTGTCCGAATGCAACTGACGGACAACGCACACCACTGGTGGCTAGCTGAAGAGAGGAGGCTCGGACATGACCGAGTCACTTGGGAGGAGTTCTCCAGACTCTTCCAAGAGATGTATATCCCAGCCGTTGCTAGATCAGAACTCCGAGATAAGTTCAACCGTCTCATCCAGGGCAACATGACAATGGAGGAGTATAATGCCGAATTCATTCGCTTGAGTCGTTTCGCCCCTTCTTTAATTCCTACCGAAGAAGAGAAGGCGGAGAAATTCTTTGATGGACTCAGGTTCGAACTTCAGAGGTTGATTGGATCTGTTGCCCCTACATCGTACAATGACGTCCTTGCTGCGGCACGACGCATGGAGCGCGTCACCAGGAGGGAGTCAAGTCTGAAGCGGCCATTTACCTCAGTACCATCCAAGGCAGCACAAGGAGATTCTGCAAAGCGACTCCAAAGGAATCTACCGCAGAGGGCAGCACAAAGAACCCTACCTACTTGTCATTTCTGCGGCAAGTTAGGTCACATTGAAAAGGAGTGCAGACGCAAATTGGGACTGTGCCTGGTTTGCGGATCCAACCAACATCTATCCAGGGACTGCACAGCACGTCGAGAGGGAGCACCACGACCAGCTCTACCTGCACCAAGGCCAGATTATCCAGCAGTGGGAGCACAGCAGACGGGAGTTGGAGGAGTCAGACCACCAGCTCCAGGAGGATATCAGCCAAGACCTCCATTGCCACCTCAAGCAGCACTATTCCAACAGGCTCGTCAGCAGAGGGGACCAGCACAGGGACGAGGTCAGGCTTTTGCATTGGCTGTTCAGGAAGAAGCTATTGCTGGAGAAGTTATAGCAGGTACCATTTTAGTAGCTTCATTACCTGCTGTAGCTTTATTTGATTCTGGGGCATCGCACTCATTTATAGCTGCTAGCTTCGTAGCCACACATAGAGTAGCTACTGCACCCCTTCCGAAGACTAAGAGAATTCTTACGGGAGGTGGAATTATACCTGTTAGTGATATCTGTAGATCATGCTCAGTAGTAGTCTGCGGAAGAGAGATGCGAGCCCAATTTCTGATCTTTTCTATGCCTGACTATAATGTGGTACTTGGTATGGACTGGTTAAGTCAGTATCATGCTACTCTTGATTGTCGGCTTGGAAAAGTTATATTCAGACCACCTGGACACTCAGAGTTTGAATTTCTTCGAGGAGCTGTAGAACAAGGTGTTCAGCCAACTCTTAGGACATTAACTGTAGAAGGGGAGTCAAGTTACCCAAGAGTTATATCAGAGTTTGTGGATGTATTTCCCGATGATCTTCCAGGTCTACCACCTGATCGGGAAATAGAATTCACTATAGACTTAACTCCAGGAGCAGAACCTATCACTTCAACAGTTTATAGACTAGCACCTAAGGAGTTAGTAGAGTTGAAGAAGCAAGTTGATGAACTTCTGGACAAAGGTTTCATCCGGCCCAGTGTATCACCTTGGGGAGCACCTATACTTTTTGTACCGAAGAAGGATGGAATAGTTCGCCTATGCATTGATTACAGGGCGTTAAACGCTGTGACCATTAAGAACCGGTATCCCTTGCCTCGTATTGATGACTTGTTTGATCAGTTGAGTGGAGCTAGGGTATTTTCGAAGATTGACCTAAGATCCGGTTATCACCAGATTAGGGTGAGAAAGGAAGATATTCCGAAGACAGCCTTTAGAACCAAGTATGGACACTATGAGTTCTTAGTAATGCCGTTTGGTTTAACCAACGCGCCTGCTGTGTTCATGAGCTTGATGAACCGAGTTTTCCATCAATACTTGGATAAATTCGTGGTTGTATTTATTGATGACATTCTGGTATATTCTAAAAGTCACGAAGAGCACGAAGAACATCTCAGAATCGTGCTAGAGACGTTGAGGCAGGAGAAGCTTTATGCTAAGCTCAGTAAATATGAGTTTTGCATGGATAAGGTGCCATTCTTGGGACATATTATCTCAGGAGAAGGGTTGTCAGTTGATCCAGAGAAGGTTGCTGCTATTGAGACTTGGCCTACACCAACATCAGTTGCTGAGGTGAGGAGTTTTCTAGGACTTGCCGGATATTACAGAAGGTTCGTAGAAAATTTCTCAAGGATTGCAGAGCCAATGACGAAGTTGACACGGAAAGATCAGGACTTTGCATGGACAGAAGAATGTCAGTTGGCCTTTGAAGAACTGAAGAGGCGTTTAACAACAGCACCAGTCTTGACTCTTCCTTCAGGGTCAGGCGGTTTTGTTGTATATAGCGATGCGTCAGGTAGTGGCCTAGGATGTGTTTTGATGCAGCATGGCAAAGTTATTGCTTATGCGTCGAGACAGCTGAAGGTCCATGAGAAGAACTATCCAACGCATGATTTGGAGCTAGCTGCTGTAATATTTGCACTGAAGATTTGGAGGCATTATCTTTATGGTGAGAAGGTGGAAATCTTCACTGACCACAAAAGTCTAAAGTATGTATATACCCAGAAAGAGCTTAACATGAGGCAAAGACGCTGGCTGGAGTTAATGGTGGACTTTGATATAGATCTGCAGTACCACCCAGGGAAGGCGAATGTAGTAGCAGACGCACTCAGCAGGAAGCCTACAGCATATTTCTTGACAATGCAGCCTGAGCTATTGAGAGATCTGCAGGAGCTTCAGATAGAGGTTATTCTACCAAGGCAGAGTGGCTTGCTGGCTAATCTGGAAGTGAAGTCATCGCTCGTGGAAAGGATTAAAGAAGCTTTGCCTACTGATGCAAGATTTAGAAGACTCAAAGAGAAGACAGAAGCAGGCATGCAGACGGGACTTCGCATACATGAGGATGGGACATTAAGGTGCGGAGATCGTCTATATGTTCCAAATGGAGAACTAAGACAGGAGCTAATGACTGAAGCACATAGCTCCATATACTCTGTTCATCCAGGAGGAACAAAGATGTATCGAGATCTAAGGCAGTATTATTGGTGGCATGGAATGAAGAGAGAGATTGCCAGATTTGTAGCTAAATGCTTAGTCTGCCAACAAGTGAAAGCCGAGCATCAGAGGACTGCCGGAATGTTGCAGCCGCTTTCCATACCAGAATGGAAGTGGGAACATATCACCATGGACTTCGTCACAGGATTCCCAAGGAGCCCCAGCGGAAAAGATGCGGTATGGGTTATCGTGGACCGACTCACTAAATCGGCACACTTCTTGCCATTTAGAGTTGGACAATCCACAGAGATACTAGCCGACATGTATATGCGACAAATAGTAAGATTGCATGGAGTGCCGGTGAGTATTGTATCAGATCGAGACTCGAGATTTACCTCTCATTTCTGGAGAAGTATGCAAGAAAGTCTTGGAACCAGACTAAAATTCAGCACTGCCTATCATCCCCAAACAGATGGTCAATCAGAACGTACAATCCAGATATTGGAAGATATGCTGCGATCTTGTATGTTAGACTTTGGAGGGTCTTGGGAAGATCATTTGCACTTGGTAGAGTTCTCCTACAACAACAGTTACCAGGCAAGTATCAAGATGGCACCTTTCGAGGCGTTATACGGTAGGAAGTGCAGATCGCCAATATGCTGGAGTGACCTCGGAGAGCGTCAGATATTGGGGCCAGAGTTGGTGATGCAAACTGTGGAGAAGGTTAAACAAATTCAGAATCATCTTCGGGCAGCTCAGGACAGACAGAAGCATTGGGCTGATACACATCGACGTCCCCTGGAGTTCAAGGAAGGAGAACATGTATTTCTGAGGATTTCACCTACTCGAGGAACCATCCGCTTTGGGAGCAGAGGCAAGTTGAGTCCAAGGTACATTGGGCCCTTCGATATCCTGGAGCGCATTGGTGAGGTGGCCTATCGTCTTGCATTACCTCCATCTTTAGAGGGAGTGCATGATGTGTTCCATGTCTCACAATTGAGAAGGTATGTGACTGACCCAAGTCACATAGTGGATCATTCAGAGATCGCCGTAGGTCCAAGCCTGAGATATGAAGAACGACCAGTGGGTATACTCGGAACCAGCGAGAAGATTTTGAGGGGGCAGACAATTAAACTGGTTCGTGTGGCTTGGAAGCAACACTCTCCTGGTGAATCTACTTGGGAGAGAGAAGATATCATGCGCCAGAAATACCCCCACTTATTCGAGGATGCAGGTATAATTTAAAGTAATTATTGTAATTCCTGTAGTTCTGTTCTTTAGTAGTTTAATCTTTAAATTGCGAGGACGCAATTTTCTTAAGGAGGGTAGATTGTAATCACCTGAATTTTTTAAGAATTTTAAAATTTATTTTCTGGAATTAATTAGCAATTTTCGGTAATTTTTAAACCAGTAAATTAAAGCTGTCTGATTTAAAATGAATTTTAAATGATATTAGATAATATTAAAATGTGATAAAAATTATATTTTCCAGTGTAAAATTAAAAACCGAGCATGGGGTATTTTTTCGGGAATTTATTGGACCCCGGATGAATTTTTAAAGGATTAAAAACTATTGTAAAATTTAACTGATTAATAAATCAATTATTAATTAATAAACCAACCCAAACCCAGTGATTAACCCGGACCGGACCGGCCGGTCTATCTAGACCGAACCGCTCAGGCTAGCGGGTCGGATCCGGGTAAGAACCCGACCCGCCAGCACCAGACCCGACCCGACCCGTTCTAAACCCTAACCCCCAAATCTGAAGAGCCCCGACCCCTCGCCTGGCCGGCGGCCGTTTCCGCCGCCGTGGCCGCCGGCCGACCTATCCATTCCCCTCCCCTGGAACTGGCGACCCTTCCCCTTCAGTTTCCGGCAACCTCCGGCCGATCCCCTACCTTTTTTTCCCTATAAAATCCCAAGCCGGCCGCCGAAAATCTCCTTCCAATCTTTCTTCTCCGGCGAGCTCTGAATCTCCGGCCGACTCCTCCAGTACCTCCAGACTCCGCCGCCACCTCCCAGACCCCGGACCCGGCCGCAGAACCTCCAGCTACCACCCGCCGAACCCCTGGACCTCGATCGAACTCAGTTGAACCCCAACTCTAGTTCCCTCCTCCTTCCAGGTGACGTCCGGCCGCCCACAGCGCCGGAACAGACCGCCCAGACGGTCGACGAACACCCCACGGCTGCCAGCGAGCCTCCGGCGACTTGGACACGTTGCAGAACTCCGATTTAGCCAGGATGCAGCGTGGACACGGATCCAGGACACAACCCTAGTTCAATCGCGTGTCGGACACGATTCGTACTTGGTTTTCAAGTCCAGTTCAGGTACCCATAACTTCCTGCTGGTAGCTCCGATTTTCATTCCGTAAGTTTCTTTGCGAAGCCTGTTAGACCCTCTCGGTGCCCAGACAAACTGCTCGGGGCATCGCGTCCTGTGGTGATCGCACACCGCGATCCAAAAACAGGAAAAACTTAGCCCTGTTTCACCCCGGAATCGAGTACGCCCCGCCAAACGGGATGACTTGGTCGCGTGCGGTCTTCACCGACACGTCAGCGTCGTTAATACGGACGTGCGGGATTTCGCAGAAGCTGATTTGGATGTGCGTGCACATCGGAATCAGTGCGTATCCGCGGACAACACTTCGTATCCGGCTTTTCTGTAATTAGCTGTAACTTAGTGTATACATGTCAGATCGAGACAAAACTTGCGCCATCGAACTCGTAGCAATACGCTGGTCCTGTGGGTCAAGTTTGGTTCGATTCTGAGAACGTTGGAAAATCGCGTGTCGTGGGCCCCACAGGCTCCAACGGACGGGCGATTTTAAGAACGGCTCATCGGAATCCAATTCTGGAAGTTCCGTTGGGTTCGTATCAACGTTCCTGACTTGTTGGCACTAAGTTGGACTGATTTGGAAACCTTTGACCCTGACCCGATTTTCGGTGCAAAGCGGCCCACACATGGACCCGCTTTGGCCTAGAAATGTCATTTTTGCCCTTGTGTCCAAACTGGACTTAAGGACAGGCATTTCTAACTAATTTCTATGTTCTGAGACTGTTGGTAATGTTCATTTCAGCTTTTAGAGGAGTTATTGCTGAACCCACTGTTACAAGGACCGTTACTGATATTCCAATTCCAGGCAAGTGTACCTTGCCATAAATTGCCGATTATTAGTTTAATTAGTTCTCTTGTTTTACTTTTCTGTGACTATTGTACATGTTATAACCTAGGACCGTATGACATACTTAGCGTCCGATCGCAGTCGGGTGCCAACCCCGTACGCGGAGTTGTGTACGTCATTTAGTGATGGATATTCGAGACCCTTTATATTCTTGTGCTTGTTTATCAAGTACACTATAACCTAGGACACCTGACACCATACATTGGCAGAATCTTCCTGACATATTCAAGGTGATTCTGTATAGGATACAGGATGGACATAGTTATATATTCTTAGTTTATGACTGTTGCATTAGATCTGATCTCACGTGACATGGACATGAGACGTGTGGTTACATTGGGTGGGGAGAGACACACAGGCTACAGGCTGTTCTATACATATATACTACTATTGTGAGGTTGTAGACTCTCGAGCAGAGCTAGACCACTACTAGATATTGCTGCTACCCCGGCTCCCCGACACAGAGCTTGTAGCAGTCTCAGCCTGAGTACTAGTGTTGCTCTCAGTTGCATTTTTACTTAGATGGTTATGTAGTTACCCTGCTTATTTCATTTACTATTTCACTGCATTTATTTCTGGCTTGTATTATTTGTACCTTGCTATGTCCCCTGAGGACCTGGAATGGATGATGTCCCCAGGTTTAGCAGAAGAGCATTATCCCGAGGTTTACGGGACAGGAGCTGAAGCTATACCAGGAGCTGTTGCTGAAGAAGAACCTAACATAGAAGCAGAGGTGATGGCAGAAGATTTTACTTGAGATTATGTTATTTGTACTCTTCATATACTTTATTTTGGACTCTTTTGTTCTGGTTGGATGAACCAGTGTTTAGACTCTTATCGGGTTGTTCCCCGACATACTCTGCTGAGACTGGACTTGATGTACTTTCTTTTATTTGCTGTTGTTCTTATTATTCTGTGTGTGGATGAGACTAGTTTTTGATATGATATTGTAGACCTATATTACAGCTTAAGTATGCTCGATGGATCCATTAAATTGGGATGTCCATCGATGTGTACTGCTGGCCATTGCCACGTGTCTAGTCCCACGACATTTTGGGACTGGGGCGTGACACTTGATGCTGATGTCCAGGCTCGATTCGACCTCATGGCTGAGCGGCTCGCTACCAAGCTTGCAAGTCTAGACAACTCTATCCAGAAGCATAAGCTGGAGATGGATAGGAGAAAGGCTATTGTGGAAGAAGCTCTTGCTGTTGAGATGCAGTGTCGATCCGAGCATGAAGGGAATGCAGCGAGGGTCTCCAAGCTGAGGGAAAAACTTGCTCTGGCAGAGGAGCGGGCCTCCCAGTCATTGGCAGGTTCGGAGGTAGCGATTGGTCGACTGAGTGAAGCGCGACGGGATCTGGACCGTACGGAAGTTGCCCGTGCGGGCTGTCTTCGGGCAAGGGCTAACCTGACCCTTACGCATACCCCCGAGGCACAGCTGGAGCGGGCTCGCGCCGATGCCTTGGCCTTTAGGAAGGAGGGGATGGCTGCACTGGGGCGGCAGATTCGTGATCTGATTACTCCGCCATCTTGATGTATCTCTCCCTATGTAATTTTGCCTCCTTCTGGGAATGAATAAAAGCGACTCTTTTCTGACTGTGGTGGACCCGTCATTTCGGAATGTAAATGACAGTTTTTTAGGTGAGGGGGATATCAGAGGTAGTATGGACCTGACATACTCTCGATAAAACCTCTTTAGCAGGATATATCTATTCAGAGGTCATATAGACATGATAGGATATGACCTAACTAGTTTCTCTTCTTGGAGTAGTTTCGTCAGAATTGAGATTCTCGTTATGCTCCGCCTGGGCAGGGGGGAATTAAGCGTAGTATCTTTTCAGGAATTTGCCGTTGATGGGAGCCATTAATAGGTCTCCGTTAGGCTGGGCTATCCTGTAGGCGCCGTTCGAGAACGTTGTCTCGATCACATAAGGGCCTTCCCACTTGGGCTGGAATTTGCCTTTACTTTTGTGAGTTAAAATCATCGGCCTTCTTACTGCTAGAACCAGCTCGCCGACTTTGAACACCCTTTCCTTTACTTTATGGTTAAAAGCTCTGGAAATGCGTGCTTGGTAGAGCGCGATGCGCTGTTGAGCTTGGAGGTATTTCTCGTCTAATCCTTCTAGCTCCTGAAGCCTTAAGAGGTCATTCTTTTCTTGAGTCAGCACATTAGCCACGGCTATTCTGAGCGACGGGATCTGGATTTCAATGGGAAGAACTGCTTTGCTCCTGTAGACCAGCGAGAATGGGGTACAAGCCGTCGGCGTTCGTACCGTTGTACGGTATGCCCAGAGGCATTCGCCCAGCTTTTCGTTCCAGTCTCTCTTGTTTGAAGAGACAAACTTCTTCAAGAGTTTGATAATAGTTTTGTTGAAAGCTTCCGCCAGACCATTAGCAGCTGGATAGTACGCCGTGGAGGCAACATTGTGTATCCGGTTTTTGTTGCAAAACCGATAAAACGTTTGGCTGATAAACTGGGGCCCATTGTCGTGAATTATCCTCCGGGATACCCCGAAACGATAGATGACGTGATGTTTGATGAAGCTGACCACGTTGGATGCCTTTACCTCAGTGAGGGGGATTGCTTCGGCCCATTTGGAAAAGTAATCCGTGATGGCCAATATGAACTGGTGACCCCTGGAAGACGACGGGTGAATAGGACCGATGATATCCATTCCCCATGCTTCGAAAGGCCAGGATGCGACCGTAGGATGTAGATGTTCCAACGGTTGATGTATGAAGTCTGCATGAACCTGACAGGCTCTGCAATGCTTTGCATACTGTATTGCATCTGCGATCATGGTCGGCCAGTAATAGCCCATTCTCCTGATGCGATCCTGGAGCTTAGGCCCGGGTTGATGCGCTCCGCATACGCCGTCGTGAGCTTCACGGATAATCTGCTGTGCTTCGGTGCCAGAGAGATACCTCAACAGCAGTCCGTCGTAGGTCCGGCGATACAGGCATTGTGAAGACACATCGAAGTAGAAGCGTAGCGATCGTCTCTTGACGGATACTGCTTCCTTGGGGTTCTCCGGTAAGATTCCGTATGCCACGAAATCTATGAAAGGACTTGTCCAATCTCTTGTAGGAGGATCGGCGTTTACAACGTAGCTGCGTTCTATGTGACAGCTGTTCTTCACACAGAACAAATCTCTGTTAAGAAGGATTACCGAATCTTGTCTTCTTATAGGAGCGGCTAAGTCCGCGGCCAAGCTGGCCAGGGCGTCAGCTTCCAGGTTCTGAGATCGAGGTACGTGCTCTAGGAAGAACCCTTTGAACGTCATGGCTATCTCGATTGTCGCCCGGTGATAGGGGATGAGGTCTGGATTACGGACTTCGTATATTCCCCTGACTTGATTGACGATGAGCAGAGAATCACCGAAAGCCTCCAGGGATTCTACCCCCAGTTTTGTAGCAACTTGGAGCCCAATTAGTAGAGCGTTGTATTCCGCCACGTTGTTGGAGCAGGGCTCGCTAAGAGAGTATGCTCGGTAGATGACGAGTTGATCCGGGGTAACTAGGACGACTCCCACTCCTGAAACGACGTTTCCTTTAGGACCGGTTCTGGAGGCGCCATCAAAGAACAGTTGCCATACGTCGCTTTTCCTTGCGAAGTTACATTCTGCAACTTCATCGGGGATGTCCTCGTATAGTTTGGAGGTCTCCGAGATCGGATGAGCCGCTAGGAAGTCGGCCAGCGCTTGGCCTTTGATGGATTTCTGTGGGATGTACACCATGTCGTATGGTGTCAGCAGCATCGCCCACGTTGCGAGTCGGGAGTTGAGGGCACTTGGCTTGCTCATCAGCACTCGGAGGGGGTTGATTTTGGAGATGATATGAATAGTCTGGCCGGTGACGTAGTGCCGCGTTTTCTGGACAGCGAACATCAGAGCCAAGCATTCCTTCTCCACTGGGTTGTACCGGTATTCGGCCCCGACCATCATTCTGCTAAGGTAGTAGATAGCCTGTTCATGACCCGCATCATTTTTCTGCGCTAGGAGAGCTCCTAGCGAATGATCCATTGCCCGTACGTACAGCAAGAATGGTTTTCCCACGACGGGAGGCACCAGAACTGGTGGGCTGGTTAGGTAGCGTTTGATATCCTCGAACGCTTGCTGGCAGGTTTCGTCCCATATGAAGGATACACCTTTCTTCATGAGATGAGAGAAGGGCTGACATCTCCCCGAGAGGTTGGATATGAATCGCCGGATATAAGCCAGACGTCCTTGGAACCCCCTGAGTTCCCTCAGATTTGGGGCGGTCGCATTGCCGTGATCGCCTGGACTTTGTCAGGGTCTACTTCGATGCCTTTGGTGGTAATGACAAACCCCAGGAACTTGCCACTGGATACACCCAGAAAGGACTTTGTAGGGTTCATTTTGAGTTGATGCTGGCGCATTAATTCGAATACCGCCCTTAGGTCTTGGATGTGGTCACCTTTGAGGCAACTTTTGACGACTATGTCGTCTACGTAGCATTCCACTATTTTACGTAAATGCCCACGGAATATGTTACTCATAGCCCGTTGGTACGTAGCCCCAGCTTTCTTTAACCCGAAGGGCATGACCGTATAGCAATATACCCCCAGTGGTGTCCGGAAGGCAGTGTGCTTCTCGTCTTCAGGATGCATCTTGATCTGATTGTATCCTGAGAACCCGTCCATGAAAGACATGCGTTCGAAGCCGCAGGTGTTGTCGATCATGATGTCCGTGATGGGGAGAGGGAATTCATCTTTGGGGCAGGCCGCATTCAGATCTCGGTAGTCGATGCAGATGCGTACCTTCCCATTTTTCTTCATGACTGGGACCACGTTAGCGACCCAGTCGGGGTATTGTTCCTCCCGGATGAAACCGCAGGTTATCAACTTCTTGACTTCAGCTTCGATGGCGTCCATCATATCGGGGCGGAACCGTCGTTAGTGCTGCTTTACTGGCTTCGAATCGGCTAATATATTGAGCATATGAGTAGCTACCTTCGGGTCTAGGCCCGGCATGTCCTCGTAATCCCATGCGAAGACGTCAATATACTCCTTTATCAGCTGTATAACTTCTTCCTTTTCATGTGGGGGAAGATTGTTACTGACAAATATTGGCTTTGGTGAGAGCTCACTCCCAACGTTGATCTGGACGACTTCGTCCTTGGTGGGAGGTTCTCTCTGCTCGAAACAGAATTCCCACTGCGTATCCATTTGTTGAGCCCAGGGGTCATCCTCGAATGGCTCCGCATCCTGCTCCTCGGCTTCTGAGGGATTCGTCATCACCATATTCACTGACAGTGCTTGTTCGAAAGCATCTGGCGAGTTGGAGGGCGATGAGCTGTTCTGGGAAGAGGAAAAGGGGTCCTTTTTTGGCTCGGAAGTCGCGAGGGAGGTGGCATACCCTAACCCGAGACGAGTTTGTTGATTACGGGAGTTGCCGCACGACGGCGTTCGTCTGCCTCTTCCGTAGTTGAGGCCTGGCTTCCGTTTCAAGTCGTAGCCCATGTGTTGCATGATCTTTAGCGCTTGCAGGCTATAACGATGAACCTGTATTTTCTCGGTGTCATCGTCGAAAGGGTCTTCTTGGACAATCGGTTGATTCCGCATGCGACCGAAGACTATTGAGCGCTGACTGCTGCAGGTAGGCGGGACGATGAAGATAGAATCCTCATGTGGCCCATATGTCGTGACGACGTTGGATGGCGATGCTACTTCCCAGACATATGGGCGATAGGAGCCTATAGCTTTCAAGAATTTTTGTGCTATGGGTTCTACCTTGTCATGTGGAGTGGGTCCCTGTACTTGCTCAGAGGTGATATGGACATGGCAATTTTTTGTGGACTTAACATCACTGGCGTACTTAGAATTTTAAGTACGAATGTTAAGTGTAGACGACAATCGATATCAGAGGTAATATGGACATGATAATTGATGGTCGAAAGTTTATTCAGAGGTAATATGAACATGACAAACTTTGTGATAGTGACTCCATCGGAGAGGGAGGCACATATCTGCTCAGAGGTAATATGGACATGGCAATTTTTGTAGATTTAACATCACTGGCGTACTTAGAATTTAAGTACGAATGTTAAGTGTAGACGACAATCGATATCAGAGGTAATATGGACATGATAATTGATGGTCGAAAGTTTATTCAGAGATAATATGAACATGACAAACTTTGTGATAGTGACTCCATCGGAGAGGGAGGCACATATCTGCTCAGAGGTAATATGGACATGGCAATTTTTGTGGACTTAACATCACTGGCGTACTTAGAATTTAAGTACGAATGTTAAGTGTAGACGACAATCGATATCAAAGGTAATATGGACATGATAATTGATGGTCGAAAGTTTATTCAGAGGTAATATGAACATGACAAACTTTGTGATAGTGACTCCATCGGAGAGGGAGGCACATATCTGCTCAGAGGTAATATGGACATAGCAATTTTTGTGGACTTAACATCACTGGCGTACTTAGAATTTAAGTACGAATGTTAAGTGTAGACGACAATCGATATCAGAGGTAATATGGACATGATAATTGATGGTCGAAAGTTTATTCAGAGGTAATATGAACATGACAACTTTGTGATAGCGACTCCATCGGAGAGGGAGGCACATATCTGCTCAGAGGTAATATGGACATGGCAATTTTTGTAGACTTAACATCACTGGCGTACTTAGAATTTAAGTACGAATGTTAAGTGTAGACGACAATCGATATCAGAGGTAATATAGACATGATAATTGATGGTCGAAAGTTTACTCAGAGGTCTTTGTCTGTACCGCGCGTAGCGGGAGACTGATTTCTGCGCGTAGAACGCAGTGGATACTCCTGGGTTAGCGCTGAGGCTTTGCCAGAAGCTTTTTCTGTATCGTGCGTAGCGGGAGACTGATTTTTGCACGTATAGCGCAGAGGATACTCCTGGGTTAGCGCTGAGGCTTTGCCAGAAGCTTTGTCTGTACCGCGCGTAGCGGGAGACTGATTTCTGCGCGTATAATGCAGATGATACTCCTGGGTTAGCGCTGAGGCTTTGCCAGAAGTTTTGTCTGTACCGCGCGTAGCGGGAGACTGAATTTTACGTGCGGGGCACGGAGGGAGCGATGCTACCTACCTCATTGGTCGGTAGAGATCGGAGAGATCGGAGAGTCCACAGGAACGGCGGAGGATGTCTTGGGCATCCACACTTTGCGTAGCTTCCTGCTGTCTTGGACGAAAAGAGAGTGAGAGCTACCCCCAGTCCGAAGCATGTCTTCGTTAGGCAGACTGATCGAACTGAATGACCAGTGTCTTCTTCACGGTTCCTACAGATACCGCAATCGTGTTGAGCAATTACTTCCTCGTCAGAAGAGAAAGATGTCCCCAGCAGAGTCGCCATCTTGTTTGTGGTATTAAACGAAAGAATGAAAGTGTATTTCAATGACGGGGTTATAAGAGACCCGCGCCCTTTGGTTTACAAACAAACTTGTACAATGTAATCCTATACGAGTATGTGGGAGTACAATTTATTTAATCTGGGTATAAATTGCTATAGGTGTCTGATCTGCGGTCGATCACTTTAGCCCTTGGACTACACGATGTTGAAGAAGTGCCGTGGAAGACAGGATACAGCTTCGGAGGTTGCAAAGGAGGGTGGATGCGCGATGCTGAAGGTCGTCGCTCCCTGTTCCTTGCCCGAGCTCTGGGTTCTCCTCTCTCTCTCTCTCTATCTCTCCTCCTTGATCTCTGGTTCGATGACCTTGTCCGATCTTCGAGTTTCTAATTTTTTGACCCTTGATCTTGTACTGGTTTTCTTGACCAATTTTCCGACCTTTTTCCCCATTGATAGGGGTCTCTATTTATAGAGTTTTGGTGACAGTGACCACTCCGTCGGTATATAACAACCGAGGAGTGGACAGTACAGCACCCTTTATACACAACGGTTTAAAATAACCAATGCCTGCGTGTAAATGACCTTTTGAGTGAGCATGTGACGCGTGTCCAACTAAGGGGACAAAATGCGTATATCTGCTACGAAGATCACGGCGTAGAAGCCACGTAGGTAGGTATCCCTTGTGTAGCAGAGGTTGGCGTAAAAGTCAAGCGACTGTCACCTTGGCGTAGAAGCTAAAATAGACATAGAAGCCGAGCAGGCATAGAAGCCGAATGGGCATAGAAGCCGAACAGTCATAGAAGCCGAATGGGCATAGAAGCCGAGCAGGCATAGAAGCCGAATGGTCGTAGAGACCGAGAGGGCGTTGGAAGCCGAGGGAGCACTGATCCTGAGCGGGCGTAGAAGCCTCTGCGTACCGAGTCGAAGTGCTGATGCGGACGTCTTAGCCGGAATTACGGCTTTCGAAGATGTAATCAAATCTTCTACAGAGATTTGTCATCATCTTGTGCATTAAATGCGGAGACGTGTTTTTGGAGGTCTGCAGCCCTTCTGTGCATCCGTCGCGGAGACGTGCCTTGAGGGAAACTGTCACTGCTCTGTGCAATTTAGACGTAGAGACGTGCCTCGAGCCCCGTACGAAGTGCAGCTTTTGACGTGGCAGCGGTTTGCCTTACTGCGGAGCGTGAAATAGCTCATGTTTGCCTGTGTAAACAAGGCAGCGTATTCCCTTGTACGCGAAAGAGCGGTTTACGCTGGGGGGATTTCGGTAGGCGACGGTTTGGTGATATTTAACCAAATCCTCTGTATTAAATGCAGAGATCCGCCATCATACCGCGGGGTGCATCCCGAGGGGTCTGCCATCGTTTCCAGCCGTCGTCTGGGTAGCCGTGCAGTACTTTTTGTCAGGAGTCAGAGGCCAGGTTCACCGCGTGACTTGACAGGTTTATTTTGGGGAAGACGAAGCGTTCCTCGTACGCTTTAACGCTGCTTTGAGAGCGGCTGGGTTTTACGCCATGGAGGCGATGCAGAATCCTGTTTTACGTTGGATGGCTTCGAAGGCCCCTGCTTACGCTGCTCTGTATCGAGATGCTGCGTAGATCGTTCCAGCATATTTTTCATGCTTCTACAGTGGTGGCCCTTTGGGCCGAGTTTGTAGGCCTTCGGGCCAGGAGTCTGTAACACAATTACCTCTTAAAAATAATAATAATATAATATATATATATATATATATATAATAATATATATATAATAATATATATATATATATTATATGAGGAGGGATCGAGATCCTCTCATTTTTTATCTTCAAACATCTCCATGATCGCAACCGTTGGATCTTGTTTAAGTCATCTAATATTAACCATTGATTTGAATGGTTCAAACCAACAGTTAAAATTAGATGACTTAAAGAAGATCCAACGGCTGTAAAAGATGGGATACTTGGGGATGCAAAAAATGAGGGGATCTCTCTCTCTCTCTCTCTCTCTCTCTCTCTCTATATATATATATATATATATATATATATATATATTATATATATATATATATACTACTATATTTCCACCTATTGTGTATCCCCAAGAATCTCCATGTTTACAACCGTTGGATCTTGTTTAAGTTATCTAATCTTAACCATTGGTTTGAACCATTTAAACCAATGGTTAAGATTAGATGACTTAGACAAGCATCCAACGGTTGATAACATGAAGATGTTTTGGGATGAAAAAAAATTGAGAATACGGATCCCTCCTCATATATATATATATATATATATATATATATATATATATATATATATATATATATATATATAAAAGGATTGTATTTTGTGTTTTATCTCACCACGACAATGTTTGACTAAGTTAGAACATAATTTTCTTTGAAGCTACCATCATGAAATCAAGATCGATTAATTCAAATTTTATGAGTGATTTGGACTCTAATTCTGATTTCGAAAGAGTGACATAATTTACTGTAAAGTGAGATGAACAATAAATATTGTCTACCACCACTTCCTCATTTTGATATCAGAGTTTTTTTTCTCTGACGTGGTTTATGTGAAGTGTAAAATCCTCATTTTGACATTGCATGTTTGATTAGAGGATTAATCATCTATACTTTAACACTTTTCAAATATAAGAACTACAAAAGCTATACTTTTCAACTTACTTCAATAACCATTCCAAACATCAAATTTTAGTATTTTTCGCTCAACCTCTATTTCTTTAAAGCATCCAAACAAAAGAAATAAAAAATATACGTTTGTATTACATTGGCATGCAAAATATGTTTTTTTTTTTATTTTACCACACTTCGCTGAACCAAACAGCCCATAATTACAACAACTGAATCATTCTCTTATGAAAAGTTATAACATAACCAATATAAGAAGAAGTGAAAAATGGAAATGAAACAAATATTTTAATTTTATGAAAGGGCTCCATAAAAAAAAATACTTAAAAAAATAATCTATGTGTGGGTTGGAGGATCTCTCATGTCACTACCCCATTTCCAGAGCAGGGTATTTTTTTTTATTTTAATTTGGTTAATGGTGTATTTATTATAAATATTTGTATTAACATTTAATTGTTGGTTGTATTATTTTTTTTATTAGTTATTTTAGTGTTTTGGCTAGCCTGGACCCATGTCAGACCCTAGTGGACCCATGCCAGACCCAACCAACACCCTTGTTAGACTTATTTCTTGGCTTAGAATAGTTATTTATATTTTATTTAGCTAGTTGGAGTGGTTAGGAATTTATTTGAGTGCATTTGGAACCCCAAACCCAAATCCCAATTAGCATGACTAAAGGAGAGGGTGTTTTAGTCTTTTTCATAGATGTAAACCTACTTTTTACTTATGGCCGGCCCCTATCCAGATCTGGACAGTAGCCCCCCCCCCCCTCCCCCTCCCCCCCCTCACTCCATTCTTCATTCACTTCTTCTTCTTCTTCTTCTTCTTCTTCTTCTTCTTCATTCTCCATTTTCTTCTTCTTCCTTCTTCCAACAAGCTTCAAGTAAGTCATTTCTTCTCTTTCTTCTTCTATTCTTCATAGATGTGAACCCTAACCCTATACTTTTTTCTAACCTAGGGTGGGTAGAGCTTAGATTTGGTATTGGAGCTTGGATTGGAAGCTTGGAGGCTTGGTGTGGTGAATTTGGGGCTTTTTGGAGACTTTGGCTTGGGATTTCAACTCCCAAGAGGTAAACCCTAATTTTTCTCCTTATGATTACTCTAATGTAGTGTAATTAGTAGTTTAGAACCTTCCTAGACCTTAGGGCTACCCGTGGGAGAAAGTTGGAGCTTGTTTGGATGTGTTTAGAGACTTTGACATTAGATTTTGTGTCAATTTTGGGTGAAATCCAAGATTGGTCCAATTTTGGGTGATGCCCTAGGTTAGACGGACCTAGGTAGACGTGCTCGTGTGTCTTGAGATGCCCTAGGTTAGACGGACCTAGGTAGACGTGCTCGTGTGTCTTGAGGGTTAGTACATGTCTTCGTTCGGACACGTGAGGTCGTGTCGCGGAGAAATGGGTGTTTCGGACGTTTTGGGAGTTTTTGTCGTCGTAGGTTCTATGTGCGTGTTTTTGTCACGGACCTAGAATCGACGAGTTAGTATTTTTTCTAGGATCTAGACATCGATTAGAACCCATGGATAAATTTTGGGCCGATTCCGAGTAGGTTTGGTGTGCGTTTCAGGAGGTTTTGCGAACCGCACACCACGTGTTCGTCGAAATGACCGAACGGCCATTTCGACTTAGTTTCTTGGTTTCGGGCTTGTGCGTGCGTTGGATTAGCTTCGGAGAGTGTATGCTAGAGTTCTCGGGTTATATTTTATATATTTATAGTTATTTATAGGTGTAGGGGTCGTTGGGCGTGCGTTGGTGGGGTGTTGTGTTGTGTGTTGTGTGTGTGGTGTTTATATATATATATATATATATATATGTGTGTGTGTGTGTGTGTGTGTGTGTGTGTCTCTCGTCTCTCTATATATATGTGTGTTTGTATATCTATATGAGTGTGTGTATTTATATACATATGCTTGTGTATGTATATATCTATAAGTGTTTGTGTGTGTGTGTATATATATATATATATATATATATATATATATATATATATATATATATATATATATATATATATATATATGAGTGTGTGTGTATGTATATATATATATGTTTGTGTGTTTATATATATATATATATATATATATATATATATATATATATATATATATATATAGATATGTGTGTTTGTATATACATATGTGTGTGATTATAGATATGTGTGTGTGTGTATGTGTACTTATATACGTAAGTGTGTATAGATATATATATATTTGGTTGTGTGTATATATATATACATATATATGTTTATATATATATATATATATATATATATATGTGTGTGTGTGTGTGTGTGTGTGTGTGTGTGTGTGTGTGGTGTGTCGAGAGCAGGGAGGCAGCAGCTAGCGCACTGCAGCGCAGCGCACTGCAGCAGCAGCAGCAGCAGCCAGCGCGTTGTGCAGCTGCAGCAACAGCAGCATGCAGGCGCAGCAGCGGCAGCGCGCCGCGACAGCGCGCAGCAGCAGCAGCAGCAGCGCGTTGGCGGCGCGGTTAACTTCCCCCCTTTTCATTTGTGTATGAGTGTATATATATATAGAGATGTATATATATATAGATAGATAGAGGTATATATAGATAGATATATAGATTAGTATAGATATATATACATATAGTTAGAGAGAGATATATATATGATATATGAGATGGATATATATATATATATATATGTGTATGTGTATGTGTGATATATATATAGGTACGTAGATATATATATATATATATATATATATATATATATATATATATATATATATATATATATATATATATATATATATATACATATTAGCCTAGATATATAGCTAGGAATATATATATATGCATAGATAGCTAGCTAGTTAGTAGGTTAGAGGGGAGTAAGGTAGGTATCTCAATACCTTGAGATACCAAGGTATTGAGATAAGTTGGGTATCGGGGGTAAAGGTATTGAGGTGTTTACCTATACACTAGGTTATATATATATATATATATATATATATATATATATATATATATATATATATATATATATTAGTATATGGTAGTATATATTATAGATAGTTAGTTAGTTAGCTAGTGTTAGTGAGAGGGTTATGTGAGTATCTCAATACCTTGAGATACTCAAGATATTGAGCGTCGGGGCAATGTATTGGGTTTTTGCCTAAGATTAAGGTTAGACATGCTTTTATATATATAGTTATATATATATATATATATATATATATATATATATATATATATATATGTGCTAGTATATATTTTAGAGGGTATAGGCGGGAGGTATAGCGTAGATTGAGGTATCGGATACCGAGGGTATCCCGGTATCTCAAGGAGGCGAGTTTGATGGTTTATTAGCTTATGACCTAGTTTTGACCTAGAATTTTAGGGGCACCCTAGTTTGACCTAGAGTTGACCGTAGTTGACCCAGTTGACCGCTAAAGTTGTAAACTCCCTCGACCAGATTTCAGTATTTTAAAATTATTTTTAGCTAATTAGAATTATTGCAACTTTTTAAATTTATTTTGCTTACATATCCTATTGATTTGTGCACCTGTCCATTACCCAATTAATTTGAGCATTACACTAGCTGTTATTCCCAAACAAAGTTCACATACCTGCCCTAGACATGTTAGACTATTTTCTAAATTTTGTGTAACTCCCAGATGCTTTATTTTGAGCCTCGTTTGAGACGCACAAATATCGTTACAAACGTCCGTATTTATTTCCTATTTAATTTCCTGCTCTTTATCCATCTCTGTACCCCTAGAGATTTGAGCACCAACATGCACCTATTTTGCCCAAACAAAAATACGATAATATTCTACTTTGAATATACTACAATTAGTATATTGACACCGTAGTAAAATTATGACCCTATCTGCCTCTAAATAATTAGTGAACACCATGCGCAGTATTTATTAAATAATAAATACGGTGACCCGTATCACCCAAAGAACCAGGCCCTGCCCCTGCCCAGACTCACCCCCACCCCCTCAGGACCCTCCCACAGCTTTTCCCTCTCAATTCTGAGCATTTTAGCATTTTTAGGAACCAGGTGATTTTTCAGATAAATTGCGTAATTGCACAATTTCCCAATTTTGGGACCTTTATGCAATTTATGAATTTACAGGGGTTTTCTGCAAAATTCCCTGTGAGGTGTCAACACCTCATTGGCTGGTGATGTAAAACCCCCTTCCCAGAAAATCATAAATACATTTTTTATTTATTAATTATTAATTAAATTGTAGTAATTAGGTCCAAATAGGAGAAATAGATTTTTAATAATTTTTATGTTAGGTGTTCGGGCACTTAGAGGACTTGTGGGACCATCAGGAATTTTTCGAAATTTATTTCATGTAGGAGACCCCTTGAGCAGTTGCTAGCCTAACGATGTGCGATACCCTATCCTATAAATTTTCTTATGAGTATATATATATATATACAATTATATATGTATATAGATTTTAATTAAAGAAAGAAAGAAAAAGAAAGGAGTTAAATAAGTATAATAATAAATTAACTAATAGTAATACTAATAATAATAATAATATAATAAGTTACTACTTATTATAAGGGGACTTTGCTTCAGCATAATTGCTGACCTAAAAACCCAAGCAGCCACGTGAATACCAACCTAGGACCGGCCACTTAAAACCCTAAGCAACTCTTCAGCAACACACGTGAGAACCCGCCCATTTACTTCACCCTTCACCCGCCTCCAATTAATCAACTCTCTCTCTTTCCCTTAATATATTATATATATATATATAATTAGCTCCCCAAAATTCTAACCTAAAACTCCAGACTTCATCTTCCCATCTAGAGCCGTCACCGCAGCCAGAGAAGCCTCCCCAAGCCATCCAACCACCCCGTCGACGCCGACATCGCGGACTGCAGTTTTCCACTCGAAGCACCTTCGCTCCGGCGTGTTTTTCCGTTGACTCGCTCGACCAAACGTTGTTCCATTTTCATAGGTATGATCTTCCCTCAACCCTCTCCAATATCTGTTTTATAGTCAACCTCGGAAAACGAGTGCCCCTAGGTGAAAAACAGCGCCCAAGTCAGCGCGAGCAGACAGAATTCTGCAATCGCAGAAACTTGCGATGACCACCCATATTGTCGAGTTCGTATCTCCCACCACAGAGATCCGAATTCGACGATTCTTTTGATACCTGTAGATTACATGACCTAGTTTATTTTCTGTATAATAACTTTGTGCTATTAGTTGCTGTGGACAAAATTGTAGTCGTCACAAAACTGCGCGCACCCACTTTTTCCGGTTTTCTAAAAGTTGGAGATCGGAGCGCGCCCCGCCAAACGGGACCGCCCCGCCGTGTGCCAAGTGTATAGAATGGTGCACGCAGCATAACGGGACACGTAAAAATTCGTGGGGACTGATTTGGACGCGTGTGCGCGCCGGAATCAGGCCGTATCCGCGAACACATTCCGTGTCGCCACTTTTGTGGAACTCGCGAGTATTTTGTGTACGCTTGTCAGATTGCAACGAAACTTGCGCCACTGGACTCGTGGTAACACGCTGGTCCTGTGACCCAATTTTCACGCATTTCTGAGACGGTTGACCAGATCGCCAATTGGCGGGCCCCACAGTTGACTTTTTTGGACCAAATTATGTTCGGCTCATCGGAATCCAAATTTGGACATACCGTTGGGATCGTATTGACATTTAGAGTTGTTTGACCCATAGTTTGTCCCATTTAGAGACTGTTACCCTCGGCACGCTTTTCGGTGCGAAGTGGCCCACATGTGGACCCGCTTTGGCCCAAAAATGACCTTTTTGCCCCTGTGTCCAAATTGGACGTAAGGACAGGCGTTTCTAGCAGTTTGATACCTTCTGAGACTGTTGGTGATATTTATTACAGCTTTCGGAGTAGTACCCACCGGATCCACCGATACCAGGACGACAGTTGATATTCAAACATCAGGCAAGTGTACCTTGCCAAACTCTGCAGCTTAGTTATCTATTTTCCTTGCTTTATATATATTGCTGTGCATGCTCAACCTAGGACCGTGTGACGTACTTAGCATCCGATTATCAGTCGGGTGCCGACACTGTACGCAGTGTTGGGTACGGTCATTTAGAGATGGATATACGTGACACTTTATATTCTCGTACTTGTCTTATCAAGTACCCTATGACCCAGGACACTTGACACTATTCATGAGACAGGATTTTCTCGAAATATTCGTGGTGATTCTGTATAGGATACAGGACTTGACATAGATTTTATATTCTATATACATTATGACTTGTTGCATTTAGCTATGATCGCGCTTGACATGGACATGAGACGTTATGGACATGATATGCGTGGTTACATTGGGTGGGGAGAGACACACAGGCTACAGGCTGATTATATATATATATAACATAGTAAACACATAGTAAACACATAGTTATTGCTGCTACCGGCTCCCAGACACAGAGCTTGTAGTGGTCTCAGCCTGAGTATTCGTGCTGCTCTCACTTGTATTTCACTTAGATGGTTACATATTTACCCCATTGTTTCATTTAGTTATTTATTTGCTGCACTGTTTATTTATTTATTGGCATGAGCTTTCTTGTACCTTGCTATGTTCCCTGAGGACCTGGATCCGGATTTTGTCCCCAGATATTGCAGACGAGGTTTATCCCGAGGTTTACGGGACCGGAGCAGGAGTTGAACCAGGAGCTGTACCACCATCCGAGGACGAGGTCTTAGCTGAAGATTTCTCTTGAGCATCCATGTTCATGCTCAGTTTTTATTATTTATTTCAGTCTTTCATATTCTGGTCTGATGAACCATTGTACTAGATGTTTATCGGGTTGTTCCCCGAAGTACTTTGTGAGACTAGCTGATGATTTACATTCTTTGCTTATTCTGTGGATCATATTTCCTATCTTGTGTGGATGAGATTAGTTGTGCCATGATTGTCGTAGACTTATTTTACAGCTTAAGTATGCCCTGATGGATCCATTATATTGAGTTGGTCCATCGGTGCGTACTGTTGGCCATTACCACGTATCTGGTCCCACGGTATTTTGGGACTGGGGCGTGACATGGTTTTTGTGGTGGCCCATGCAGGTCTACGACAAAATTGTTCGGTTTCAACTTAGGGACCGAGCAAGCCTGCAAATAGGATAGTTTATAGGATCTCATCCACAACTGACTATGACTCATCCTCCTTCCAATCCATTCCGTTGAATAAATTGCATCCTGCTTGATTCATGTGCCTTCTTATTAGTTCCTTGAGTGTAGCATTCTCCTAGAATATAGAAGTCCCTGTTGATAGAATGATAAGTAGGGTAACATCCCTATTAAGAGTACCACTAGAGTGTTGACACCCCACTAAGTTAGCATATCTAGGGAACCCTAGAATTCCTTATCTCTAGAAATTGGTTTACCAATACCCCTGATGTATTGTGAAGACTTGCGAGTAGTATAGACACTACTAGAGTTAGTAAAAGTTTTACCATAATATTTGACCCTAGTGTTTGACCACACTTATGAGGAACCAATAGAAATCCGAGGTCAAATGTTAGGACTGAACCTAATATGCATAGTGAGGTAGCGTTAGGATAGGTTCTTGTCTTGAGATAAGCAGACAGTACCTTAGAAAGCCAAGAGCAATGTATAAAATATTTTCCTAATCATACCTCAAACATAGCAACTAGCATACCACCTCCCCTTAGAAAACCATGATATTATCTAGAGCCCCATATTTCAATTTCCTATGTTGTTCATCTGCGACCTTAACGTTCGCTAATGCGCAACGACTAAAATATGTTCTTCTTTCCTCCGTCTTTCAATTCGTGCCACCTGACCCTTCTGATTATAGACCAAGTGATTTTATTCTATGCTAGGATAATATATAGCTTGCTAGGATTAAAGCTGTAGTCTTGAATTTAAAAAAATTGGTGCCTAGTAGTTAGAGTTGATAAGTTTGAGTTAATCTTGTAGATGGTGACCCGATGATTATCCCTTAGCATTAAATCGCGTAAGTTGTACCCCCACCTCGATACAAGTTACCTTCCCTTTCCCTTGAGACTAGTAACCTGTCCATTCTTGCTATCGACACATGACCTATGAGCACTATGATTAAGACTTAAGATGACCATTACTTACGTGATACCATAGGAGACCCTAATAAGAGTTTCCGTTTTATTTGCATATGCAAGGTTATTGTGTAGGACCCTCTTAAGACTGTCACCGTATTAGTTTAATTCTTATAAGTTGGGTAGTATATCTCACCACCTAGTATCATATAGCCCTTGTGATCCATTGATGAAGTGTAACTGAATGGCATTAATTGTATGCTAACATAAGATGATAGGGTTTATTCAGACTATAGAACTTAGAGGCTCACACCCCTACTTTGTCGACTATCGACTTAGACAAGGAATTAATATGATAACTGTAGAGATTATAGAGTCTTTTGTTATTGTGCTTATTTTGTGTTGTTTTGTGAACTTGAATTAAGTCGTACCTCCTTTCATCATCATCTAGCGTACTTTCCTTTTTGTTGTACTACCTTGACTTATGCTGCTAATATAGCCTAGTTTTGCAAGCTTATTCTTTATCGAGCTTGTTCATGACATATGTGTTAGTGGACATGTACACTAATACAATTGTCTATTCAGAATCAGTGTATTACGGTCTGATCAACCTTAGTGCATTTTGGTTCGCTCTTCGCACGACTACTTCACGTGGATTGAGATATATAGTTGACTAGTATACTTGCCCTCCAGATATGTCTGAGCATATTGTATCGGTTACACAACTGTACTAATACGAGCATGCGAACAAAGGATTACCAGAATAGGATTTCAATCCACAACAACTTGACCTTTCCCATTTGAATTCTTTAAACGCCTTGATTCTGATACTTCTAATCTATTACCTCACCCTTGAACTCTTTATTATTGATCTCCGTCTTCCCTTATTTCGGAAAGACGAAACCTCGTGCTTGGTATAAGTTGATAAATAGACAGTACTAGATATACCCCACAGGCCGGTCGCATTGTTGATGACCCTTTTATATATGATTAGGGAATATCATAGGTGGTATGTTTGGTGTTAAAGACTTGAGGATTCAATAATATGATTAAATGAGTTGGGGCATAGATTTATTAGATGAATAGTCTTAGATAATAGATAGGTAAATTCTAAGTTGGGTAGAGACCGTAATGCTCACTTGAGAAAAATTCTTAGACTATAATCAAGTGAGACTTGACAGAGAGAGCCATACCCTAATTTAATTTCGAGGACGAAATTTTTATAAGTTTGGTAGAATGTAAAACCCCCTTCCCAGAAAATCATAAATACATTTTTTATTTATTAATTATTAATTAAATTGTAGTAATTAGGTCCAAATAGGAGAAATAGATTTTTAATAATTTTTATGTTAGGTGTTCGGGCACTTAGAGGACTTGTGGGACCATCAGGAATTTTTCGGAATTTATTTCATGTAGGAGACCCCTTGAGCAGTTGCTAGCCTAACGATGTGCGATACCCTATCCTATAAATTTTCTTATGAGTATATATATATATATATACAATTATATATGTATATAGATTTTAATTAAAGAAAGAAAGAAAAAGAAAGGAGTTAAATAAGTATAATAATAAATTAACTAATAGTAATACTAATAATAATAATAATATAATAAGTTACTACTTATTATAAGGGGACTTTGCTTCAGCATAATTGCTGACCTAAAAACCCAAGCAGCCACGTGAATACCAACCTAGGACCGGCCACTTAAAACCCTAAGCAACTCTTCAGCAACACACGTGAGAACCCGCCCATTTACTTCACCCTTCACCCGCCTCCAATTAATCAACTCTCTCTCTTTCCCTTAATATATTATATATATATATATATATATAATTAGCTCCCCAAAATTCTAACATAAAACTCCAGACTTCATCTTCCCATCTAGAGCCGTCACCGCAGCCAGAGAAGCCTCCCCAAGCCATCCAACCACCCCGTCGACGCCGACATCGCGGACTGCAGTTTTCCACTCGAAGCACCTTCGCTCCGGCGTGTTTTTTTGTTGACTCGCTCGACCAAACGTTGTTCCATTTTCATAGGTATGATCTTCCCTCAACCCTCTCCAATATCTGTTTTATAGTCAACCTCGGAAAACGAGTGCCCCTAGGTGAAAAACAGCGCCCAAGTCAGCGCGAGCAGACAGAATTCTGCAATCGCAGAAACTTGCGATGACCACCCATATTGTCGAGTTCGTATCTCCCACCACAGAGATCCGAATTCGACGATTCTTTTGATACCTGTAGATTACATGACCTAGTTTATTTTCTGTATAATAACTTTGTGCTATTAGTTGCTGTGGACAAAATTGTAGTCGTCACAAAACTGCGCGCACCCACTTTTTCCGGTTTTCTAAAAGTTGGAGATCGGAGCGCGCCCCGCCAAACGGGACCGCCCCGCCGTGTGCCAAGTGTACAGAATGGTGCACGCAGCATAACGGGACACGTAAAAATTCGTGGG
Organism: Iris macrosiphon; assembly: GCA_036927795.1. NCBI lineage: Eukaryota > Viridiplantae > Streptophyta > Magnoliopsida > Asparagales > Iridaceae > Iris > Iris macrosiphon. Next base: position 157,520,443 of record JAYESA010000012.1, on the reverse strand, counting down.
GACTGATTTGGACGCGTGTGCGCGCCGGAATCAGGCCGTATCCGCGAACACATTCCGTGTCGCCACTTTTGTGGAACTCGCGAGTATTTTGTGCACGCTTGTCAGATTATGACGAAACTTGCGCCACTGGACTCGTAGTAACATGCTGGTCCTGTGACCCAATTTTCACGCATTTCTGAGACGGTTGACCAGATCGCCAATTGGCGGGCCCCACAGTTGACTTTTTTGGACCAAATTATGTTCGGCTCATCGGAATCCAAATTTGGACATACCGTTGGGATCGTATTGACATTTAGAGTTGTTTGACCCATAGTTTGTCCCATTTAGAGACTGTTACCCTCGACACGCTTTTCGGTGCGAAGTGGCCCACATGTGGACCCGCTTTGGCCCGAAAATGACCTTTTTGCCCCTGTGTCCAAATTGGACGTAAGGACAGACGTTCCTAGCAGTTTGATACCTTCTGAGACTGTTGGTGATATTTATTACAGCTTTCGGAGTAGTACCCACCGGATCCACCGATACCAGGACGACAGTTGATATTCAAACATCAGGCAAGTGTACCTTGCCAAACTCTGCAGCTTAGTTATCTATTTTCCTTGCTTTATATATATTGCTGTGCATGCTCAACCTAGGACCGTGTGACGTACTTAGCGTCCGATTATCAGTCGGGTGCCGACACTGTACGCAGTGTTGGGTACGGTCATTTAGAGATGGATATACGTGACACTTTATATTCTCGTACTTGTCTTATCAAGTACCCTATGACCCAGGACACTTGACACTATTCATGAGACAGGATTTTCTCGAGATATTCGTGGTGATTCTGTATAGGATACAGGACTTGACATAGATTTTATATTCTATATACATTATGACTTGTTGCATTTAGCTATGATCGCGCTTGACATGGACATGAGACGTTATGGACATGATATGCGTGGTTACATTGGGTGGGGAGAGACACACAGGCTACAGGCTGATTATATATATATATAACATAATAAACACATAGTAAACACATAGTTATTGCTGCTACCAGCTCCCAGACACAGAGCTTGTAGTGGTCTCAGCCTGAGTATTCGTGCTGCTCTCACTTGCATTTCACTTAGATGGTTACATATTTACCCCATTGTTTCATTTAGTTATTTATTTGCTGCACTGTTTATTTATTTATTGGCATGAGCTTTCTTGTACCTTGCTATGTCCCCTGAGGACCTGGATTCGGATTTTGTCCCCAGATATTGCAGACGAGGTTTATCCCGAGGTTTACGGGACCGGAGCAGGAGTTGAACCAGGAGCTGTACCACCATCCGAGGACGAGGTCTTAGCTGAAGATTTCTCTTGAGCATCCATGTTCATGCTCAGTTTTTATTATTTATTTCAGTCTTTCATATTCTGGTCTGATGAACCATTGTACTAGATGTTTATCGGGTTGTTCCCCGAAGTACTTTGTGAGACTAGCTGATGATTTACATTCTTTGCTTATTCTGTGGATCATATTTCCTATCTTGTGTGGATGAGATTAGTTGTGCCATGATTGTCGTAGACTTATTTTACAGCTTAAGTATGCCCTGATGGATCCATTATATTGAGTTGGTCCATCGGTGCGTACTGCTGGCCATTGCCACGTATCTGGTCCCACGGTATTTTGGGACTGGAACGTGACAGGTGATCGTGGACCGTCCATGTGGCATGGGTCCCACCTGAAAATATCAGCCATAGATATTTTAAACATCTAATTACCTAAATACCCCTAAAGTTATAATTATTTACAAGAATGCCATTAGCCCTAACCCTGTATATACTACCCATCCCCACCACCCGAACTCACCCCACACCACCCTCCTCCGACCTCCGCCCACCGAACCGCCGCCGACCCCTTCGCCCCTCACCCAGCCACCCCCCAGCCGACGGCCACCCTCCCAGAGCCCCGACAGAACCAACCCGCCACCAACACCACAGCACCACCACCACTCCCGACCTCTCCCACCACCGCCTACGGCCGCCTCTGACCACCGCCACCACCCCCAGCCGCTTCGCCACGACCCCCTCCGCCGAACCACCCTGCCCCCACCGCCCCACGATGCCCCCAGCCACCGCCAGACCCCCCGTAGCGCCCCGTCGACCCACCCGACCACTGCCACCCGAGCCCCCCCGACCGCCTCGTACTGCCCCTCCCGGCCACCTCTGACCGCCTCCACCACCACCGGACCCTTCGCCGCACCCTCCTCCACCGCCCTGACCACCTGCACCGCCGCCTCCGCTGCCACCGCTGCAAGTCGCTGCTGCTGCTATTGCTGTTAACTGCGGCTGCTACTGCAGCCGTCATTCCGGCCAGCTGCCGGCTGCTCCGCCGCCGTCCTTCCGCCGGCGACGATGCGTGGGCCCCCCTGTCAGATAGGTATACCCCCCCCACCCTCTCTGTACGTATATACCTATATATATGTATATGTATGTATATATGTACATATATATGTATATTAATATATATGTTTATATATATATATTATATATTATAATATATATTATATATTATATTATTATATAATTATATAATACTGTATATATACAGTATATATATGTATTATTATATACTGTATTATTATTATTAATATTATATATGTATATATGTATATATATATATATAGAGAGAGAGAGTGAGAGAATAAAGGAGATGAGATGGCACCTCACTCTAAAAATAAGGGTGGAGGTGACGTGGCACAATTCCAACCACACATTTCATAATTGACAATTTTTACTTAACCCCCTCCCCTCGTTTGTGTGGTTGGAATTGTGCCACGTCACCGCCACCCTTGTTTTTAGAGTGAGGTGTCACCTCACCTCCCTTATTCTCTCTCTATATATATATACATGTATATTTATATGTATATATATATGTATTGTATATATGGTATTATATATATATATATTATTATTATTATACAGTATATAAATACAGTATAAAATATACTATTGTATATTTTATATGTATATTTTTATTTTCTGTTATATATATATGAATATATATGAATATATATATATATATATATATATATATATTTATATTTATATTTATATATGTTTATATATATTGTATCTAATAATTATATTATATAATTATTATTATTATTACTATTATTATTATATTATTAATACAGTATATATTGTAATATGTATTTATACCTATGTAATCTGTTTTTATTTTATTTTTATATATATATATATATGTATATATATATATATATATATCTATCTATATATATATATATATATATATATATATATATATATATCTATCTATCTATATATATATATATATATATATATATATATACTTATATAAGAATATATAATTACCTATATATATATATATATATTAATATACTGCAAATATATACAGTATATGTATAATATAAATTTGTACGTATATATATATATATTCTGTTTTTACTTTATTTTACCTTTTATATATATACATATATATATATATATATATATATATATATATA
>JAYESA010000012.1:156106934-156221934 GCA_036927795.1 Iris macrosiphon | reverse complement strand
GGTATAGAAAATCAAAAAGGCCTCAGTCTCTGGCACTATCCTCGGGTGGCACTCCATTTGTCAGTCCATAGTGAGTAGGACACATCCTCTCTAACCATTCATCTGAAAAATATTTTTCAGTCAGGAATGGAGCGAAGTACAACCCAATAGCAGTTCCAATTAATTAATAATGACAATAAACAGAAATAGAGAATATAGTACAAGACGAAAAATAATGAATAATATTAACTATGGTGGAAGAACAGGTAAACAATGAACAATGTGGTAAAGAACTATAAATATGCTAAGTGATTGAAATACTAGATAGATATGTGATCAGCTTGGGTGAACATTGTCTACTTTAACGTTGGATAAACATTGTCTAAGTTAACATGAAATATTGTCTAGGATTTGATCACATACCTAGCTAACATTTCCCCTTTCCCCCAACTAGTATAATGGATCCAACCATGGCACGTTGTGATACAAGATACTCAAGGCCATGTAAACAATAAACCTTGAACACAAAATATTGAACATTGAACATTGAACACGAAACATTGTCTAAGTTAAACATGAATGTTGAACACGAAACATTATCTAAGTTAAACATTGAGAACACGAGAAACAATGAACAATATATATATAACATCCCAAGACTGATCCATGTGTATACTAGTCCGTGTACCAATATCTAAAGAGTCATGTAAAATATTTCTAAATTCTTGCATTATAGTAATTAGCAATTAATAGAAACTATCAGAAAATGTACTCGTCTGTCGTCCAAGCAATGAATGTTAAACTGTGTCCCAACTGGTATCACACAAACCTATATATGGAATATCACATTAATACAAGGTGTTGGAAAGAAATTAAGTTAAACTAGTCAACATGTAGGTCACAAGGCCATTTCTAAGTCAAACCGATGACATCTAGGTTGCAAGAGTCTAATGCTAAGTCACTAAGTCGATACGCTATGAAGATATACTATACAAGCTATGCTAAGAATAAACAAAGCACTCACAAAGCTGTATCCTAAGATACGCAAGTTTCTAATATGAAAATAAGGTTTTATATATGTATACGAGTCAAATATTATAATGTTATAGCAAAACAGTTGAAATACGATACCTTGGCCTTGCACCAATGCGTATCGCGCCTAACTCGATACCCAAAGTCAATACCTTGAGTATCGATCCAATACCTTGGAATTACCTTGGTATCCCGAGGTAATCTAAAACAATTAACATATAACTAATACAACTAGATAATACCCTAAGCTAAATATCCTACTGTCTAATGCCTAAACTACTAACACAATATATACCATACTACATAAATACCTATTATAATACCACACCACCACTAATACAAGATATAAGTATAATTATCTAACTATCCACATAAGTACACATATAACTAAATATATGCTAATTACATGAATAGATCACTACAGATATAGAACTATCTATAATACAATACCACAACTACATATGTACCTATACCTATAGCTAACAAGTATACTAATAAAGTATATCATTAACCACCTAGTTATACTAACTAAATACCAAACAACTGACTCTTAACTACTAACCAATAACTAACTACCCATACCCATACCTTAAACCAATAACCATTAACCCTCTAACTAACCAAATACCCAAAACTTGATAACTAACAACCCAATATCTCCACTAAACCAAAAATCCAACTGAACTAAACTGATACCTACTGATACTGCAGTTGATTAGCTCTCCAGGGGTCACTGCACATGGATGTGTGCACTCCCCTTGCCTCAGAGTTTCTGCTCATGAGTTGAGTTCCCTGCTGAATGATCTACTGCACATGTGTTGTTGAAACTGCCACTGCCTGGCTTCTTATTGCTACATTTGCTTGCTAAGGTTGGTGCTGAAACTGCTGCACCTTGCCATCAGTGTAGTGAATGCTGATGTCCGTACCATAGGAATCTGCACAGTCGATCTGGAAACTGGTACTGTGCAGTAGGATACTGCACAGTCTCACCTAGCTACTGACACTGCCTCTCAGTTGCTCGCTGTTTGCTCTTCAACTGCTTGCTGTGATGCTAATGCAGTTACCTGCTACTGCTACTGCTGTTTTCAGTGCACACTTACTATGCACTGACAGAGAGTATCCGCTGTTATGCATACTTGCTGTGGACACAATGCAATACTAGCTGCTCCTCTCTCTATTTTGCTACTGCGGTGAGGTTGCTGCAGTGCTCAGTTGAACCACTGACTACTGCCACTTAAGTGCAGTTCATCCTCCCTATTGCAGAATTGCCTCGAGGCAGTGCACATTGCTGAATACAGGTACTCCTCTACTGATGCCTTGCTGCCTAACCTCATCTTTGCTGATACCTTGGTGTGGATGTTGTGCACTGCTCGCATCTTAGTGCATCGATGCACTGCAAGCTGAACGAAATGGCTCCCACTTGCTGATACTCCTTGCTGGATTGACTGATCTCTGTTTGACAGTACTCCATGTTGAACTACACGAGCTGCTGGATGCTGTCTTCCTTTGTACTGCTCACAGCATGTTTCCTTCAGTTAGCTTCCCTCAGTTGGCTGCTGCTGGCTTCACTCAGTTGGCTGTACACAGCATGCTTCCCTCAGTCCTCAGTTGGCTTCCCTCAGAGCTTTAAACTATCTACACACTGCTCTGATATAACTGCTACTTGATCAAGGCTTCTACAGTCCATGCCCGAGCTTGTTGTTGTAGTAGCTCGAGGCTGTTGCCACTGCATTGCCTCTCAATGTAGGGCTCGAGTTGATTTGCACTGATGAATGCATTGCTTGCCCTTTGCTCTAATACCCGACTACATCTACTGCTATGCATCCTTCTGATACTGATACCTGATACTGGCTAAGTATCTCACTCACTAGCTCACATGCTCACACACAACACACACAACCAATACACACAACTTGCCACCATAATTACTACACACACACAAAACACTGATACAAGGCTACACTAACTACCTATGTATATATATATGCATATGTATATAGCTACACTCCCACACAAATAGATATATGCAAATATACACACACATGTAATCAAACCCATAGAAATATATTAGTCAACACATATATATACATACATATACATGTAACACAAGCACACGTATATATCTATATACACATATAGTGATATGTATCTAGATACTCTATTATGTACACATAAACCCACACAAATATACATAACCTAAAAATACACTATTATATACTCTATAAATTACATAGATAGCTTATACATATATAAATACACATGCACGTATAAAGAGAAAAACAAAACATCAAACACATGGGGTGCATCGCACCCATATCACACTTTCTCTTTGATACGTGTGCGATACGGCTCCAACACACAACCAAACGTATCCCGGAGGACACGAGCAAGTCAAATTCATAAATTATGGACAACACATATAGTAATTAGAGTGTCTACGTATCCGTGTCATAATGCGATATGCACAAGGCTCCGTGTCGGAGGAAAACCCCCAAAATCAACCCGTTTCGTCAAATTAACGAGATACGGCCTACACGTATCCAATTGTGGATATGACACTAGTCACAAACAAACAATCATATGTCAATTTGGTCTAATTGATCAATTGACAAACACAACATGTGCCAATCTCGGAATTCCCCCAAAATTTGTACCAAAATGCACGTAACTTCCACCGTAGGTCTCCGAATAATTCCAAACCAAATCCTATGGATAGCCTATGCATGTGGGTTGGTTTTTCATGGTAAAATCTTAGATCTAGAGTCTAATAGAAGGGAGAAAACTGAAATGTACCTATTGGAAGATGGATTCCCAATGAAAAGTCTCCAAATGCAAAGTAGCTCCTCTCCTTGTAGATCTTGGCCTCCTCTTCCTTGCTCCTTGCTTCCTTCTTGTAGATCCTTGATGTAGAGGCCTCAATGATGAATTTAGAAAGAGATTTGAGAAGAATTGATGGAGAATTGATGGGGGAATGGAGAGAAATTGGAAGAGGGAAAAGTAGATCTAGAAATTTGGGAAAGAAATGAAATGAGAGCACTCTTTCTTCTCCTAATTATGGCTGGTCATAAACCCCTCTCCAAGCAATCTATAATATCCCAAATACCCTTTGGGGCCTCTCGTAAAGAAATCAATTAAGGGGGAAGGTTCTAGTCTAATGGTTTCACTAATTAAATAAATTTCCTAATCCATGGGTCTAATTCAATGGGCCCAAACTAAACTCATCCAAATGTTGGGTTCATGCATCTAATAAAATAGGTTAGGTCCACTACACAAGTCTAAAATAAATAATGTCTAATCAAACACTAAATAATACAACAAATAATTAATTACTCATGTACAATATTAAATACAATCCTCCTAAAAATAAAATTTCTGTGCTAATTACCAAACTACCCTTAATTGGAAATGTGAGGGTGACAATCCTACCCACCTTAGAAAAATTTTACCCTCGAAATTAAATATGATCGTAACCCCCTATAGGTCAACCCAATCTAAACTAAAACACATCACTAACTATGGTCTTTGTCCATCATAGTTTTTGCAGTCTCCGACAGGGTATACTAACTACACAATAATACGTAAGCAGTCTATAAGGCAATAACTAACCACACAAAAAAACAGATAGAAAAAAAATAAACAGGACGAAACTAGCTAACTGATCACCTGAAGTGTCATCCTCTCTGACTGCCATTGCAAATGCCCCGCCCTGCTGGGGTGACCCTCTATGTTGGTGCTGATTAGTCTGCGGTACCACAGGTAGCCTAGCTCTACCTTTCTGACCGCGATCTGGTCCATACGGGTTGTTGGAACACTCCTTCACCTGATGGTCAGGGGAACCACAATACAAGCATAGTCTGAGTCTCTTCTAATAGTTCTCCCAATCATGCCCTTGCCTTCCACAATAGGCACAAGGGAGAGTCTGCTGAATCTGCCTCTGAGGCTGCTGCGGTGCCTGATGTATTGGCCCCTGAAACTGTTATATCTGCTGAGCTGGTGCGCTAACTGGCACAAGGTACTGCTGGTGCTGATATACTCTCGGCTGCTGAAAGTGGGTGCGCTTTGCTGGCCCCGCACCATTACTTGCTCCTCGGTATCTCTCGGCCTCTTGGAGCCAAGCTTCAAATCATCTTTCGCCCGCTGCGCATGTCTCAAAATTTCCTCAAACGTAGCGGTACGGTCTCCATTAGTGTGAGACTTAATCTCACTGTTCAGTCCCTTCCTGAACTTGCTAGCTCTGGCTCGAGGATTCTATCCCTCAATAAATCGTCCCAATCGGCAATATTCTGCCGCATACTCGTCCACCGTAGAGTCACCTTGGACGAGGTTCTGAAATTGACTCTCCAAAGTACTCTGAGCCACATCCGGGAAGAACTTCTCTTTGAACAGTTTCTTGAAAACTTTCCAAGTAATTTCCGGCGCTGATATTCTTGGGTCTGTCCTGAACCATGTCAAAGCAATATCGAACATCACACAACCCGCTGCCTCTATATGTAGCATCTCTAGAATCTGCGCCAGCCGCAGGTTCTGCTCGATGTCCTCGATCCACTCATCTGCATAGATAATCCCTTCTGTGCCCCTGAAATCCTTCGGGCCCATCCTCTTGAAGTCTATGATAGTACCCGTCCTCGGCTGATGCGGAATAAACTGAGCTGGTGCCGTCAGTGGCTGGGCGGTAGCTCTCTCAACTGCTGTGAGCGCGATCTGGTGAGCATTCTCCACGCTCTATCACAGGACCTCAGACTGTCGCTGTTGCGTCTCCATCATCTGCTGGAAGAGCACGAACACCTGCGCCTGATCCACTGCAGATGGCGGAGGTAGAAAATCCTCGAAAACTGTCTGCCCTATCCTCGGTACTGGAGGTGGAGCACCACCGAAAGCTGCTGCAGATACGCCCACCTGGACTGGTGAAAATGACCTCCTGAATGTAGGTACTGGAGCTTCGTCTGAGGGTGCTGTCCTCAAGGGTGATGGAGTGACTGATCATGCTGACATTGCGCCTGAGCGCTGAGAACGCGTCTTCGGCGACATTCTGAAGACAGATTCAAAATAAGAAATCAATATTGAGCAAGATACGATATCATCAAGGAAGGACAAAAATTTTCAAGGAAAACGATATTCAGAATGAAGATGACAAGATATAATTATGTTGGAATAATTTCCTAGTTGTGATTGAGTATCCCTCTCATCCTAGTATCCTATATCCTATCCTATCGCAGGCTCGCAGTAGTACAACTAAGTCGTTACACTACCACGATATCGCACAACTTGCGAAGCCTGACCTGCATGGGCCACCACTAAAAATGTGTCACGACCCGCACCCGGTATAGGGGCACGAGTACGTGGGTACGTCCAGCCTACGCCACAGAATCGATGGTAGAATGCTGTCTTGGTCTACTATACTATCTAATTTCTCACACAATGCATATAAAGTACTACCATGCCATCTCAATACCAAATAATACTCAATCACATATAAAATGGAAGGAAAATGAACGCATGATATAGAAAAGAAAGAATAAGAAATACAAGTCTCAAAATATCACATAACCATCTCCAACTAAACACAACTCCAGATCTCAAACAATAATGCAACCCAAAGTCTAAAATAGAAATAACTACTACAGGGTATAGAAAATTAAAAAGGCCTCAGTCTCTGGCACTATCCTCGGGTGGCACTCCATCTGTCAGTCCATAGTGAGTGGGACACATCCTCTCTAACCATTCATCTGAAAAATGTTTTCCAGTCAGGAATGGAGCGAAGTACAACCCAATAGCAGTTCCAATTAATTGATAATGACTATAAACAGAAATAGAAAATATAGTACAAGACGAGAAACAATAAATAATATCAACTATGGTGGAAGAACAGGTAAACAATAAACAATGTGGTAAAAAACTGTAACTATGCTAAGTGATTGAAATACTAGATAGATATATGATTGGCTTGGGTGAATATTGTCTACTTTAACGTTGGATAAATATTGTCTAAGTTAACATGAAACATTATCTAGGATTTGATCACATACCTAGCTAACATTTCCTCTTTCCCCCAACTAGTACAATGGATCCAACCATGACACGTTGTGATACAAGATACTCAAGGCCATGTAAACAATAAACCTTGACCACGAAATATTGAACATTGAACATTGAACACGAAACATTTCTAAGTTAAACATGAATGTTGAACACGAAACATTGTCTAAGTTAAACATTGAGAACACGAGAAACAATGAACAATATATATGTAACATCCCATGACTGATCCATGTGTATACTAGTCCGTTTACCAATATGTAAAGAGTCATGTAAAACATTTCTAAATTCTTGCATTATAGTAATTAGCAATTAATGGAAACTATCAGAGAAGGTACCCGTCTGTCGTCCAAGCAATGAATGTCAAACTGTGTCCCAACTGGTGTCACACAAACCTATATATAGAATATCACATTAATACAAGATGTTGGAAAGAAATTAAGTTAAACTAGTCAATATGTAGGTCACAAGGCTATTTCTAAGTCAAACCGATGAAATCTAGGTTGCAAGAGTCTAATGCTAAGTCACAAAGTCGATACGCTATAAAGATATACTATACAAGCTATGCTAAGAATAAACAAAGCACTCACAAAGCCGTATCCTAAGATACACAAGTTTCTAATATGAAAATAAGGTTTTATATATGTATACGAGTCAAATACTATAATATTATAGCAAAATAGTTAAAATATGATACCTTGGCCTTGTACCAATGCGTATCGCGCCTAACTCGATACCCAAAGTCCATACCTTGAGTATCGATCCAATACCTTGTAATTACCTTGGTATCCCGAGGTAATCTAAAATAATTAACATATAACTAATACAACTCGATAATACCCCAAGCTAAATATCCTACTATCTAATGCCTAAACTACTAACACAATATATACCATACTAAGTAAATACCTATTATAATACCACACCACCACTAATACAAGATATAAGTATAATTATCTAACTATCCACATAAGTACACATATAACTAAATATATGCTAATTACATGAATAGATCACTACAAATATAGAACTATCTACAATACAATACCACAACTACATATGTACCTATACCTATAGCTAACAAGTATACTAATAAAGTATATCATTAACCACCTAGTTATACTAACTAAATACTAAACTAAACTGACTCTTAACTACTAACCAATAACTAACTACCCATACCCATACCTTAAACCAATAACCATTAACCCTCTAACTAACCAAATACCCAAAACTTGATAACTAACAACCCAATATCTCCACTAAACCAAAAATCCAGTTGAACTAAACTGATACCTACTGATACTAATGTTGATTAGCTCTCCAGGGGTCACTGCACATGGATGTGTGCACTCCCCTTGCCTCAGAGTTTCTGCTCATGAGTTGAGTTCCCTGCTGAATGATCTACTGCACATGTGTTGTTGAAACTGCCACTGCCTGGCTTCTTATTGCTGCATTTGCTTGCTAAGGTTGGTGCTAAAACTGCTGTACCTTGCCATCAGTGCAGTGAATGCTGATGTCCGTACCGTAGGAATATGCACAGTCGATCTGGAAACTGGTACTGTGCAGTAGGATACTGCACAGTCTCATCTAGCTACTGACACTGCCTCTCAGTTGCTCGTTGTTTGCTCTTCAACTGCTTGCTGTGCTGCTAATGTAGTTACCTGCTACTGCTACTGCTGTTTTTAGTGCACACTTACTATGCACTGACTGAGAGTATCTGCTGCTGTGCATACTTGCTGTGGACACAATGCGATACTAGCTGCTCCTCTCTCTATTTTGCTACTGCAGTGAGGTTGCTGCAGTGCTCAGTTGAACCACTGGCTACTGCCACTTAAGTGTAGTTCATCCTCTCTATTGTAGAATTGCCTCGAGGCACTGCACATTGCTGAATGCAGGTACTCCTCTGCTGATGCCTTGCTGCCTAACCTCATCTTTGTTGACACCTTGGTGTGGATGTTGTGCACTGCTCGCATCTCAGTGCATCGATGCACTGCAAGCTGAACGAAATGGCTCCCACTTGCTGATACTCCTTGCTGGATTGACTGATCTCTGTTTGACAGTGCTCCATGTTGAACTACACGAGCTGCTGGATGCTATCTTCCTTTGTAATGCACACAACATGTTTCCTTCTGTTGGCTTCCCTCAGTTGGCTGCTGCTGGCTTCCCTCAGTTGGCTGTACAAAGCATGCTTCCCTCAGTCCTCAGTTGGCTTCCCTCAGAGCTCCAAACTGTCTACACACTGCTCTGATATAACTGCTACTTGTCCAAGGCTTCTGCAGTCCATGCCCGAGCTTGTTGTTCCAGTGGCTCGAGGCTGTTGCCACTGCATTGCCTCTCAATGTAGGGCTCGAGTTGATTTGCACTGATGAATGCATTGCTTGCCCTTTGCTCTAATACCCTACTATATCTACTGCTATGCATCCTTCTGATACTGATACCTGATACTGGCTAAGTATCTCACTCACTAGCTCACATGCTCACACACAACCAATACACACAACTTGCCACCATAATTACTACACACACACAAAACACTGATACAAGGCTACGCTAACTACCTATGTATATATATATGCATATGTATATAGCTACACTCCCACACAAATAGATATATGCAAATATACACACACATGTAATCAAACCCACAGAAATATATTAGTCAACACATATATATACATACATATACATGTAACACAAGCACACGTATATATCTATATACACATATAGTGATATGTATCTAGATACTCTATTATGTACACATAAACCCACACAAATATACATAACCTAAAAATACACTATTATATACTCTATAAATTACATAGATAGCTTATACATATATAAATACACATGCACGTATAAAGAGAAAAATAAAACATCAAACACATGGGGTGCATCGCACCCGTATCACACTTTCTCTATGATACGTGTGCGATACGGCTCCAACACACAACCAAACGCATCCCGGAGGACACGAGCAAGTCAAATTCATAAATTATGGGCAACACATATAGTAATTAGAGTGTCTACGTGTCCGTGTCATATTGCTATATGCACAAGGCTCCGTGTCGGAGGAAAACCCCCAAAATTAATCCGTTTCGTCAAATTGACGAGATAAGGCCTACACATATCCAATTGTGGACACGACACTAGTCACAAACAAACAATCATATGTCAATTTGGTCTAATTGACCAATTGACAAACACAATCTGTGCTAATCTCAGAATTCCCCCAAAATTTGCACCAAAATGCACGTAACTTCCACCGTAGGTCTCCGAATGACTCCAAACCAAATCCTATGGGTAGCCTATGTATGTGGGTTGGTTTCTCATGGTAAAATCTTAGATCTAGAGTCTAATAGAAGGGGGAAAACTTCTACCATAGCCGCCGCTGCCACCGCCGTAAGTCGTCGCTGCCGCCGCAAGCCACTGCTACCACCGCCGCTACAACCGCTGCTACCACTGCGGTTACTGCTGCTACTGCTGCCGCTGCTGCCGGAGCCGCACGCCGCCGACGCCGACGCTCCCCGCAGGCGAATGCTGCTACCCCCTCACCGGACACCACCACCACATTATCATTCCCCTTCCTTCATCCAAGAAAAACCTAGGTATTCATTATTTCCCCCAATTTCTCTTTCCAGAATTCAACCTAGGTCATATTTATTATTAATTTTTTGGAATTCAGAATACAAGAGAGGGAATCAACATCAACACTTGGAGAACCCTTGAATTTCGGAACCAAGGCAAGTCCTCACCTTGCACTTTCTCTCTATTAGAATTAATTTGGAGTCTTTTAGAGGAGTATTTTGATTTGGAAATGATTAACATTGTATATACAATCGAATACGTACGTCTAGGTATATTTATACATATGTGCACTTACGTATATTTGATGCCCTAGGGGACATAAATATCATAAATTACATTTGTAAAATCATATATGCATATATATATCTCTCTTATGCATATATATATATATATATATATATATATATATATATATATATATATATATATATATATATATATGTAGACATGTGTGTACATATGTGTTCTTTGGTGTGTTAAGTATCAATGTTATATTTACATGTCTAGGTATACACCTATATATATATATATATATATATATATATATATATATATATATATATATATATATGTAATACATAAATTATGTTGTGTATATCTATGGGGATTAAGTTACAATCAAGGCAGAGAGTGGAGTACACGAGCTAAGACATAGGAATTTTATTGGAATTGTTTGGTATAACATAGATTAAGTTCGGTTATTGAGATACGATACGAACTCTAGCAAAAACGTGATATGGATAATGAAATTCAGATTTAGTCTATGATTATTAATTATGTTAGAAACATTGACGGTTCAAGTGATAAGTACATTGACTACATGAAAGAATAGAAGTTTTTATAAGTAAAATAGTTAGGGATATATATATAGTTATAGATACATATAGGACTTTACACCCACAAAGACATGTTGAGGTAGAAGCAATTACATATATTTGAATTTACATAAAGGATCTAGAGTTGAATTATGCTATCTATGATATGTGTAGGAGAAGAATCCCAAGACTGTATAAATGAATTCAGTTATGTATATATGTATATTGTGCTTTATAAGATATATGATTTAAACTCTAAAGAACATTTAGTACATATGATATTTGGATTTGTTAAAATAATTAATCAAAGTCATGTTTTGAATCATTATGTTTCTGATAGTTACATTTGTTGTCTTGCAAATAGCTAGCGAATTGCAGAGCTAAGGTATACGAATAAATTAGCTAATTAGCCAAGGTGAGAAGATTTCCTTACCTACTTAGAAGATATTAATATTGTTTAAAATATAAATTACGTGTGTTCCGGTGTTGAGAGTTGCTCCACCGAAGGGGCCGGCGAGCCCGGGTATACTACGGAGGGTTGCTCCGGGTAAAAATTATATACTGTTAAAATTCCAGGAGCCGAAATAAAAAGGGAACTCTGCCAAAATTTTCAAGAATTCTGGGAGTTAACCAATATTTCGATATGCCGAAATATCGCCAGTATTTCATTACTCTAAACCCTAGATTCACACAATGGACCACCAGTGATTATATTTAAATTAGGAGCAACTAGTAAAAGTCTAGGATACATAAGACACGGACACGAGATACTTAACAAATCCAGACAATCTGATAATCTGCTCTGTGTAAGTCAATATCCTTGAAATAGTGTGGATGACTAAATACTTGTACTCAAGGTTATATTTGTATCTTGCATTATCCTGGACATGCATCCCTTTTTAAACAATGGTTAAGACAATACCAGAGCAGAAATCTGAATATAAGAAAATAGAATAAGGAATGATTGTAGATTTAGGCTAGAAGCATTGGGCGGGGAAGAAAAGCATAAATAACCACCTACAAAATTTTGCCACATAATTTTAAGTCTGGCTGAATTCAGCGGTTTAGGCTCTCTCGCAAGGCCTTACGAAGTGAGCGGGTGAGGCTTAGCTCACTTTATTATGCCCAAAAGGGGCTGTGCCGGATCATAACCCCATGCCATCCTATTCAAGTCACCTAAATTATAATGTACACCCACTTCGATCCAAAAGAAAAAAAACCATCGAATGGGTGAATTCAAGATTGGCCCAAAAGGGGCTAGGCCGGATTTATAACCCTATGCCCTTCTATTCAAGTCACCTGACTAAAAACACACCTATCTCGAATTAAAACCATCGAATAGGTGAATTCAAGATTAAGCCATAAGGGCAGGGCCGGATTCTAAGTACCGTGCCATTTCAAGTCATCACATAATCTTTCACAACGGGATTTGTTGGCGGGAAACTAGGTGAAGTGGTTATTTAAGGTTTATTCTCCAAATTGCATCATCATTTAGGAATTTGTTTGTGTTTTGTGATAGTGACATAGGATTTGTGATGATTGAATTAGTAGACACTGTAGGAGTATTAAATTAGGAGTTACTAAAGTCATGAACACCATATTATGTTTACCCTCTTACTTCTTTTAACTATTATTCTTTTACTCTAATATCATATCTTTTATTTGTTTACCATTCTTGGCCGAGGACTTTCTTGTCATTCTGACGACCTAGTATTGTTCACTAGGGATTGAAGAAGAGAATGAATAAATGCTACCTCTCTACAACGTAGACGAGATCGAGGGGTAATCAGTAAGTGATTTCAGGAAGCATAGTACCTAGTAGTTGTAATTGTAATTATGTAACTTTAACAAGGAATCGTTGTAAAACTTATCTAGTTATGTATAAATCAGAATAGTATGGTTTAGATGTAATTTGCTTGATTACTTTAGCATGACTTGCATTTTATTCTAAAAGACTTACAAGCGATAATTGCTGATTCGAATATAACAGTATTCGTATGGGGCGTAACCTGGGGATGCAGTTATGTATCCGACTCTCCGTATCTTGGGAAGCGGGGTGTGACACATCTTTTAGTGGTGGCCCATGCAGGTCATGCTTTTAAAAAACCTAGGTAGGACCTGAAGATAAAGAACCTAGGATAAGGTGCAAGTCTAGGTATTACAGAGTATAGGTTAGGAGCTGGTATAAGAGAACACTGGAATCCTTAACCCACAAGAACACCCTAAGATAGGAAATATCAGAGACTGGGAAGAGAGAGAGCAAAGGTATTTTAAGAAACTTTGGTTTCCTTATCATAATTATTACTAAAATTCTTATTTTGGTATAGGACATGGATCTATTCTTTCCAAGCGTCTGGTGGGATGGAAGTGACCATACACTCTACGGCTATCAACAATACGTAAGGGAATTATGGCACTTGCCAGATTGGTATCACATACCCCTCTATGAAATACATTATGGTATTATGCGTCCCGTCATTAGAGATTTAGAAGATGGTGCTGAAGTGTACCATGAAAGAGAAACCTATTATATCTACGTACGTGACCCAGAACATGAATATGATTACCCTAAGCTAGAAGGGTATGAAGGGACGTTAACTGACTTTCAAGAATTATATCCCGAATCCATAATCCTTACTCAAGAATGGATCCGTATCATGGGAAAACTGGACTAGAATTCATATGTGTAATGATCTCCTATTTATCAGGTGTCCTTGTGAGCAGCAAGGTGTATGTGTATATGTACGAAAATTAGGAAGAGAGGAAATATGGGAATGTAAATAGTCTAAGTATGTATGTATGCCTATGTGCAAGTGACTCTAGCAGCATATTTGTATCACATTTTGAATCTAAGTGATAAAATATGCTTTTCATGTACCTATATATCCTTCTACTTTCCAATAAAATCTTAAGATATTTCAACATCTTTTTCTATCCTTCAATCTCAAGATTATTCCTGAGAAATTGCATTTGGATTTTTTCAGGATAATGTCTAACCACGATCAATCCCATGCTTCGTCCTCGCAAACTCAGACGGAACCCTCTATTGGAGATATGTATAAGTTATTCCAACAAATTCTGGAATCCAACAATCGGCGTGCAGATACGGCTTTGGCCACAACTGCCACAATGATGGAACACTTGCAAACATCTGCCAACTCCAGGGATGGTTCACTGAAGGATTTTAGGAACCTAAATCCTCCCAAGTTTAAGAGAACGGAGAGCCTAATCGAAGCCGGGCAGTGGATTAGAACTATAGAAGGGCTGTTAAGAGCAGTAAAAATCAGTCCTGAAGATATGGTGTCTACAATCCGAATCCAATTGAAAGATATCGCTGAACAATGGTGGAGTGCTGAACACAATAACCTGGGGAGAATTTAAAAGAAAATTTAAAGGGAGGTTCTTCCCAAAATTAGCTAGAATTGAGTTAGAACGGCAGTTCACTCATTTAAAGCAAGGAAGACTCACAGTATATGAGTATGTTGCAGAGTTTTCCAGGCTTAGTCATTTTGATCCAAACTTAATAGCTGACGAGGAGACCAAGGTATCTAGGTTCCTAGAAGGACTAGGAAGTCAGCTGAAGAGTAGAGTCGCTGCTTATCAATGCCAAACCTATCCTGAGGTAACTGAAGCAGCAAGGAGTCAGGAAAGAATACTAAATGAAGAGCAACCGCTTCGATCCCAGCCTCAGAAGAGGACCTTGGAAATAGGAAATCCATCCTTGAAGCATTCATGGCATGGATCGTCCAAACGTTTCCAAACTGGTATCTTGGGAAGACTAGTTATTTGCCACTTTTGTCAGAAACCAGGGCACATGAAGGCTGACTGCAGGAAATTCCTAGGTCTCTGTTTAAGATGCGGATCGGATAGGCATCAGACTGCCTAGTGTCCATAACAACGAACCTCAGGACCAATGATACAAAACTAACACCAAGAATCACAGCTCCCGTTCCGAGGAAACAATATCAGGCCTATGCTTCAAGGAAATGGTCCTCGACCTCTAATACAAGCACCAACGCCTCATGCCATGCTGACTTATGGAAATCAACGAAGACCGCCCTTTGTACCTCAAGCCTACCAATTTCAGCAAGCTCAGAGAACCAACCAGCCTCAGACTGGGAAAAAGAAAAAGCAAGGGAAGGCTTTTATGATGAATACTGATGAAACAAAACTGGCCGGAGAGGTAGTAACATGTAATATTCTAGTTTCAGCCTGTCCGGCATCAATATTATTTGATTCTGGGGCAACCCATTCATTTATATCATCAACATTTATAGTTCTTCATAAAATCAAATTGCAACCATTACTTAAGAAATTAAATATTCTTACGGGTAATGGTACGGTAGAAGTTAGTCAGGTCTGTGAAGCTTGTCCAGTTAAGTTAGGCGGTGCAGCTTTACAAGTAAGATTGTTAGTTTTTCCAATGAACAATTATGGTATAGTGCTTGGAGTGGATTGGTTAACCAAGACATTGGCAAGTATAGACTGTGGCCAGGGAAAGGTCCAGTTCCAGCTCACCAATGGAGAACTATATGAATTTGTTCGAGATCAGAAAGAATTTGATGCTAAGGAATTAGAAAATTTTGAACTACCAATCCAAGGAAGATTTTATGAACTAGAGGTGAAATAATTTCCGAGGATAGTGAAAGAATTTAAGGATGTATTCCCTGATGAGTTACCGAGATTGCCATCGGATAGAGCAGTAAAATTTTCCAGCAATTTGGTGCCTGGAGCAGCACCTATAGCTAAGAAAATATATCTGATGAATAAGAAAGAATTGGCTGACCTAAACAAACAAATAAAGGAGTTATTATCAAAAGGATTTATTCTGCCCAGCGCCTCACCGTGGGGTGCACCAGTACTTTTTGTGAAAAAGAAAGATGGGACCCTACGATTGGTAATTGATTATAGAGCCTTGAATGAAGTAACAATCAAGAATAAGTACCCCTTGCCACGAATTGATGAATTATTTGATCAATTAGGGGAAGCTAAGGTATTTTCGAAGATTTAAGGACTAGATATCATCAAGTAAAGGTCAAGAGGGAAGACATTCAAAAAATAGCCTTTAGGACTCGTTATGGATATTACGAGTTCCTGGTCATGCCATTTGGGGTAACTAATGCTCCTGCTATATTTATGGACCTAATGAATCGGATATTTTACCAATATTTGGATAAGTTTGTGATTGTATTCATTGACGACATTCTCATGTAATTGCAAACCCTAAGACAGGAGCAATTGTATGCTAAATTCAGTAAATGTGAATTTTGGTTAAGTCATATATCATTTCTAGGCCATGTAATCAACGGAGAAGGTATTTCAGTAGATCCAAAGAAGGTAAAAGCTGTTAAATCCTGGCCAACGCCAAAGTCTGTGGCAGAAATTCAAAGTTTCTTGGGATTAGCCAGATACTATAGGAGGTTCGTGGAGAACTTCTTAAGGATTGCAGAACCATTAACTCGGCTGACCCGAAAGGAGAAGAAATTCAATTGGACAGAGAAATGCCAAACAGCCTTTGATGAATTAAAAGAAAGATTGATTTCAGCACCAGTGCTAGCCTTACCATCGGGATCAGGAGGATACGAGATATACAACGATGCATCAGGTAAGGGGCTAGGCTATGTACTGATGCAGCACGGAAAGGTTATAGATTATGCCTCTCGACAACTGAAGTAGCATGAGAGAAATTACCCAACTCATGATTTGGAACTAGCAGCCGTAGTTTTTGCACTTAAGCTATGGCGACATTAATTATATGGGGACAGAATTAAGATATATACAGATCACAAAAGTCTGAAATATGTGTTCACTTAGAAGAAAATTAATATGAGACAAAGAAGATGGTTGGAATTACTTAAGGACTTTGATATGGAATTAGAGTACCACCCAGGCAAGGCAAATAAAGTGGCAGATGCATTGAGCAGGAGACCAATGGCATTCTTTATGAAGACACTGAAGGAAATTCTCAAGGACCTAAGTAAGATGGGAATTGAAGTAATATATCCAACATCAGAAGGATTATGGAAAAATTTACATGTACGGTCTTCTCTAGTAGACAGAATTAAGGAGGCTCAACAAGGAGACCCTAAATTCCAAAAAATATGAAAACAAACCAAGGAAGGACTCCAGACTGGAACGAGGAAGCATACAGATGGATCACTAAGGTTCGAAGATCGATTGTGTGTACCCAATGGAAATCTAAGAACATAAGTCATGACAGAAGCCCATAACTCTCAATATTCCATCCATCCGGGAAGTACTAAGATGTATAGGGACCTAAAATAAAATTTTTGGTGGCATGGAATGAAACAAGAGATTGCTAAATTCGTATCCAGATGCCTTGTCTGTCAGCAAGTAAAAGTAGAACATCAAAGGACAACAGGCCTTCTTCAACCTTTACCAATACCCAAATGGAAATGGGAACATATTATAATGGATTTCGTGACCGGGCTACCTAAGACCCAAAAGGGTAACAAAGCTATATGGGTCATCATAGATAGACTTACTAAATCAACTTATTTTCTACCATTCCGAGTAGGACAGACAACCGAAGTATTAGCAGACATGTATATGAAACAGATTGTCAGTCAATATGGAGTACCGGTAAGTATAGTTTCAGACAGAGACACCAGATTTACTTCATATTTCTGGAAAGGTCTGTAAGAAAGCCTCGGCACTCAGTTAAAATTTAACTCAGCATACCATCCTCAAACAGATGGTCAATCAGAAAGAATAATTTAAACTATAGAGGACATGTTGAGAGCCTGCATATTAGATTTTGGAGGATCATGGGACGACCAGTTACATTTGGTAGAATTTTCTTATAATAATAGTTATTATACTAGCATTAAGATGGCGCCTTTTGAAGCATTATATGGGAGAAAGTGTAGATCACCAATATACTGGATAGATGTAGGAGAAAGACAGTTATTGGGCCCGGAACTAGTAACATAGACTGTTGACAAGATTAAAACAATAAGAAATCATTTGCAAGCAGCCCAAGATAGACAAAAGATATGGGCTGACAAACATCGAAGGATGTTAGACTTTCAACCTAGCGATTATGTATTCTTAAAGATCTCACCAACCAAGGAGACAATTAGGTTTGGGACTAGAGGAAAGCTGAGTCCAAGATATATCGGACCATTTGACATACAAGAGAAAATAGAGAAAGTATCTTATAAACTGGCATTACCCCCAACACTAGAAGGAGTATATAATGTATTCCATGTATCTCAACTTCGAAGATATGTACCGGATCCAAACCATATACTAGATCATTCGAAAATCACTATCGGGCCAACTCTACGCATCGAGCAACGACCAGTTGGAATCCTGGATAGTAGAGACAAAATACTCCGGAATCGGATCATTCCATTAGTTCGAATAGCTTGGAGCAAGGATTCTCCTGGGGAATCAACTTGGAAAAAATAAGAAGACATGCGAAACCAAATTCCAAATCTGTTTACTAACCAAGGTTAGCAACTCTTGATTTAAAATTTTGAGGACGAAATTTTTCTGAGGATAGAGTGTTATAGCTACTACCTATTTAAATTTTTTTATATTTGTCTCTCCAATATATATATATATATGTATATATATGGATTTAATAACTTAGGTTTGTGTAAATATCTAATTGCAAATAAACTAGCCTTATCTAAAATTCTGATTTAGGAAAGGGTTTTTATGCATAAACCCAAATCCATGGGAAAGCAGGGAGAAGAAACCAGCAGCAGGGGCTAAGTCCGGTTCAACCTGGCTTCTCCTCCTTCATCCCCATTTCCAAAGGAGGAGATGGCAAGCTCTCCTTTCTTCTTGCATTTCCAATACATTTAACCCTTCTCTACTTAAATTCCTTAAGAGGAACTATTCACCCAGAACCCAAACCACTACCACTGCTATTACTGTTGTTACTGCTGTTACTGTTACTGTCGCTACTGCCGCTGCCACCGCCGCAAGCCGTCGCTGCCGCCGTAAGCCACCGCTACCACCGCCGCTACCGCTGCTACTACTACTGCGGTTACTGCTGCTGCTGCTGCCGCTGCTGTCGGAGCCGCACGCCGTCGACGCCGACGCTCCCCGCAGGCGAACCCCGCCATCCCCTCACCGGACACCACCACCACATTATCATTCCCCTTCCTTCTTCCAAGGAAAACCTAGGTATTCATTATTTCCTCCAATTCTCTTTCCAGAATTCAACCTAGGTCATAATTATTATTAATTTTCTAGAATTAGGAATACAAGAGAGAGAATCAACATCAACACTTGGAGAACCCTAGAATTTCGGAACCAAGGCAAGTCCTCACCTTGCACTTTCTCTCTATTAGAATTAATTTAGAGTCTTTTAGAGGAGTATTTGGATTTGGAAATGATTAACATTGTATATACAATCGAATATGTACGTCTAGGTATAATTATACATATGTGCACTTACGTATATTTGATGCCCTAGGGGACATAAAAATCATAAATTACATTTATAAAATCATATTTTCATATATACATCTCTCTTATGCATATATATATGTATATATATATGTAGACATATGTGTACATATGTGTTCTTTGGTGTGTTAAGTATCAATGTTATATTTATATATCTAGGTATACACCTATATATATATATATATATATATATATATATATATATATATATATATATATATATATATATATATATATATGTAATACATAAATTATGTTGTGTATATCTATGGGGATTAAGTTACAATCAACTCGGAAAGTGGAGTACACGAGCTAAGACATAGGAATTTTATTGGAATTGTTTGGTATAACATAGATTAGGTTCGGTTATTGAGATACAATACAAACTCTAGCAAAAACGTGATATAGATAATGAAATTCAGATTTAGTCTATGATTATTGATTATGTTAGAAACATTGACGGTTCAAGTGATAAGTACATTGACTACATGAAAGAATAGAAGTTTTCATAAGTAAAAGAGTTAGGGATATATATATAGTTATAGACACATATAGGACTTTACACCCTCAAAGACATGTTAAGGTAGAAGCAATTATATATATTTGAATTTACATAAAGGATCTAGAGTTGAATTATGCTATCTGTGATATGTGTAGGAGAAAAATCCCAAGACTGTATAAATGAATTCAGCTATGTATATATGTATATTGTGCTTTATAAGATATAGGATTTAAACTCTAAAGAACATTTAGTACATATGATATTTGGATTTGTTAAAATGATTAATCAAAGTCATGTTTAGAATCCTTATGTTTTTGATAGTTACATTTGTTGTCTTGCAAATAGCTAGCGAATTGCAGAGCTAAGGTATACGACTAAATTAGCTAATTCACCAAGGTGAGAAGATTTCCTTACCTACTTAGAAGATATTAATATTGTCTAAAATATAAATTGTGTGTGTTTCGGTGTTGAGAGTTGCTCCACCGAAGGGGTCGGCGAGCCCGGGGATACTACAGAGGGTTGCTCAGGGTGGAAATTATAAACTGTTAGAATTCCCGGAGCCGAAATACAAAGGGAACTCTGCCAAAATTTTCAAGAATTCTGGGAGTTAACCAATATTTCGATATTCCGAAATATCGCCAGCATTTTAATACTCTAAACCCTAGATTCATACAACGGATAACCCGTGATTATATTTAAATTAGGAGCAACTAGTTAAAGTCTAGGATACATAAGACATGGACACGAGGTACTTAAAAAAATCCAGACTATCTGATAATCTTCTCTGTGTAAGTCGATATCCTTGAAATAGTGTGGATGACTAAATACTTGTACTCAAGGTTATATTTGTATCTTGCATTATCCTGGACATGCATCCTAGCAGAAACCTGAATATAAGAAAATAGAATAAGGAATGATTATAGATTTAAGCTAGAAGCATTGGGCGGGGGAGAACAACATAAATAACCACCTACGAAATTCTGCCACATAATTTTAAGTCTGGCTGAATTCAGCGGTTTAGGCTCTCTCGCAAGGCCTTACGAAGTGAATGGGTGAGGCTTAGCTCACTTTATTATGCCCAAAAGGGGCTGGGACAGATCATAACCCCATGCCATCCAATTCAAGTCACCTGAATTATAATGTACACCCACTTCGATCCAAAAGAAAAAACCATCGAATGAGTGAATTCAAGATTGGCCCAAAAGGGGCTAGGCCGGATTTATAACCCCGTACCCTTCTATTCAAGTCACATGACTAAAAAAACACCTATCTCGAATTAAAACCATCGAATAGGTGAATTCAAGATTAAGTCATAAGGGCAGGGCCGGATTCTAAGCACCGTGCTATTCAAGTCACCACATAATCCTTCACAACGGGATTTGTTGGCGGAAAACTAGGTGAAGTGGTTATTTAAGGTTTGTTCTCCAAATTGCATCATCATTTAGGAATTTGTTTGTGTATTTCGATAGTGACATAGGATTTGTGATGATTGAATTAGTAGACACTATAGGAGTATTAAATTAGGAGTTACTCAAGTCATGAACACCATATTATGTTTACCCTCTTACTTCTTTTAACTATTATTCTTTTACTCTAATATCATATCTTTTATTTGTTTACCGTTCTTGGCCGAGGACTTGCTTGTCGTTCTGACAACCTAGTATTGTTCACTAGGAATTGAAGAAGAGAATGAAGAAATGCTACCTCTCTACAACGTAGACGAGATCGAGGGGTAATCAGCAAGTGATTTCAGGAAGCATAGTACCTAGTAGTTGTAATTATAATTATGTAACTTTAACAAGGAATCGTTGTAAGACTTATCTAGTTATGTATAAATCAGAATAGTATGGTTTAGATGTATTTGCTTGATTTCTTTAGCATGACTTGTATTTTATTCTTAAAGACTTACAGGCGATAATCGCTGATACGAATATAACAATATTCGTATGGGGCGTAGCCTGGTGATGAAGTTACGTACCTGACTCACCGTATCTTGGGAAGCGGGGCATGACATATTTATTTCAATTGTTCTTCCTTGATATTGATATTTGATATTTAACTGTCCTTCTTTGAGTACATTATATCATGTGCCATATTGATTCTTTTTTTTCGCTTTGTCTCAGGATGCCGCCTATGACTCGATCACTACAGAGAGGAGCAGTTTCTGAGAGATCTGCCACTTCCCGAGGTCCTGCACCAATCACTTCTCTGGTGATTGGCGTATCAGCTGCGTTCTGGGGTCCACCTCCAGCTCAGAGGACTATTCAAGTTATGTTTGAGGGACTTTCACCTCAACCTTCCGCGCCGATAGATGCGACTCAGGTGTTCGCATTGCTTTACGAGATGCTGGAGGATTAGAAGGCCCAGTCAGAGGCTCACAAGTAGCAGACCGATATGTTACGATAGGGTATTGAGAGTGCTAATCAGCTTGCCCTTGCTGTAGTAGAGGGAGGAGCTCCGGTCTAGTAGCAGGTTGCTCCATACGTTGCCCAGCTTCGGCCTGATAATATTCAGGACTTCAAGAAGTTGGAAACTCGGGTCTTCAAGGGAATCCAGGGCATCGTCTATGCTGATGATTGGCTTGAGGATATCGAGCGTCTCATGAGGGTATCCCGTCTTGCTAAGGATTTGAATGTTGAGGCAGTATGACTTTAGCTGTTCGACATCGCCCGCACTTGGTTTAGGAATGAGCCACTTCTTGCTGATGTAGGACCGTCTTGGAAGGTATTCAAGGACCTCTTCAAGAGGAAGTTCTTTGCTCGGACAGACATATTATACTTGGGGAGGCAGTTTAATGGCCTTACTCAGGGGAGCATATCTGTGGAGGAGTACGCCGCAGGGTTTATTAGGCTGAGCCAATTTGCTAGGTATTTGGTGTAGGAGCCAGAGGTTCGGGCTATCCGCTTCTGCGAGGGTCTGAACTGGGAAGTAAGGATCCTCATTCCGTCTTCCTATGAGATTTATTCAAAGATAGTTGCAGAGGCACACAAGGTTGAGCGAAAGTTGGGCTTGAAACCCAATAGAGACCACAATTCTTTTCTAGGGGCAAGTAGCATCACAGGGCCTGCTAATCGTCCTAATTTCCAATCAAGGCCTTTTCAGCAGCCACAACAGCACCAGACTCCAGTTAAGGTACCGGTTCACCAGGCACCACAATAGCAACGGAGACAGTCACATCAAGCTTCTTGCCACTTCTGTAAGAAGCTCTACCACATATGGGAAGTTTGCAGGAAGAGGTTGGGAGTTTATTTGTATTATGGTGTCAAAGGGCATCAGCTGAGGGATTGTCCTTCCAACCCTCGTCGTGCAGTTCAGGGAGCATCTCCATCTCCGAGAACACATGCGAGGCCACTTGCAGTACAGCCGAAGGGATGCCGTATCTGACCCAGTAGTAGTGTTATGCCCAGCACCAGTAATAGGGAGGTGCACCTTAGTGACGAGTGTTTGCTATGACGGTCGAGGAGGCCGAGCCCATCAAAGATATTATTATTGTTTCTATTCTTCTTTATTCTATTCCAGCTTTAGCTTTGTTTGATAGTTGTGCTTTCCATAGTTTTGTATCTATTTTTTTATCTGAAGCATCATTTGGTAGCTGATTCTTTGCTTAGGACTCGCAATATCATGACCAGAGGAGGCATTATCCTGGTTAGTGATATTTGCAAGGATCAAAAAGTTACTCTGGGAGACCGAGAGCTGAGTGCGTATCTACTTGTAATGCCACTTCTGAGCTACGACATTGTACTCGGGATGGATTGGTTGAGTAGGTACCATACTAGTATAGATTACAGAGGAGAGAGAGTTTTGCTTAGCTCGCCGGAAGAGACAGAGTTTAAGTTTTCTAGAAGAGATGCAGAGCAAAGAGAAGGCATTATCTGTGGAGCTATGGTGGAAGACAAGGAGTTGTCGCATCCTTTGATAGTAGAGTTCTTGGATGTGTTTCCGGAGGAATTGCCAGTATTACCGCCAGATCGAGATATTGAGTTCTCTATCGACTTGGTGCCAGGTGCAGAACCAATTTTACAGCATGTCTATAGAGTGAACAACAAAAAGTTGCTTGAACTGAAGAAGTAAGTGGATAAATTATAGGATAAGGGGTTTTTCAGATCCAGTTCTTCACCGTGGGGAGTCCCGATATTGTTTATATCAAAGAATGATGGATCGGAGCGCATGTGAATCGATTATAGGGCATTGAATAATCTTACTATCAAGAAAAACTATTCGTTGCCACGGATTGATGACCTGTTCGATCAGTTGAGTGACGCCAAGGTATTTTCCAAGATAGACTTGAGATCAGTTTACCACCAGGTGAAAGTGAAGTCGGAGGATATTTCAAAGACTGCTTTTAGGACTCGGTATGACAAGTATGAGTTCAAGGTGATGCCGTTTGGGTTGACTAATGCTCCTGCGATATTTATGAATTTGATGAACAAGGTGTTCCACCAGTACCTTAAAAAGTTAGTGGTGGTGTTCATCGATGACATACTCATACACTCGAAGACACCAGAGGAGCACGAGGAGCATCCACGGATTATGTTAGATATGCTGAGTAAGGAGAAGTTTTATGGAAAGATGTCCAAGTGTGAGTTCTTTCTTGACAAGGTAGAGTTATTAGGACATGTTGTGACTGGTGATAGAATTTTACTAGATCCGAAAAAGACCACAGCAGTAGAATCTTGGAAGACCCTGACTTTAGTGACAGAGATCAAAAGTTTCTTAAGGTCCGTCCTGAACCAAGTTAACGCAATATCGAATATCATGCTCCATGCGACCTTTATCTGCAACCTCTCTGGAATCTGCGCCAGCTGCAAGTTTTGCTCAATTTCTTCTATCCAATAATCAGCATAAATGATCTCTTCAGTGCCTTTAAGTTACATCAGCCCCATCCTCTTAAAATCTATGATAGGCCCTGCCTCGGCTGCTAGAGGGTAAACTGAGGTGGTATCATCTGTGACTGGACTAAGGCGACTCTCTCGACTGTTGTGAGCATAATCTGGTGAGCATTCTCAATGCCCTGCGTCATAACCTATGACTAATATTGTTGCGACTCCATCATCTATTAAAAAAGCACAAACATCTGGGTCAAATCGACTATGGATGGTGGGGGTAAAAGATCCTCTGAAACTGTCAGCGCTGCCCTCTATACCGGAGGTGGAGCACCTCGAAAAGTTGCTGCGGAAATGCCCACCTGGATCAGGGAAATGAACCTCTGTAATGTAGCTGCTGGAACAACGTCTGATGGTGCTGCCCTCATAGGCGACAAAATAAATGACCTCACTGGCATTGCTCCTAAGC
Source organism: Iris macrosiphon (assembly GCA_036927795.1). Lineage (NCBI taxonomy): Eukaryota > Viridiplantae > Streptophyta > Magnoliopsida > Asparagales > Iridaceae > Iris > Iris macrosiphon. The sequence goes on along the minus strand of JAYESA010000012.1, from coordinate 156,196,245 downwards.
GCTGGGAACACATCTTCTGCTACATCCTGAAGATAGATTGAACAAAGGAATCAATATGGAGTAGGATATGACATCACCAATGAAGTACATATTTTCTTCAAAGTAAAGGAAATATTCTAATAGAGAAGGATAGCAAAACTAATATTGTAAGTGTTTCCTAGTTATGATTGAGTATACTCTCAGCCTAAATCATATATCCTAAAATAGGCTTGTAGCAATACTCTAGGTGAGCACTACTATGATATCGCTCTAATGTGAAGCCTGACCTGCATGGGCCACGACTAAAAATATGTCATGATCCGCACCTGGATATTCGGGCACGAGTACGTGGGTACGTCCACCCTACGCCGCAGCATCGGCGTTAGAACGTTGTCTGGGTCGACTCTTCTATCTAAACATCTCAAACAATATATATATGGTACCTATCAATCCTTTCAACTCCAAACGGAGGAACAAAATGGTATCTGATAAATGTAACTATACTCAATCACAATGCAAACTAGGAAAGATAAAGCACGAGATGGAATAACGAAAGAAAGAGTCATAATACATCTACAAGACTGAAATTATATATACATGCTAATAACCTCAATTAAAGTCTAACAATAATCTAAACTCCTCAGGCTCTGGTACTAAGTCCTCTTGCTCGAAATGAGTATCCTCTAATGGAACACCGTCCTGCGGTCCATAGTATGTGGGACACTAGTCGACGAGCCAATCATCTGATAAATATATCCAGTCAGGATTGAAGCGAAGTACATACCTCTGAAAGTAGTTTCAAATACATAATCGTACATATATAACAAATAATAGAAAATAATATAAGATAACTAAACAACAGAATAAAATAAACTAGAGTGAACAGGTAATGTACTGGAAAGAAGAACATACAACAAAATATCTGTAATATAATAGAAATAACTGAAATCTAACTAATGTGCCATGGAATACAAGTTTATTATGTGAGCGGTTTAGGTTGAACATGAATACAATAAGGTAACTTGATTATATGTGTGATATATAATCGACATGTACACGAATACATTGGGGCTTGATCACATAACCAACTCCTACTTCCCCATCCCTAACTAATACCAATGGATCCAATCACGACACGTTATGAACACGAATATGGGCAGGCTAAACACGAGCAATGTGTGTACACGAATATAAGCACACTGAACACGAGTAGTGTGTGAACACAAAGTACACTAATTAATACCTGATACATACGATAAAATACATTTGAAGAAGTACCCCCTGAATACGGTAAGGGATAACATCTTCTGACAGGATCCATGTAGTACCAGTCCATGAAACCACTATGTCAAAATCAAGTATACAGTTCTAGAACATGAGATATATACACTATTATGAATTAAAAACTAACAAAAAAATATACTCGCCTGAGGTCCTGAGCAAGGTGTGTCTTTCGATGCCCAAATTGGTGTCACACAGACCTATATATGGTATATTGCATCAATACAAGGATTTGGAATGAAAATAAGTTAAACTAGTTTAATTCTAGGTCATAAAGCAATTTCTAAGTCAAAATAGGTCGACTCTAGGTCAAACTTGGTCAACTAGCTATTTCTAGGTTATATGAGTCCATCTCTAGGATATTGGGTCCATACACTATGTAACTAGGTTGTACTAGCTATACTAGGATACTAGGATACCAACAAAATATCGTATCATAAGATACGCAAGTTATTAGATATGAAAATACTATAATATATATACAATACAAAATATATAATACTCCTAGCCAAACTAAAGCTAAGTGGATACCTTGGCTTTGAACCAAATATAGTATCACATCACCTACACACCCATCTTGATATACAACCTTAATACCTTGAGTATAAACCAATACCTTGATATTACCTTAGTATCACATGGTAATACAATATCTAACATTAACTAACTAACCAACATCTCGCTATACACTAACATGCACATAAACTTATAACAATACTATACCAACTAAACATAACTAATATACCCATCGGATATTCAATACCCATACCCAAGATACCTCAACTCTCATTACCTTGGTGTAACTCAAGGTAAACTAGAATTAATACTAACCAATGCTAACTAGTGCTGAAATATATATATATATATATATATATATATATATATATACTTAACTCACTAATAATATATATATATATACATAACTAACTTATCAATATAAACTAACTTAGCTTATTAACTAGCTTACTAAACTTATCTACCACTTAAACACTCAACTACAGTTGCTTATTGCTACTGCTTCTTCTTATCGCTGGTGCTGTTGCAGCTTACTGCTTCTGCTTGCTGTTGCTGCTGCTTATAGCTTATGCTTGCTGCTGCAACTTACTACTTCTGCTTGCTGCTGCAGCTTACTGCTTCTGCTTCTGCTGTAGCTTACTGCTTCTGCTACTGCTACAGCTTACAACTTCTGCTGCTGCTTGTCGCTGTTGCTGCTTCTGCAGCTTCTCACTGCTGTTGCTGCTGCTTGCTTCTACTTATCCGGTTGTTGCTGCTGCTTATGCTCACAGCTTATGCTGCTTCTCGGTCTGCTTATGCTTATAATTTTCACCTCTAGCTCATATGCACACATCTAATACACACATACACTCACTCACATACATATATATATATATATATATATATATATATATATATATATATATATATATATATATATGTATGTATGTATGTATGCTACCACATACCCACACTAATGATGTACATGCACTCTCCTATTCTCCCATGACCACCAACACATCAAAATAAAATATAGCACATATACATAATTATATATATACTTATATAATATATAACAATTATAATTATAATTATAATTATAATACTCGAATAGCTATAAACAAGATAAATTGAATTAAAATGCAAGAAAATGTAAACTCCCTCACCAAAAATAGGTATTTGTGTATATTTTATATTATTATATTTATTATAGATGTTGAATTTATTTAGAGTATTCTCTTAGTTAATTAGAAAATAAATTTTTCTTTAGTATATTTACTTATATAAATATTCATTTAGAATTATTTTAGGTTATTTTAGATTTTTGGAGATTTTTCTAGAAATTTTGGTAATTAAAACTTAGAAAACATAAATTTTTAGAACTTCTATGATTTACTATACGACCATACTTGCATGTCGTTCCTACCAAATATTTATTTTAGTTTAAAATATTTAATTATTTTTTTTTTAATTTATTTAGAATTTTAAGAAATTTATTTAGATTTTAAAATTATTTAGGATTTATTTGGATATATATAGTCTTAATATTAGATAGATGCTAATTTAGTGTTAATAGATATTAATAAGATTTTATAAATTATTTGTATTATCTTTAATTATATTTAAGATTATAAATTATTGAGATAAATTCAAACTCTATTTTAAATTAATTCAAATCCTTAACCTACTAGGAAATCAACTTCATGCATATCCTATCCTTATTTAAATTCATCATAATCCTATACAAATTAACCAATCCTAGTCCTATTTAATTAAGTAGTGTCCACCATTATAAATACCTCATCCTTCATATTTTTCTTCCCCAAAATTCGTCATAAATTCAGCCTCATTTTCCACTAGTTATGACGAATTAAAAAGACGATATCTCCTAGCTCCGGACTCCAAACACGCTCCAATTTTTTTTTGTTAGAACGATAATGAGGTTAGCTTTCTGATTATATAAATTGTTTTTCTAAATTATGAGTATTAAATTCTGTAAAATTTGTAGAGCACAGCATGTCCGAAAATAGACGTGTTTCGATATTTTTGTGATTCCGGGAGAACCAGGAGTCAGAATCACGAACCGTTTAAAGTTTCGGAAAGCTAATATCGAGATCATCGACATAAATTTTTCCCAGAATTTAATTCGAATTATTTACATACTTTTAATTCTGTAGAACTTCTAGGTTAGAATTTAACCATCGGTGCACAATACAAAATTTGTATGTGCCATAATTCCCAAACGAATTTGAATTTGGACGAGCCATAAATTCCAGCATATTTTTGACGCTGAAATCTACAGGAAATCATGCATGAAAGTATAGTTTGTGTCGGTTGACTTTTTGGTCAACAGATCGCCTCGATTTGTGTGCCATGAGACTCGAGTTGATAAAATTCAGTTTTTTTGGACAAAATTTAGGAATTAACATAAAAATAAGAATAATAAGATTAAAATAGGATTTTAGAGTAATTATTCTAGAATTAAATAAATTAAAATAAATTATCTTTTGACGTGATAAATTTGTAATACATAGGCTATTTGGACTGTGACTTGGACTCTGATTCATACCAGCAGCAGGACCCCAGGCAAGATACCTTGCCAAATTGTTTACAGTACTTTGCATGCTATTTATATTTCTGTTTATTTATTTCATTTCTGTATAGTTCTTGCATGTGTAGTTTTTTCTCTAGTCATTACTATGTATTAGATATGTTGACACACACATGGCACCTAGTATCATAGAGGACAATCATTAGGCGTATGGACTTTAACCACTCTGGTAACACCGTAGTCACTAGCACGCACTATGGTGGGTCGTGTCCGATGGTCGCTACCCCCGAGGTATGTCGATTGATGGAGTCCGAGGGTCGCTACCCCCGAGGTATGACGGCTGATGATGTTCATGGACGAGTGCATGAGTTGTGAGGCTTAGATCGAGTAGACTACCCTTGCCCATACGTCAAAAAGTTGTCCTCATTTGCATTCATATAGATTGTCTTGTACAGCGTACTTATTTATTTTCAAACCATATGCATGTTTACTGTATTCAAATTGGCTCGTATTTTCTGTATCTTGTTACGTCCCTCTGAGGACCTGGTCCGCTGCCAGGTGTATCTTTTCTTGAGTATTTACAGGAGCGCAGATTTGGATGGTTACATGTGATCCGAGGATGTCTTCTCTTCGAGCTGTGATGGATAGTTGGTATTCTTATATTGTGTTGTGGTGTTGTACTCATATTGTATTTGCTCTTATATTCGAGTTGGTAGTGGATTTGTTTCCATCCAACTATCATCCTTAGATACTTCTTATTGAGATCTAGTTTCATAGATACTGGTTATTTATTTCTATATGATTTTGGTGGATGAGATTTAGATTTTACCCTGTGACTTGTATTACATTTTATACCACGTATGGATTTTATATTCATATTACAGCTTACGTATGGATTTGGTTTCCATATATTGGAGTTGCCATATCCATGCGGCTGGCATGCTTACGTGTCCTAGTCCTACGTATTTTTGGGACTGGGATGTGACATGTTTTTGTGGTGGCCCATGCAGGTCGAGAGCATATTGTCTCGGTTACGTTATTGTACCGAACAAGCCTGCACCTAGGACTAGAGTATAGGATCTCATCTACAATTGACTATGATTCATCTTTCTCCTATCTGTTCTATTTGAACAATTGTATCTTGCTTGATTCCTGTACTTCCCTAATAATTCTTTGAGTATAGCCTTCTGCTAGAATATAGGAACCCCTGTTATTAGGATGATAATTAGAGTAGCACACCTATTAAGAATACAACGAGAATATAGACACCACTAAGTTTAGAATATCTAGTGAACCCTAGAATTCCTTAGCTATAGATTGGTTTACCATTACCCCTGATATATTATGAAGACTGGAGGGTAGTATAGACACTACTAGAGTAGTTAGAAGTTTTACCATAATATTTGACACCTAGTATCACATAGTCTTTTGACCTATTAATGGAGTATGATTGAACAACATTAATTGTATGCTAGCTTATGAGACAGTGTTTATTCAGACAATAGAATTTAGAGGTCCTTGCTCCCATTTGGTCGACTAGCGACACAGACAAGGAGGTTGTATTATAACTATAGAGATTTGTAGAGTCTTTATTATTATTGCTTATTCTATTTTTTTGTTTTATTTTTGTGAACTTGAATTGACTTGTACCTCCTTTCATCATCATCTAGCGTACCTATAATTGTTGTACCATATTGACTTATGCCGCTATTATAGCCTAGTTTTGCAAGATTATTCTTTCATCAAGCTTGTTCACTATATATGTATTAGTGGATGCATACATTAATACATTTCAGAATCAGTGTACTACGGTCTGATCAACCATAGTGCGCGTGGTTCGCCCTTCGTATAACTACTTTACGTGGATTGAGATATCTAGTAATTAGTAGATGAATGAACTTGCCCTCTAGATATGTCTAAGCATATCGTATCCGTTACATAACTGTACTGATGCGAGCATGTGGATAGGCATTACCAAAATAGGACTTCAATCCACAACTGCTTTGACAATTCCTATTTGAATTCTTTAAACGTCTTGATCCCGATACTTCTATTCTATTACCTCGCCCTTGAACTCTTTATTATTGATCTCCGTCTTCCCTTATTTCGGAAAGACGAAACCTCATGCTTGGTATAAGTTTGATACACAGAGAGTACTAGATATACCCCATAGGCCGATCACATACTTGAGGATTATTCTTTCGTAATTAAGGACATATCATAAATGATATAATCGGCGTTGAAGTTTTGAGGATTGAATGACATGAGTAAATAAATTAAGGAATATTTTTTTTAAAGTATATAGCCTTCTGTGATAGATTGGTAAATTCTAAGTTGGGTAGCAGTGCATTGGCAACTCGAGAGGAATTTCTTTTAAATTGTGATCGAGTAAGATTAGATTGGGTGAGGTTCAAGCCATTCAATTTTGAGAATTTTAGAAGAATGACTAAGATGATGAGGATTAATGAATTTTAAAAATCTTGATATTGAGGACTCAATATTTATACCTTAAGTACATAATTTAAATTTTTGAGTATTGAAGGTAAAATCATCAATTTGAATTTGAAGGATAAATATATAATTTCAGACTTGAACATTGGTGGACTGCAATTAAATTATTTTTCAATTTGATGATTTAAATTAAGAATTAAAATTTGATGGTTGGACTACCTATTTAAAATATTGAGGATGTGAATGGAATTTAAAAAGTTGAAGAATACAAAAAAAAAAATTATAAGTGAAAATAGGAATAATATTGGACTCGAATTACTTCTAGAGGAGATTATGATGCTTGGAGATCGTGAGGTAAAATTTGATATGGGTTATTTAAATCTTGAAGATATTATATGGATTCAATTTAAATTTGGATATTGATGAGTTGGAAAAGTGAGAAGAGATTACAATAGGTTGAATTTTGATTTAAACAATGATTATCTTAATTTTGAAATGATCGCGATAGATTTGAATAGATTTTGTTATTTAAATTTTTGGAAGAGATTGCGATTGACGTACCTTATGTATGAATGTGAAGGATTTAACAAATTATGTCTTATTTTAATTTCGAGGACGAAATTATTTTAAGTTGGGTAGATTGTAAACTCCCTCACAAAAAATAGGTATTTGTATATATTTTATATTATTATATTTATTATAGATGTTGAATTTATTTAGAGTATTCTCTTAGTTAATTAGAAAATAAATTTTTTTTTAGTATATTTACTTATATAAATATTCATTTAGAATTATTTTATATTATTTTAGATTTTTGGAGATTTTTCTAGAAATTTTGGTAATTAAAACTTAGAAAACATAAATTTCTAGAACTTCTATGATTTACTATACGACCATACTTGCATGTCGTTCCTACCAAATATTTATTTTAGTTAAAAATATTTAATTATATTTTTTTGTAATTTATTTAGAATTTTAAGAAATTTATTTAGATTTTAAAATTATTTAGGATTTATTTGGATATATATAGTCTTAATATTAGATAGATGCTAATTTAGTGTTAATAGATATTAATAAGATTTTATAAATTATTTGTATTATATTTAATTATATTTAAGATTATAAATTATTGAGATAAATTCAAACTCTATTTTAAATTAATTCAAATCCTTAACCTACTAGGAAATCAACTTCATGCATATCCTATCCTTATTTAAATTCATCATAATCCTATCCAAATTAACCAATCCTAGTCCTATTTAATTAAGTAGTGTCCACCATTATAAATACCTCATCCTTCATATTTTTCTTCCCCAAAATTCGTCATAAATTCAGCCTCATTTTCCACTAGTTATGACGAATTAAAAAGACGATATCTCCTAGCTCCGGACTCCAAACACGCTCCAATTTTTTTTTGTTAGAACGATAATGAGGTTAGCTTTCTGATTATATAAATTGTTTTTCTAAATTATGAGTATTAAATTCTGTAAAATTTGTAGAGCACAGCATGTCCGAAAATAGACGTATTTCGATATTTTCGTGATTCCGGGAGAACCAGGAGTCAGAATCACGAACCGTTTAAAGTTTCGGAAAGCTAATATCGAGATCATTGACATAAATTTTTCCCAGAATTTAATTCGAATTATTTACATACTTTTAATTCTGTAGAACTTCTAGGTTAGAATTTAACCATCGGTGCACAATACAAAATTTGTATGTGCCATAATTCCCAAACGAATTTGAATTCGGACGAGCCATAAATTCCAGCATATTTTTGACGCTGAAATCTACAGGAAATCATGCATGAAAGTATAGTTTGTGTCGGTTGACTTTTTGGTCAACAGATCGCCTCGATTTGTGTGCCATGAGACTCGAGTTGATAAAATTCAGTTTCTTTGGACAAAATTTAGGAATTAACATAAAAATAAAAATAATAAGATTAAAATAGGATTTTAGAGTAATTATTCCAGAATTAAATAAATTAAAATAAATTATCTTTTGATGTGATAAATTTGTAATACATAGGCTATTTGGACTGTGACTTGGACTCTGATTCATACCAGCAGCAGGACCCCAGGCAAGATACCTTGCCAAATTATTTACAGTACTTTGCATGCTATTTATATTTCTGTTTATTTATTTCATTTCTGTATAGTTCTTGCATGTGTAGTTTTTTCTCCAGTCATTACTATGTATTAGATATGTTGACACACACATGGCACCTAGTATCATAGAGGACAATCATTAGGCGTATGGACTTTAACCACTCTGGTAACACCGTAGTCACTAGCACGCACTATGGTGGGTCATGTCCGATGGTCGCTACCCCCGAGGTATGTCGATTGATGGAGTCCGAGGGTCGCTACCCCCGAGGTATGACGGCTGATGATGTTCATGGACGAGTGCATGAGTTGTGAGGCTTAGATCGAGTAGACTACCCTTGCCCATACGTCGAAAAGTTGTCCTCATTTGCATTCATATAGATTGTCTTGTACAGCGTACTTATTTATTTTCAAACCATATGCATGTTTACTGTATTCAAATTGGCTCGTATTTTCTGTATCTTGTTACGTCCCTCTGAGGACCTGGTCCGCTGCCAGGTGTATCTTTTCTTGAGTATTTGCAGGAGCACAGATTTGGATGGTTACATGTGATCTGAGGATGTCTTCTCTTCGAGCTGTGATGGATAGTTGGTATTCTTATATTGTGTTATGGTGTTGTACTCATATTGTATTTGCTCTTATATTCGAGTTGGTAGTGGATTTGTTTCCATCCAACTATCATCCTTAGATACTTCTTATTGAGATCTAGTTTCATAGATACTGGTTATTTATTTCTATATGATTTTGGTGGATGAGATTTAGATTTTACCCTGTGACTTGTATTACATTTTATACCACGTGTGGATTTTATATTCATATTACACCGTACGTATGGATTTGGTTTCCATATATTGGAGTTGCCATATCCATGCGGTTGGCATGCTTACGTATCCTAGTCCTACGTATTTTTGGGACTGGGATGTGACAGAAAATAAACACGTGGAGTGCACCGCACCCGTATCAAATGATACGCTTGCGATACGGCTCCACCGCTCCACGAAACGTGCCCCGAAGGACATGAGCAAGTCTAAAATCACAATTAGAAGAAACACGAAATATTAGCTACTTGTCTACGTGCCTGTATCAAAATATGATTTGCTCAAACCCCCGTGTCGGAAGAAAACCCAAAAATCAATCCGTATCGCCAAATTATCGAGATACGGCCTACATGTATCCAATTATGGATACGACACTAGTCACACACAAACAAGCATATGTCAATTTGGTCTAATTTACCTATTGACAAACACAAGATATGACAATATCGGAATTCTCCCAAAATTGAAATAAAATACCACATAACTTTCTCCACAAGCCTCCTATGAACCTAATTCCAATTCCTATAGGTAGCCTTAGTACTTGGGAGGGTTCCTAATAATTAAATTATATATTTAGAGTCTAATTAGAGAGAAAAAACTAAATTTTATCTATTGGAAGATGGATTTCCAATAAAATCTCCAAATTGAGTGTCAAGAGCCTTCAACTTGTAGATGCTTGCTCCTCCCTGTAGATTCTTGCTTTCTTCTTGTAGATACTTGCTTCCTCCTTGTTCTAATATCCTTCAATGATGAATAGAGAAGGAATTAGGAACAAATTTGGGTAGGAATTGGTGTATGAATGAAGGAATTTGGAAGAAAGAAATTCTAGATATAGATTTGGAATAAAAAATGAAGAGAGAAAGTCTCGCCCCACTCCAATTATGGCCGACCTCTATCCCTCCTCCAAGCTACTATGAAATATCCACAATACCCCTTGGGGCTTGTCATGAAGGAATTAATTATGGAGAGAAGGTTCTAGTCTAATTGATTTAACTAATTAATTCATCCTACTAATGAATGGGCTTACTATTGGGCTCAATTCTAACTAGAATTAAATATTGCTCCATGGATCTAATCTAAATTAGTTGGGTCCACTAACATAAGTCTAAAATCAAATACTAAAATCTAACAATTAATAAATAATATAATAAATAATATTTACAACATGCATAATATTTAATATTATATTTCTAGAATAAATATCCATGCCAAATTATGAATCTACCCCTAGCTGAAAAAGTGAGGGTGACAAATCTACCCACCTTAGAAAATTTTGTCCTCAAATTAAGGAATAAACTAACCACCAAAAGCATCAATACAAGAAAGAAATAATTATACGTCACGGCTCAAACAGATAAGGATATCGCTCGCGCATCTCGGCCTCTCACTCCCAAGTACTCTCTCCTGGCGAGTGATGCCTCCACGCGACGTCCACCAAAGGAATGGTCTAGTTTCTCAGCACCTTCTCTCTTTGATCCAGAATCTCAACTGGCTACGCTAGATAGCTAAAAAAAGGGCCCACCTCTATCTCCGAGTGATCTAATACATTGCTAGGATCTGCCACGTACCGTCTCAGCTGCGACACGTGGAACACGTTATGCACTACCTCTAATACAGGAGGCAAGTTTAGTCAGTAGGCCACTGCACCGACCCTCTCAAGAATACCGAAAGATCCGATGTACCGTGGACTAAGCTTTGCGCCTCCACGAAAACGAATCATGCCTCATATCGGAGAAATCATCAGAATCACCAAACCACCAACCTATCACGAAATACAGCCTTAGCACTCTAACAAAAATAAACAATCACAAGCAATGCAAAATAAAATATATACCTTAAACTCCAATGGTCTCCGGTGGCTATTGGCCCAATGCCGCTTTCTGTCCTATGCCACTCCAAGTCTATCCCTGATGAGCTTCACCTTCTCAGCTGCATCTACGACCATTTCTGGTCCCAATAAGGCTCTCTCACGAACATTATCCCATTATAACGGAGTGTGGCATCTTCATCCATACAATGCCACAAATGGTGACATCTCGATAGTGGCCTGATAGCTGTTGTTGTAAAAAAACTCTACTAAGTGAAGATGATCCTCCCAAGAGCCTCTAAAATCTAAAACACAGGTACGTAGCACGTCCTCGAGAGTCTGAATAGTCTTTTTCGACTGTTCATCTGTCTGAGGGTTATATGCGGTACTAAACTTGAGATGAGTGCCCATGCTAGCCTGTAAACTCCTCCAGAAGTGGGACGTGAAGCGACTATCCCAATCCGAGACTATGCTGACAGAAATTGTATGCAATCTGACTATCTGACGCACATACATCTTTACAAGCTTCTCCGAAGACATACCCACTTTGAATAGTAGAAAGTGGGCTAATTTAGTCAACCTGTCTGTGGTGACCCAAATTGTATCTTTACCTCTTGGAAAATGAGGAAGACCTGAAAGAAATTCCATCATCACATGCTTCCACTTCCACACTGGAATGGGTAAAGGCTGAAGCAATCCACCTAGCTTTTGTCTTTTTGCCTTTAGCTGCTGGCATACCAAGCATCTGGATACGAAGCTAGCCACCTCATGCTTTATACCATACCACCAAACTTGTTCTCTCATATCCCTATACATCTTATTGGCACTTGGATGCATAGAGTATTGAAATCGATACGCCTCCTGAAGAATCTCCTCCCGTAATGCTCCACTCGGCATACATAATCGAATACCGTGCCACAATGATCCATCATCTGCAATACTGAATTTACTGTCAATACTATCTGGACCTATGCTTTGATGCTCTTCAGAGACTCATCCTCGAACTGTGCGGCTCTGATCTGGTCCATCAACTCTGACTATACCTAATGTTACCACATCTGTGCTGCAACTCCAGAAACTAATACCTCAATACCCAAGCTATCAAGATCATCCAATAAATGCATGTCCCTCGTCAAATACATAGCCACTGGATACATGCTCAAGGCATCCGCGACTACATTGGACTTCTCTGGATGATACTGCAAAGTAATATCGAAGTCCTTCATCAACTTTAACCACCGCCGCTGCCTCATGTTGAGCTCTTTTTGTGTAAACACATATTTCAAGCACTTGTGATCTGTAAAGATCTCTACCCGCTCTCCATACAAGTAGTGCTTCTATAGTTTAAGAGCAAAAAATAACTGCTGCCAACTCCAAGTCATGGGTATGGTAATTCTTCTCATGCGGGCGTAATTGTCGGGAAGCATAGGCAATCACCTTTTTGTTCTGCTGCAACACACAACCCAAACCCTTACCCGATGCATCACTATATAAAAAATTCTCCTGCCCCTGATGGCAATGTCAATATTGGAGCTGTAGTCAACCTCTTCTTTAGCTCCTCAAAAGCAGACTGACAATCCTCAGTCCAGACGAACTCCACATCCTTCCTGGTTTGTCTATTCATTGGCTTCGCAATCCTAGAAAAATCCAAAAAAATCTCCGATAATAGCCTGCTAGTCCAAGAAAACTCCTAATCTCCGCTACTGAACTCGGGGTATACCATGACTCAACTGCTAAAATCTTCTTTGGGTCTACTGAGATCCCATCTCCTGTAATCACATGCCCGAAGAATTTATCCTTATCAAGAAAGAACTCATACTCAAAAGCTTTCCATATAGCTTCTCCTTCCTGAGGGTCTCCAAAACTATCCTCAGGTGCTTCTCATGCTCTTTCGGGGTCTTCGAATATATCAATATATCATCAATGAAAACTACAACAAATTGATCCTAGTAATAATGAAATATCTTATTCATCAGGTTCATGAATACCGTCGGGGCATTGGTCAACCCAAATGACATCACCAAGAACTCAAACTGCCCATACCGAGTCCTAAAAGTTATCTTTGGAATATCTTCCATCTTCACTTTTACCTAGTGGTACCCCGACCTCAAGTCTATCTTTGAGAATACCTTCGCACCGCTCAACTGATGAAATAAATCGTCAATCCACGGCAACAGGTATTTTTATTTTTGATAGTGAGGTTGTTGAGTGCCATATACTCGATACACATGTGTACCGACTCATCCTTCTTTGGTACAAATAATATCGGAGCACCCCACGGTGACGAATTGGAGGGAATGAAGCCCTTGTCCGATAACTTATCCACCTGCTTCTTCACATCTGCTAGTTCACCGTTGTTCACCTATAGACATGTTATGATATTGGCTCTGCACTTGGCACTAAGTCTATTGAGAACTCCATATCTCTGTTTGGTGGCAACCCCGATAACTCCTCTTGATATACGTCCATATACTGAGCAATCAATGGATGTGACAGCTCCTGCTCTTCTACCAAAGCCCCACAGAAGTCTCCTTCGCTCTGCTCTGCTACTCCTCTGACGAAGTCAAACTCTGGCTCTCCTAGTGTCTGAAATAAAACTCCGCCTTCACGATAATCGATACTAGCATGGTGCCTACTCAACCAATCCATCCCGAGCACTATATCGTAGCTCGAAAGTGGCATTACGAGTAGACACACACTCAACTCTTGGCCTCTCAAGGAAACTATTCGGCCCTTGCAAATATTACTAACGAAGATAATACTACCCCTGGTTGTGATCTTGTAAGTCCTCGCCAATGGTTCAGTCTCAAGGTAATGTTTCAGAGCAAAAGATACAGATACAAAACTATATAAAGTACTGGAATCAAATAAAGCTGAGCTAGAAAAGAATCAAGATAGACTGAACCTGAGATAACATCACTGACTGGCTCCTCCTCCTCGACGGTCAAAGCAAAAGCTCGCCCCTGTCACTGGACACCTCTCTGCTGCTACTGGTGCTGAGCGAACTGCTGCTATTATGGTGGTAGAGGAGGTCCTCTCTACTGTCCCGTTGGTGGTCTCGCAGGTGCTCTTTGTGCCTGAGCTCCGCCCTGAACTGGATGAGCTGAAACTTTTGGACAAGCCCTCAATTGATGATTTTTGATCCGCAGAATAAGCACTGGCCCAATCTCATACTACATGTACCCCATCCATGTCCCTGCTTCTTACAAAAGGTGCAAGGAATAGCTGGCCTCTAGATCTGGTGCATCTGTTATGCCGGCGCTCTAGCTGGTCTATGATAATGCTTCCTCGGCTACTGGAAGTGCCTCTAGTATTGCTGCTGAAAATGTGTCCACTTTATTGGACCCGTGTTGGTACTGGATCCTCTTATGTCTCTCGGCCTCTTAAGCCAAGCTCTAGATCATCCTCTACCCGCTGTGCCTGTCTCAGAATCTCCTCAAAAGTAGCAGTAGGATCTCCATTCGTATTTGATTTGATCTCCCTATTCAGGACCTTCCTGAACTTCATGGATCTTCCTCTGGGGTTCTGCCCCTCCATAAAGCGGCCTAATCTGTAATACTCTGTCGCATACTCATGCACCGTTATACCTCCCTGAACAAGCTACAGGAACTGGCTCTCTAGAGATGTCAGAGCCACATCTAAAAAAAACTTTTTCTTGAAGAGATATTTGAAAGCTTTCCAAGTAAGTCCTGGGGTTCGTCCTGAACCAAGTCAACTCAATATCGAACATCATGCTCCCTACGGCCTCTATTTGTAACCTCTCTGAAATCTGCACAGGTTTCGCTCAATGTCTTATATCCAATCATCAGCATAAATGATCCCTTTAGTGCCTTTGATGTCCTTTAGCCCCATCCTCTTAAAATCTATAATAGTCTCCGGCCTCGGTTGCTGCAGGGTGAACAGAGGTGGTGCCGTCTGTGGATGGACTAAGGCGACTCTTTCGACTGCTGTGAGCGCAATCTGGTGAGCATTCTCAATGCTCTGCCTCATAACCTCTGACTGACACTGTTGCACCTCCATCCTCTGCTAAAAAAGTGTAAACATCTGCGTCTGATCGACTACGGATGGTAGGGGTGGAATATCCCCTGAAACTGTCGGTGCTGCCCTCTGTACCGGAGGTGGAGCACCTCCGAAAGTTGCTGAAAAAATGCCCACCTGGATCGGTAAAACGGACCTCTAGAATGTAGCTGCTGGAATAGCGTCTGATGGTTATGTCCTCATAGGCGACGAAGTGACCGTCCTCGCTGACATTGCACTTGAGCGGTGGAAACGCGTCTTCGGAAGCATCCTGAAGATAGAATGAACAAAGGAATCAATATGGAGTAGGATACGATATCACCAATGTAGGACATATTTTCTTCAAACTAAAGGAAACATTCTAATAGAGAAGGATAGCAAAACTGATATTGGAAGTGTTTCCTAGTTGTGATTGAGTATACTCTCAGCCTAAATCATATATCCTAAAACAGGCTCGTAGTAGTACTCTAGGTGAGCACTACTACGATATCGCTCTAATGAGAAGCCTGACCTGTATGGGCTACCACAAAAAATGTGTCACGACCCGCACCCAGATATTCGGGCACGACTACGTGGGTACCTCCAGCCTACACCACAGCATCGGCGGTAGAATACTTTCTGGGTCAACTCTTCTATTTAAATATCTCAAACAATATATATATATATATATATATATATATATATATATATATATATATATATATATATATATTTATATATATAGTACCTGTCAATCCTCTCAACCGCAAACAGAGGAACAAAATGGTATATGATAAATGTAACTATAATGAATCACAATGTTAACTAGGGAAGATAAAGCACGAGATGGGAGCGAAGTACTAAGTCACAATACATGCCAATAACCTCAATAAAAGGCTAATACAAGTATAACAATAATCTAAACCTCCTCAGGCTCTAGTACTAAGTCATCCTGCTCTAAATGAGTATCCTCTAATGGAACACCGTCCTACGGTCTGTAGTATGTGGGACACTGGTCTACGGGCCATTCATCTGAAAAATATATCCAGTCGGGATGGGAGCGAAGTACATACCTCTGAAAGCAGTTTCAAATACATAATCGAGCATATATAACAGATAATAGAAAAGAATACAAAATAACTAAATAACAGAATAAAATAAACTAGAGTGAACAAGTAATATACTAGAAAAAAGAATATACAATAGAATATCTGTAATATTATGAAAATAACTGAAATCTAACTAATATGTCATGGAATACAAGTTCATTATGTGATCGGTTTAGGTTGAACATGAATACAATAAGGTAACTCGATTACACGTATGGTATGTAATAGACATGTACATGAATAAACTAGGGCTTGATCACATAATCAACTCCTATTCCCCTATCTCCAACTAATACCAATGGATCCAATCACGACACGTTACGAATACGAATATTGGCACACTGAACACGAGCAGAGTGTGTACACGAATATAAGAACATTGAACACGAGCAGAGTGTGAACTGCACTAATCAATACCCGATACACACGATGAAATATATGTAAAAGAGTTCCCGCTGAACACGGTAAGGGATAACATCTCCTGATAGGATCCATGTAGTACCAGTCCGTGAACCCACTGTGTCAGAATCAAGTATACAGTTCTAGAACATGAGATATATACACTATTATGAATTAAAAACTAACAGAGAAATGTACTCGCCTGAGGTCCTGAGCAAGGTGTGTCTCTCGATGTCCAAGCTGGTGTCACACAGACCTATATATGGTATATTGTATCAATACAAGATTTTAGAATAAAAATAAGTTAAACTAGTTCAATTCTAGGTCATAAAGCCATTTCTAAGTCAAAATAGTCAAACTAGGTCAACTCTAGGTCAAACTAGTCAAACTTGGTCAAACTAGCTATTTCTAGGTTGTATGAGTCCATCTCTAGGATATTGGGTCCATATACTATGTAACTAGGTTGTACTAGCTATACTAGGATACTGGGATACCAACAAAATACCGTATCATAAGATACGCAAGTTATTAGATATAAAAATACTATAATATATATATACAAGACAAAATATATAATACTCCTAGCCAAACTAATGCTAAGTGGATAATTTGGCTTTGAACCAAATGCGGTATCACAACACCTACACACCCATCTTGATATACAAACTCGATACCTTGAGTATAAACAAATACCTTGACATTACATTGGTATCATAAGGTAATACAATATCTAATATTAACTAACTAACCAACACCTCACTATACACTAACAAGCACTTAAACTTATAACAATACTATACCAACTAATCATAATTAACATACCCATCGGATATTCAATAAACATACCCAAGATACCTCAACTCTCATTAACTTAGTGTAACTCAAGGTAAACGTGAATTAATACTAACAATATATATATATATATATATATATATATATATATATATATAACTCACTAAAAAAATATATATATATATAACTAACTTATCAATAAAAACTAACTTAGCTTATTAACTAGCTTACTAAACTTATCTACAACTTAATTTCTAAACAGTCAACTACTGCTGCTTATTGCTACTGCTTCTGCTTATCGCTGCAGCTGCTTATCGCGGCTGCTGTTACAGCTTACTACTTCTGCAGCTAACTACTTCTGCTTATTATCGCTGCAGCTTGCTGCTTCTGATGCTGCTGCAGCTTGCTACTTCTGCTGCTGCTTATCATTGTTGCTACTTCTGCAGCTTCTCATTGTTGTTGCTGCTGCTTGCTTCTGCTTATCCGGCTGCTGTTGCTGCTTATGATCACTGTTTATGCTGCTTCTTGGCCTGCTTATTGGCCTGCTTATGCATATAATTACCCCTTCTAGTTCACATGCACACATCTAATACACACACACACACACACACACATATATATATATATATATATGCTACCAAATACCCACATTAATGATGCACATGCACTCTCATATTCTCCTATGACCACAAACACATTAAAATAAAATATAGCACATATACATAATTATATATATACGTATATATCATATAAAAATTATAATTATAATACTCTAATAGCTATAACCAAGGTAAATTAAATTAAAATACAAAGAAACAAACACGTGGAGTGCACCGCACCCGTATCACACACAATCTATGATACGCTTGCGATAAGGCTCCACCACACCACCAAACGTACCCCGAAGGATAAGAGCAAGTCTAAAATCACAACTAGAAGTAAAATAAAGTGTTAGCTACTTGTCTACGTTCCCGTGCTCAAACTCCCGTGTCGGAAGAAAACCCCAAATTAACCTGTATCGCAAAATTGTCAGGATACGGCCTACACGTATCCAATTATGGACACGACACTAGTCACACACAATCAACACATGTCAATTTGGTCTAATTTATCTATTGACAAACACAAGATGTGCCAATATCAGAATTTCCCCAAAATTGAAACAAAATACCACATAACTTTCTCCATAGGCCTCCTATGAACCTAATTTTATTTTCTATGGGTAGCCTTAGTACATGGGAGGGTTCCTAATGATTAAATTACATTTTTAGAGTCTAATTAGAGAAGGAAAATTGAATTTTACCTATTGAAAGATGGATTTCTAATGAAATCTTTAAATTGAGTGTCAAGAGCCTTCAACTTATAGATCATTGCTCCTCCCTGTAGATCCTTGCTTCCTCCTTGTATATCCTTGCTTTCTCCTTGTTTTAATAGCCTCCAATAATGAATAGAAAAGGAATTGGGAAGAAATTTGGGTAGGGATAGCTTTCTCCAACCAATTAACCGTCAACGACAATCACCGCCGACGGCTACAAGAGTTAGAAGCACTCGACGAGAAAAATCTCTTAGCTCAGTAGTGCATTGATCTATACCAAGCGCGTCTCTCGGGAACCTTCAACATATTTGTCAAGGAGAGAACTTTTTAGATCGGATGCCTCATTCTGACTGTAAGAAAATTGATGGTCATGACCCACAAGACGGCCCAAAATTTTTAGCCTAAATGGGAGGGCCCGTTCATCGTGGAGTTCGTAATCTATAATAGCGCCTACTGGCTAGTGAAATTCAATGGCGACTTGCTTATGATGCCTATCAACGACAAGTTCCTAAAAAAGTACTGTCTAAGCTAGACTTGTACTTCTCTTATCCTGAGCGGAACAACCGAGATGTACATCTCTACACTCTTGGTTCTTCATCCCCAGCAAGTGCCTATGTGCAATATTTTTCTCTTATTTATAAATTCCTGTAAAAGCCATCATCTGTATCCAGGAGTCCTGGATATGCAACAAATGATGGATCCTCAAAGTCTCCCAGCGGAGCAGTCCTTAGGTCCACTTGCACACTCCCGTAGTGACCACTCAAAAACCAATCGCGTTAGACGCTAGCCATGTTCATATTACCTTTGATATATCATCCCACCAATCTCCCTAGCAGAGAAATCCTCAGGTCTATCTTCATTTTTGGATAGACTACACCCAGTAAACCACTCCTCAGTGAGTATCTCCGACATTGGTTCACGTCCATATTACCTCTGAACTGCTGTCCTAATATTTTTCCCGGTTGAGTTTGCCATATCCATATTACCTCTTAGCAAACCTCTCGGGTCTTGGATATCGATCATCATGTCTATATTACCTCTGATACCGGTTGTTATCCCCACTTATCACCCATACTCACCAAGGTATACCAGTGGTATTAAGTCCACAAAAATTTCTACGTCCATATCACCTCTGGCAGAGCTTATCTCAAACCTATTATTTGCACTAACATGCGCAAAAATTAATGGGTCCACAAAAACTGCCACATCCAAACTACCTCTAGCAGGGCTTGTCTCAAACTTAATACTTGCACTAACATGCGTAAAAAAAGTAATGAGTCCACAAAATCTATCACGTCCGCATTACCTTTGATAGTGATTATTTTTGAACTTATTACTTGCATCCTAGTGCGCAAAAAGTAATAAGTCCACCAAAGATGCCCCAGTGGGATGTCCCCAAAGAAAACAACCACATCCATATTTCCTTTGGCTCGTTTCCTCTTTTTTTCTTCCACCAAAATTATTAAGATCATCCCTAACCTCCCGGTACGACTATCGATCGGCTCACGTCTACGTCTCCTTTGAGCTATCGTTCTCACCCCCTCCCAATAGGGTTTGCCATGTCCTTCTCACCTCTGAGAAAACCTTCCAGGTTTGTCTATCGATCATCATGTCTACAGTACCTCTGGTATTGATCGTCATCTAAAATTATTACCTGTACTTAAATTTAAGTGCGCCAATGGTGTTAAGTCCACTAAACTTGCCACGTCCATATCACCTCTGGAAAGGCCTATTTTGAACTTATTACTTGCACTCTCATGTGCAATTAGTAATAGGCCCACCAAAGACCCCCCAGCAGGATATCCTTAAAAAGCTACGATATTGTACTACATTCATATTACCTCTAGTATGATACCTAAAGCTAACATAAATGAATTACAAAACAAATAGGATAACCTTTATATTTTTTGCAAAAAGAGATTGAAAGCAAAACTATATTTCAGGGGATTGTCAAGATCCTAAGTCGAAGGCAGAACGAAGACACAAAAAGGTAGAAGAAGAGCTACTGGTGCGATGAGTCGGAGGATAACTCCGCTATTCGCTTATGGAGATGGGCTATACGGCCATCCAGGCACATTTGGGCATGGCACTCAACCTTTTGGCAATGACTTCGGGATCTTCGTAGCAAACAAAGGACTCGTAGTTGTCCTTGAGTTTCTGTATCGCAACCTCTACTCCAGCCGTAGTCTTTCCCACTTGGCTCACCTCAGCCCGGATTGCCACATCTTCCTCTTGGGTCTCAAGCAGCCTATTCTCCATCGCGGCGAGATCAACATTCATCTTCCTAATGGCCTTAGTCAAGTCCTCCCGCCAAGAGAGACATCCTTCCAAAAGATCGCCCAGCCGGTCACGCTTATCCCGTAAATCCATGAGGTCGCTTCGCAAAGTTTTCATAGAAGAAGCAAATGAGGCCTTCTCCATATCTACCTCCTTCGAGAACTCGACATACTCGTGGGATATTAACATCCCTATATCTCCCTGTCGGGGTTACTGTATCCCCATCAGGCATTATTCCATCTCCACCAACCTTTGGCCCAGAAGGTCAGCCATCGGTTCAAAATTAGGAAGACTCCTCAAAGAGTGGACCTGGCCCTCAACAAAGTGCTTGGCCCAGGCGAAGGACTTGTTGAGCTCCAGCACGCCCTCGATCCCTTATTTTAGGAATATATAGAAGCTCCGAACCAAGAGCCCAACGTTCTTATCAAGCTCTTCCAGGGTAACCGGAGTCAAAGGTAGCTAGCTGTAAGGAGCAAGTGGCCACTGGCTTGACAGCTCATGCCTGGACGCTCGAAGATCCTGAGGGCGAAGTTACAACCGAGGAACGACCAACGATCCTGCTCGCAATCTACATAGATACGTGGGACGCTGGAGTGTCCGATAACTGAGAGACGGATGGCATAATAGTACCGCAACTCGGGATAGGAGCACCGGGGAGCCCTGCTGCATCAGCTCCTGCCTGAAGGCCAACCCTAGATTGTGCAGTGACAACCTCAAAAGATTACCCAATAACTGCGGTACTGGGAACATCATGGGAAAACTCCTCAAAATGGCTTGCTACCCCAATATCTAGAGAGGCTTCATCCGTCGAGCCCCCAACAACAATAATGGGGAAAGCAGTCATCGCACCAGAATGACCCACAGCAGTAGGGACCTCGTCCACTCCATCCTCAATAGAGGGCACTGTAGGACACCCGTCATCAGAACTAGGAAGAGAAATGAGCGACTTCCTAACAAGTTCACTGCCCCCCTCTTCAAGAATATCCTCTGTAGACATGTCTACGATCCTCAAGGGAGAGGCAGGGCCTACAGAACCAGAACAACCAATAATTAACTTCACTAAGAGATTTGAAAGATGAAGCCAATTTTTTTGATCACGTGAAGTTGAGAAATGACCTACCAGAGGGAGACAACACGTGTTGTGGCTTATCTAGTATTGTCATAGCCTCCCCCATAGCTTCCATGTCTTCTACGGATATGTGCTCCAAAGGGGTGTAGGGCTGCTCGAAAAAATCGCACCCAAGCCCTGAGCTCCTGAGGTCTTAGGTACTGGCTCCGAGATACCCACGTCGGACTCGGGGGAGGATCCCTCTTCCGGTTCAGCGTAAGAAACCACCAAAGCGGCAACCCACCGAGGATGCCCCCCTCTCTCCTATGGCTGCAAATCGCCAAACATACCTGAATATAAAGGACCGGGCACAATCAGACTAAGAGAAGGCACGATTATCACCGTAGTATCTAAAGATGGCTCTGCTTCAGAAGCCGCTGGCGTAGCTTGTCCTACCTCTTTGCCCTCAGTCCCTCTCGAAGGGGACTTCGGTTTCCCCGTCAGTTCCGGCTCTAGGTCCACAGCCATCTTCGCCCTCTTAAAGTAGCGGGCGTAATGCGGCCCCGTCTTCGGTTTGCGCTTGGCGGGCATGGGTTCGTCAGACGTAGACGTTGTGTCTTTCCAAGTACGAGTCTAGCTCTACAATCAGGGGCAGGGCCACTCCCTTTTCCTTCTTGGGCGTCATATGCACTTTGGCATCCGGAGGCATCAGCATGGTGACTTCGATGTAACTTCTCTCCGGATCGAAGTTAGTCGGCAGAGCGTTCGTCGTGCAAACATATTTCACCGTGGTGTACATTATTCGAGGCACGGCTCCGGCTGGTAGAAATTCTAACCTGACCCGGGTGCCGGCAGTAGTATAGTAGCTCCATACTCGTGCCCCTTCAAGCAAACTACCACTATACCTGAGAGAAGAACTCGGATGACCCAGTAAAAGCTGAGTGTAGCCAAATTGACGAGCAAACCGACTGGGTAGATAAGGTACCACAAAGATGACAGCCTTATTTTGATATACCAGTTGGAAAGGACGGATGGCTTGGAGCCAGCAAAAGAGTTCTCAGACAAGCCTCGAGACGCCACTCTGTCATCATAATGAAAGACATTCCTATCATCGGTGGTGAACCCTGGCTCGGACATGAAAAAGGACCAGCCAGTCATGAAGGAGAGCTCCCTCCTGCCATCAGGGACAATATCGTACCGCCACTTCATCATTCCATAACTATGGATCAAGGCATTAGCAACCACCATGTCCTCGTTAGTACCCGGGCTCATCAAAGACCCTTGATGCAGGAGAAGCCAACCCATCAAATAGTGCTAAGGAAGCAGGACTTGGTTGAAATATTCCTTACGAGGATGGTCATCTGGCTTCTCAGTAAAGTTGCGGAGGCCACGATGGATGCAACACACCATAGACGGTAGATGGGCCAGCTTTAGGCCGAAAGCCAACTTCATGACAGGTAGGATCAAGATGCGAATAATCCTTTCTATTGTCCTGGACCCACACAGGACTATACAGTTGTACAGCCAGAACATCAAGTACCCCGACAGTACGACCCAATGGGACAATTGGTGCATATCCATATAAAATTAGCTGAGCTCCTCCTCGAGGCCACTCAGCTCGTCAAGGGGTTTTCCTTATTGCCCCGTTGAGCCCTCAACTTCATTACCCTCGACGGCCAAGTCCTTCAGCGCATAGAAAGAGTCAGCCAATTCGTGTCTGGACTGCACCCGAACATGAAATCTTTTAGATTCCTTCTGCTCCAAAATGAGGTGGCGAGCCCAAGTTGTAATATAAGGAGATGATCCCTCAGTGGACTTCTCTTCTTTGAAGAATTCTGGCATATGTCGTAATGGCACAACAACTCTTGGTATACCCCCAGATCTCTGGTTCCTCTACTTCCAATTCTTTGAGCTTCTCGTTACTCGGGGTACACTCTTCGTAAGGTTCATCGCCCCAAGGAAGTTTTGAGATGGCGTGAATCTCATATAAGGCCATTCCCATCTCGCCGTCCGACATGAAGAAGGTCCCCGTACGAAGGTTGTGCAGCTCCATCAAGGTGACAAACAGAGGGAAGTTCACCTCCAAGCCATAACAAGTACCCCTCATGGCAAAGAACAAATCGACAACTCTGAGTTCTCGCTCATATTTTTCAAGATCCACTGTGCCAGGCGGCACCAGAAGGCGTTGTAATATGCCCTGCTAAGAGCCCGCAACTGTCCGGTGGGGGTAGGTTCCCCTCTTAGAAACTTGGTGGAGGAAGGTGCCCGCCGCATATACGCAGAGGATCGGCCCCAGGTCACTGCCGACGAGACTATGCTTCAATCCTAGCAAAGAGTGTGAAGGTGACTCCTTCCCGCTATAAAACTCTCCTTTGTTCTTTCCGGTCCCACATCGGACATTACCAAGGAGGGCCCCCAGAGGCTCAAGGGTTAAGTTCCAGCCCAACTGTCGTGGGCCCATCATCACCTTCAGGTCTGACAGAGGCTGGTGGCGTTCGAAAGAAGGAGAAGTTATCTCTATCTCGCGGAAGATAGAAGACATGTTCTCCCTGGTCGTCCCCATCTCGGACTGGGAAGGCTCTAGCATGTCACCGAACAAGAAGTACAGCTTCTTAAAGAAACTCTTTCCGTCTTTAGCAGGGATGTCCCCCGAGTTGATTTGACTCAACAAGAAAGATATAGTTTGTTCGACGATCTTTTATTGTCGCTCGAGAGGAGATCTATGCCAACTTGTTTTTGGATGGCTACAACAAGGTCCCCGAGATTCATGTTTAAGGGTAGCGGGCGGTGCCCAAGGACCAGTTTGCCAGAAGTAGTAATGGGCAAAGTCAATGCATAAACCACAAAGGTGTTAGATTAGAGTAATGTTCTAAAGTGATGTGCTCATGTGGCTACGCCAAACATGCGGCCGAGTCAGCCATGCGGCCACGCCAAACTTGCAGTCGAGTCAGCCATGCGGCAATGCCAAACATACGGTCGAGTCAGCCATGCGGCAATGCCATGCATGCGGCTGAGTCAACCATCCGACCCAGGCACGCATGCGACCGAGTCAGCCATATGGCGGTGAATAGTTGGCGCAAAGGCGCATCCATGCGTCCAATCGTGCACATGTATCTATGTGTTCCTAAATTTGAGTGTCTCCTCCAGAAAACCAACCCTGGATTGGTCGCTGAACGTCGATAGAGAATGGGGGGATATCCGCCGCGGTGGCACAACCCTTCCCCCTGCTCGTGATCTTCCCCTTTTCCGTAGGAGCCTTCTTAGCGGCGATAGCGGGGGAGAAAGCAACCTTGGGAGCCATGGCAACAAAAAAAAAGAGGAAATTTTTTTTAGAGAAAAAAGACTTCTCTCTCTCTCTCTCTCTTCCCCCTATATATAGGGGGGTTATGCAGCAATGGATGACAATGGAGGATGTTCGAATCCCGATCAGCGATCAGCCTCGATCCACACAACGGCGACGGTTGGCGGTGACTCCTTGTTAGTTGAGCCACTTTATCCACTGGCAAGACAGAATCTCAAGAGATCCGAGCAAAGATCAAAGCAAATATCCCCATTTAATAATTGGACATCCTGTCACAGACAACTATGCGACAACAAAACTATGAGGCAAGCTCAGCATATGCGGCCAATAGCGCTCGTCCATGCTTCTTTCAAAGTATTCTAAACTTATTATTTTGGAAACTTTGAAGGGGGTCTTGTAGAAGCATAAAAAATTATGCCTGGCCGCATAAAGATCATACTCCCTCAATAGAAAAAGCAAGCCGCAAAAAAGCCACGTGTGGCCTGAATAGTCAAGCCGCAGAAGATCCACATCTAGCTTGAACAATCAAGCCACAGAAAAGCCATATGAGGACTTAATAATTAAGCCACAAAGAAGCCACATGCAGCCTGAATAGTCAAGCCGTAGAAGAGCCACATGCGGCCAGATCAACCAAGTTGTAGAAAAGCCGCATAGTATAGTATATGCGACCTGAGCGACCACAGAGTAAGGAGGCCTCATAAAATAACCCTGACACAGATTTTGATATCTATGAGAATCTCAGACATATCACTCATTACTCTGAGACGCTTCGAGACTCGTAAAGATGACGACACAGGAAAAGACCACAAGTCACATTAGTGCATTAATTGCTTTGACAAACGTGCCATGCCACGTGTCTTACGTATGCATCCTAGTCACCATGCGGCTTAAGTGTCCAATCAACCAAAGTCCGACGAGAGATTGCATATGGCCACAATACCATACAGTCAAAGTGTCCATCCGACAAAGCCAAACGAGAGCACGTATGCGGCTACAAGATCCATGTGGCCTTGCCATCATGCGGCCAGAGTATCCATTCAACAAGGCCCAAACGAGAGCATATATGTGGCTACAAGACCCATATGGCCTCGCCAATATGCGGCCAGAGCCTCTAAACAACCAAAGGCCAAACGAGAGCTCGTATCCGACCGCGATAATATACAGCCAAGTTGCTATGCGGTATCCAGATTATAAGATCTTCCTGTTACAACTGCATGAATCTTCACACAGTTGGAGCTGACTACATGTTCAGTTGACCAATTCATGCCCACAACGGGTTGAAAACAACCTTGAGTTCTATTCAACGGCATATATTAATCAAGACCACGTGGCATGCGGCTACAGTTGCAATCATATTTTGTTGAAGAATACTTATGCAGCCACCAAACAGAGGCATATGCATCACCCATAGACCATCAGTATGATGGTTATAAATAGGAGCAACTTGAACGTTGTAAGGACGAGATTTTTTCTTCTACATCAGAGAGAGAAAGAGAGAGCATACCACCCCTGGTCAATTCAGAGAGAGAGAGAGAGCATACCGAGAGGAGCGAAGAGAGAACGTAATCTTTCTCACCCTGCATAGGATCGTCCACGGAGTAAAGAAGACACCCTATCACTCATCGCCATACCCCAGATCAAAAAAATATTGTACTTAGATTGTCTGTCCAGGACCTCTTTGTACTTTCTTTCTTTCTTTTGTTAATTAAATCAATGTCTCTTAGAAATTTTGAATTTAATGGAGAACATGAGTATGAGGGGTAACCTATATAGAATTATGATCAAAAGGTATAAGTACGTTGCTAGCTTTGAGTATAGGAGTTGTATGTATCAGAGAGTATATGGTGGGTATAAGGATATCAGTGAGATGTCATGGTAACATAATTGTTAGGAAGTATCTGTGTATGTTATTTTGACACCAGATACAGGTAGAAATACTAGGGTGATGGCTACGTATGAGTTGCACTAAATACTAAGATAGGGGGAGTACCTTAGTGGTGAGATCCAAAGTACTTCAAGTATTTTGGAAGTTAGGGAGCAGGCATTCTATTAGCTGATGAACTAAGGGTAGACGAGAAACATGAGTAACTTGGTATAAGCATATAATCTAAAATACCATATATATGAGTTAATACCTTAGGTAGACAGTGTCTAGATTGAGTAGGCATCCTATTGAGGGTATTCAAGATTGGTAATAGTATACCAATAGAGACCTGATTGAAGAGTGTATACAAGTGTTCATTACAGGAGAATGGTTAAACAATTTTTAGGTGATTGCAAGAATTGAGACAGAAGATAGTACCCTAGGAGAATTGAGACAGAATATAGTACCCTGGGTAGTGTGTGCCAGTGAGCTAAGTGTATCCATGGCCTAGAACTATACTATACCACTAAAATTTTGTACCACTCGATATTAAATAAACTTGGCTAGGTTGATGTCAGTGGATGCTTGGTGTGAGATATAAACTAGGCCACCAGTGGCATAGCAGATTTCCTGCACCAGCAGAGAGAGACACCCATGCAGGACAGGGCTTTTTGCAATGAGGGTCGAAGGGACCAATGCTACAGGTGTGATACCTACTATATTATAGTTGCCTAAGTAATTCATGCTATAATATAGTCAATAGAAACCCTTAATAAGAATTGTGATTCAAGACAACTAGAGACTATAATCATGTGTGGTTGCTCCTTCAATAAAGTTGTAGAGTTGTATGTTATATGATAGAACTTTCTTGGACTATGATTGTTGGGGGTTGACCGTAGTAAAATTTGTTATGAATATGTTATGACTGGCCCAAAGAGAGAGAGGGCGAGGTTTCTTAATTTCGAGGACAATTTTTCTAAGGAGGGTAGGATTGTCACCCTCACATTTCCAGATAGGGGTATTTTAGTTATTTTTTATATATTTTTTAGTAAATTAATATTTATTTATATTGTGCTATAAATTAATATTGTGCTTATATTATTTATTTATAGTTAGTGGGCTAGTCTATTATTTATACTTGACACTAGTGAACTAAATTAGACTTGTCATGACTACAATTGAGCCCAACATGGACTAGGCCCAAGTTAGACCCATCATTTAGTTAATTAGATGGATTAAGACTAATTTGCATTAGTTTAGAGACTTTCCATTATATTCCTCCTTAATTATTAATCATAATTAACCATTAGGGGTAAATTAGACATTAACAATTACTTGGGAGAGGGGACACTAGGGGCCAGCCATTATAGGAGTCTTCTCTCTCTCCTCTTCATTTGTGCACTCATTTATAGATCCCCAAATTCCTGGATCCCCAATTATCTTCATGCCTCCATCAATTTTAATCTAATTTCTTCTATTATGTCATGCCCCAGTCCCAAAATATGTAGGACTAGGATACGTAAGCATGCCAGCCGCATGTATATGGCAACTCCAATATATGAAAACTATAACACATGCGTACGCTGTATCATAAGTGGTATATTTTTATCATAAGTCACAGGGCATAACTAAATCTCATCCACAGAATTCATATAGACATAAATAAATAACCAATATCTATGAACTAGATCTTAATATAAAGTATATAAAGAAGATAGTCGGATGGAAACAAATCCACAACTGAATTAGAATATAAAAATAACACAACAATATAAGTACAACAACCAACCATCACTAAGACTCGAAGAGAGGACTCCTCGGAACATAAGTAACCAGTCCTCATCTGCGCTCCTGCGAATACTCATGAACATCTACACCTGAAAAGGGACCAGGTCCTCCGAGGGACATAACAAGATACATAGAAGCATGCCATAAAGTAAATACTGAATAAATAAAAGGGGTACGCTAACCATCTAAGTGAAATACAATTTGAGGACAACATTGGTACGTATGGGAAGTGTAGGCTAGACATATGCTGACGTAATTTACCAATCGTCATGACTGGCTAGTATATGCCACATATGCCCCCTATAACACGGGCATACTGTAATATATAACGTCCAGCTCCGAGGAGCATGGTATCTGTATAAATAATAACGTCCGTATCACTCCGTCGAGTGCGGTATCTGTATAAAGGAGGTGGGTGTCCCATACGCCTACTAGTCGTCCTTCCCGTCTAATATAGATATACAAGTTGAAAACACGACGTGGACATCTCGTACTATAATGCAAGTCTCTATAGAAATAAATAACTAAGCTAAATACCGTCCCACGTGTTGCTCACACCGATGGCCAGTCGAGTATGAGACACGCGTCCCTACTTGAACTCACTCTGTGACGTACAATGATACGTGTCAAGGACTGGAGAATTATACCAATAACTCTACAACTTTAGGTGGGTCTACTAGACACTAGGTCACACAAGTCCTAACGTCAACGCCTTCGTTGACTACACCCGAGTCTCTCTCGGACATGCACAGTTATATAATATTAAAATAATAAATATGCAACTAAATAATAACTGAATTTAAATAGTACAAAAAGACAAGGTATACTTGCTTGGCAAGAGAGTTGCAAAGTGTAACGTCCAGATGTCAAACACCAAGAGTCAGAAACTACGACCTCAAAATGAACGTCTCCGGATGCTAAAATAAACATCACCAATGTTCCTAGAATAAGCGAGATAGCAAGGAAGTACTACCCTTTCGTCCAATTTGGATACAGGGGCAAAACAGTAATTTCGGGTCGAAGCGGACTCCACATGTGGGTCATTTTGCACCAAAAAGCGTGTCAGGGGTAAAGCTCTCTAAATGAGACAAATTATAGGTCAAACCAATTTTAAACGTCAATACGAACTCAATGGTACGTCCAATTTTGGATTCCAGTGAGCCGAACACAAATTTGCCCAAAAAGTCAACCGTGGGGCCCACCAATAGGCAACTTGGTCAACTGTCTCAGAATTGCATGAAAATTGGGTCACAGGACCAACGCGATACCACTATTCCAGTGGCGTAAGTCTCGTCGTGTTCTGATGAGCGTATACTAAATGGTGCAATGTTTTCCAAAAGTCATGATATAGAGACTTTTTGCGGATACAGGGTGATTATGACGCGCACACGCGTCCAAATTAATTTTTGCAAAAATCCACACGTCTGGGTATATCGTGCACACCTTTCGGTACACTTGATACACGATGGGGTGGTCCCGTTTGGCGGGGCGCGCTCCGTATCATAAATTTTGTGTTTTGAAAAGCAGGTTTTTATGGATTTTTATCCTAATTTAATTTTACATACAGCATCAAATAAAATAATGTAATTGACAAAAAATAATCTTGGTTAGGCGGTCTTCACATAGCAAGAAGAAAAACTAAATTTAGATCTCTGTGGTGGGAGATACGAGTCAGTGAACAAGGGTAGTTACTGTAGTTTTCTGCGATCTAAAAGTTGTCATTTTTTGCCAACTTGGTCGCTATTTTCGCCTAGGGTTATGCGTTGTTCGAGATAAACTAATGCACAGATATGGGAGGGGGATAGGTCGTGAACATACCGGGGAAGACGGGGTCGAGTTTGGTAGAGCGATGACACGAAAATCGGGACATGAACAGAGCTTCGCTGTTCAGTTCTGCTGTCGCGGGGTTGTGCGCGTGAACGGCGATACGGCGGGCAGCGGTATGCTCGGTGAACGGCGACGATCTGTGGCATCGAGGCTGGCAGCACAATCGAGGGGGTTGTGGAGGAGATTTATGTTTAGGGTTTGCGATTTGAGAAGTATATGTATATATACATATATATATTGCGGGGGGGTCGGGAACTAAGCGTGCGGGTTTTGGCCTGCCGCTGCTGCTGGTGATTCATTTGGGTTTAAACGGTGCGGGCTGGGTCTTAGTATATTGGGTTAGGGTTTAGACTTAATGGGTAGGGTTAGGAATTAGGGTTTGGGTTTGGTTTAATCTCTAATTCTTTTCCTTTTTCTTTCTATTTTCTATTTCTTTTTATTTCTTATCTAATTAAACCTTATATATATATATATATATATATATATATATATATATATATATATATATATATATATATAGAAAATTCTAGAATTTTATGTTGGTGCATACAATAATTCTATCACCCGCCCACAAGGTCTTCTGCATGAAAATAATTAAGAAAAATTACGGTTGCTCCATAAAATTACCTATTACACAATTACCTAAAATAAAAATCCTGTAAATTCTATTTCTTCTAATTAGCTACTAAATACTATAATTCATTTAAATAATTAATTCAATACTTAATACGGTTTTTAAGATTAGGAATTTTACATTCTACCCAACTTATAGAAAATTTGACCTCGAAATTAAAACTAAGCCACGATAGAAAGTCAAGGATGGTATAAGATAGAGGTTTGCAGCTTATTTTGTACCTTCCTCCATCCTAACCTCCATGATTTTCAAATTATCATGGGAATGTTTGGAGGGATAGGATTTGCATTATTTTAATGCAATGATAGGTTTAAAATAAAGGGGCGATGTTGCGCGTTGCACATTCCAAAAATTATTAAAAAATTTCTGTGAAGGAGAAAGTTTGATTTCTTCATGTATTGTCCAATGGTGTAGACACCTCACTGCACCTTTGCATAAAAGTGCCCAACAATTGAAAAATTGCACAAAGATGGAAATTGGGTTAATTAAATTAAAATTAATGCGCAAGGTGTTCTTGAATTAATTAGAAGTACATGGAGCTAAAATTAGGTGGGACAAAAGTATCATGGACGTAGACGATTCAGTGTAGAATATTATCATTAATTGGGTTGCACAAAACGGGTCAAGATTGTGTCTCCAATTTCTATTGGAACACACAAGGGTACAAAGTTAAATTTATTTAGAATTAAATAATAGCGTCCGCGATGAATGTTGTACGACTAAAATGTAGCACAAAAGAGCATATTTATAAGTTACACCAATGTCAGAATGGACGACAGTCATGTCTAGGGCAAGAGTGTAAAATTTGTAGGAAGGCAATAGCTAGCGAGGTGCTCCAATTATTGAAGCAACGGTTAGGTGCACTATGTGATATAAATATAAAATGCCGTGTCCTATTTCTAATTGGATACAAACTAGTCCTAGTTTCTCTATCTATGCCAAGTAGACCTAATTTTGGGTGAGGAGGTTTACAATCTATCCAACTTAAAATAATTTTATTCTCAAATTAAAATAAGGCATAATTTGTTAATTCCTTCACATTCACATATAAGGCAAGTCAATCACAATCTCTTCCAAAATTTAAAATATATTCTAATCCATCGCAATCACTTTCAAAATTAAGGTAACCTCTGTTTAATCAAAATATTATAATCTTTTCTCGATTTTTTTAAATAATCACATCCAAATTTAAGCTAAATCTATATGACATCTTCAAGTTTTAAATAGCCCACATCAATTTTCACATCACGATCTCCAACTATCATAATCTCCTTTAAAAAAAATAATTCTAATCCAATATTATTCCTATTTTCACTTATGAATTTCGTATTCTTCAAATTTTTAAAATTCAATTCACATCCTCAATATTTTAAATAGGTAATCCAACCATCAAAATTTAACTTTTAATTCAAATCATCAATTTTGGAATTGAATCCGTCAATGTTCATGTTTAGAGTTCCATTTATTTCCTCAAGATTTAAATCGATGATTCAACCTTCAATATTCAAAATTTAAATCATATGCCCAAGTATAAAGGTTTGGTTCGCCATATCGAAGTTTTTTAAAATTCATTAAATCATCATCATCTTAATCCTTCTTTTAAAAATTTCAAAATTAAAATGACTTGAATCTCCCAATCTAATCTTACTTGATCACAATCTAAAAGAAATTCCTCTCAAGTTGACAATGCAACTTCTACCCAACTTAGAATTTACTCATCTATCATATAAGGCTATACACTTAAGAAAAATATTCCTCAACTAATTTAATCATGCTATTCGATCCTCAAAAGTTTGAACACCAACATATTACCTATGATATGCCCTTAATTACGAAAAATTATCATCAAGTAATACGGTTGGCCTATGGGGTATATCTAGTACTATCTGTATATCAAACTTATACCAAGCACGAGGTTTTGTCTTTCTGAGATAAGGAAAGACGAAAAACAATAATAAAGAGTTCAAGGGGGAGGTAATAGAATAGAAGTATGGGGATCAAGACGTTTAAGGGATTCAAAAAGAATTGTCAAGGCAATTATGGATTGGAATCCTATTTGGTAATTTTTTTATTTGCATGCTCGTATCAGTACAGTTATGTAACCGATACGATACGCTCAGGCATGTCTAGAGGGCAAGTACATTCGTCTACTAGTCACTATGTATCTCAATCCATGTAAAGTAGTTATGCAAAGGGCGAACCAAGCGCACTAAGGTTAGCTAGACCTTAATACACTAATTCTGAAATGTATTAGTGTATGCATCCACTAATACATATGTTATGAACAAGCTTGATAAAAGAATAAGCTTGCAAAACTAGGCTAAAATAGCAGCATAGGTCAAGGTAATACATAAAATACAAATACGCTGGATCATGATGAAAGAAGGTACGTAGTAATTCAAGTTCATAAAAAGAGTAAGACTCTACAGTCTCTACAGTTGTCATACTAACTCCTTGTCTAAGTCGCTAGTCGACCAAATAGGGGCATGGACCTCTAAGTTCTATAGTCACTATTGTCTTATGCTAGTATACAGTTAATGTTATTCAGTTATACTTCATCAATGGGTCAAGAGGACTATGTAACACTAGGATATGAGGCATACTACCCAACTTAAAAGAATTAAACTAATACTGTAACTGTCTTGAGGGGATCCTATAAAATAATATTGTTCTTGTAAATAAAGTATAAACTCTTATTGGGCTATACGAGGAACGTATCTTAGTACTTATTAGGGTATCCTATTGCATTATATAGGTGATTGTCATCTTAAGTCTTAGTCGTAGCGCTTATAGAGCAAGTGCCAATAGTATGAATGGAAAAGTTGCTGGCCTTCAAGGGAAAAGAGGATATAACCTAAATTGAGGTGGGGTACACGTTACATGATTTGAAACTAAGAATAATCAGATCATAATCTAAAGGACCAACTCAAACTATCAAGTTCTAACTACCAAGCACATAATTTTAAAAATTTAAGATTACAACTATAATCCTAGCAACTATGTATGCTCAACAAAAAAAAAATCATTTGGCCTATAATCAGGAGGATCAGGTGACACAAATTGAAAGATTGAACAAAAGAAAATATAATTAGTCGTAGCACAATAGCGAGCGCTAAGTTTTCAGAGGAACAAGATTGAATTTAATAGAAAGTCTCTAGATAATATCATAGTTTTCTAAGGAGAATGTGGCATGCTAGTCTCTATGTTCGAGGTATGATCGAGGATAATGTTATATTTATTCCTCTAGGTTTCCTTATGTGTTGTCTGCTAATACCAAGACAAGAATCTAAATTTATAGTTCTAATACTATCTTACTATGAAGGTTAGGTTTAGTCCTAATGTTAAATCTTGGATTTCTATTGGTTCCTTAATGCCAGGGTAAAACAGTGTGGTTAAATTTATAACTAACCCTAGTAGTGTCTGTACTACCCTCAAGTCATTCATAATTATCAAGGGATAATGGTCAACCATTATACAGGTAAGGGTTGCTAGGGTTCATTAGGTAGTTTAAACTTAATGATGTGTCAATGCCCTAGTTGTATTCTTAATAGGAATATTACCCTAATTATCATCCTATCAACAGGGATTCCTATATTTTAGCAGGGGCTATACTCAAGGAACTATTAGGAAAGCACATGAATCAAGCAGGATATAATTATTTAAATAGAATAGACTGGAAGGAATATAAATCATAGTCGATTTTGGATGAGATCCTATACTCTAATCCTAAGTGCAGGCTTGCTCGGTACAGTAACGTAACCGAGACAATATGCTCTTGACCTGCATGGGCCACCACTAAAAACATGTCATGTCCCAGTCCCAAAATATGTAGGACTAGGACAAGTAAGCATGCCAGCCACATGTATATGGCAACTCCAATATATGGAAACCATAACACATGCGTACGCTGTATCATGAACAATAATTCATAAGTGGTATATTTTTATCACAAGTCACAGGGCATAACTAAATTTCATCCAAAGAATTCATATAGACAAAAATAAATAACCAATATCTATGAACTAGATCTCAATATAAAGTATCTAAAGAAGATAGTCGGATAGAAACAAATCGACTACCAAATTAGAATATAAAAATAGCACAACAATATAAGTACAACAACCAACCATTACTGAGACTCGAAGAGATGACTCCTCGGAACATAAGTAACCATTCCTGATCTGCACTCCTGCAATACTCATGAACATTTACACCTAGAAAGGGACCAGGTCCTCAGAGGGACATAACAAGATACATAGAAGCATGCCATAAAGTAAATACTGAATAAATAAAAGGGGTGCGCTAACCATCTAAGGGAAATACAATTTGAGGACAATATTGGTACGTATGGGAAGTGTAGGCTAGACATATGCTGACGTAATTCACCAATCGTCATGACTGGCTAGTATATGCCACATATGCCTCCTATAACACGGGCATACTACAATATATAATGTCCAGCTCCGAGGAGCATGATATCTGAATAAATAATAACGTCCGTATCACTCCGTCGAGTGCGGTATCTGTATAAAGGAGGTGGGTGTCCCATATGCCTACTAGTCGTCCTCCCCGCCCAATGTAGATATACAAGTCGCGAATATGACGTGGACATCTCGTACTATAATGCAAGTCTCTATAGAAATAAACAACTAAGCTAAATACCGTCACACGTGTTGCCCACACCGATGGCCAGTCGAGTATGAGGCACACGTCCCTACATGAACTCACTCTATGACAAGCAATGATACGTGTCAAGGCCTGGGGAGTCATACCAATAACTCCACAACTTTAGGTGGGTCTACTAGACACTAGGTCAGACACAAGTCCTAACGTCAATGCCTTCGTTGACTACACCCGAGTCTCTCTCGAACACGCACAGTTATTTAATATCAAAATAATAAACATGCAACTAAATAATAACTAAAATTTAAACTGTACAACAAGTCAAGGTATACTTGTCTGGCAAGAGAGCTGCAAAGTGTAACGTCCAGATGTCAAACACCAAGAGTCAAAAACTACGGCCTCAGAATGAACGTCTCCGGATGCTAAAATAAACATCACCAATATTTTCAGAATAAGTGAGATATCTAGAAAGCACTACCCTTTCGTCCAATTTGGACACAGGGGCAAAATGGTAATTTTGGGTCGAAATAGACTCCATATGTGGGTCACTTTGCACCGAAAAGTGTGCCAGAGATAAAGGTCTCTTAATGGTATAAATTATAGGTCAAACCAATTCTTAACGTCAATACAAACTCAACGGTACGTCCAATTTTGGATTCCGGTGAGCCGAACACAAATTTGCCCAAAAAGTCAACCGTAGGGCCCGTCAATAGGTGACTTAGTCAACTGTCTCAGAATTGTATAAAAATTGGGTCACAGGACCAGTGTGATACCACGAGTCCAATGGCCAAGTTTTATCACTTTTTGATGAGCGTACACTAAATGGTGAGATATTTTGTAAAAATCGAGATATGGGGACTTTTTGCGGATACGGGATGATTTTGACACGCACATGCGTCCAAATCAGTTTTTGAAAAAACCCACACGTCTGGGTATACCGTGCGCACCTTTCGGGACCCTTGGTACAAGGCGGGGCGGTCCCGTTTGGCGGGGCACACTCCGTATCATAATTTTTTGTGTTTCAAAAAGCAGGTTTTTATGGGTTTTCATCATAATTTAATTCTACATACATCATCAAATAAAATAATATAATTGACAAAAAATAATCTAGGTTAGGTGGTCTTCGCATAGCAATAAGAAAAACTAAATTTGGATCTCTGTGGTGGGAGATACGAATCCGTGAACATGGGGAGTTACCGTAGTTTTCTACGATCTAAAAGTTATCATTTTTTGCCAACTTGATCGCTATTTTCGCCTAGGGTTACACATTGTTCAAGGTAAACTAATGCACAAAGATGGGAGGAAGATAGGTCATAAATATATCGGTGAAGACGGAGTCGAGTTTGGTCGAGCGATGGCACAGAAATTGGGGTATGAACAGAGCTTCGCTGTTCAGTTCTGCTGTCGCGGGGTTGTGCGCGCGAACGGCGACACGACGGGCAGCGGTATGCTCGGTGAACGGCGAAAATTTGTGGCATCGAGGCTGGCGGCACAATCGAGGGATTTGTGGAGGAGATTTAGGTTTAGGGTTTGCGATTTGAGAAGTATATGTATATCTACATATATATACCGCGGGGGGGGGGGGGGTCGGGAACTCAGCGCGCGGGTTTTGGCCTGCCGTTGCTGCTGGTGATTCATTTGGGTTTAAACGTTACGGGCCGGGTATTAGTATATTGGGTTAGGGTTTGGACTTAATGGGTAGGGTTAGGAATTAGGGTTTGGGTTTGGTTTAATCTCTAATTCGTTTCCTTTTTCTTTCTATTTTCTATTTCTTTTCATTTCTTATCTAATTAAACCTTATATATGTATGTATATATATATATATATATATATATATATATATATATAGAAAATTCTAGAATTTTATGTTGGTACATACAATAAATCTATCACCCGTCCACAAGGTCTCCTACATAAAAATAATTAAGAAAAAATTATGGTTGCTCCATAAAATCATCTATTGCACAATTACCTAAAATAAAAATTTCGTAAATTCAATTTCTTCTAATTAGCTACTAAATACTATAATTCATTTAAATAATTAATTCAATACTTAATACGATTTTTAAGATTAGGGGTTTTACACATTCTCTCTCAATTTTATTAAGCCATGAGCATTAGAGTTTGGAATTGTAAGGTGCACTTAGAGGAGGAGCTTTGGCAAGGAGATTGTGTCTGGATCATGTCCGTAGAAATAATTCATTGGGAATCCATCTCCAATAGGTATAATTTTGAATTCACCTTCATTGTAGGTTCCAAATCATGTATTTGACCATTTGGAACCCTCCCGTGGGGTTGGTCTACCTATAGGAAGAAGTTCTAGGCTCTTCGGTTATGATTTATGATTTCTACATAGGTTTTTCTGTTCATTTAGGGGAATTACGAGATTGATGTATCAAGTGTGTGTCATGAGACCAATTATATCTAATTAGATGTAGATTGGTGGTATGAGACTACATACGCGTCCACAAATAAATACGAGTAGGCTGTAAAATGGTATTTTAGGATAAGCTATTATACAAAGTCTCATTTGGGGGGTTTTTGGTATATTAGTATATTAATCTATAAATTTCATTAGGACTAATCACTTTAGTTGTGTAATGGTGAAATGGATATGTGTAATATGTCTTTACTATCAATTATGGGGTTTTTTTGTATCATTGGTGCCGGTGTATCCTAGTGTACCATAGTGTGATACTTTTGGTACATCATGTGTTTGATATAATGTCTACATTAGAGTAGTATGAGTGTTAGTATAGATATATTAGTGTGATTATATATGTAGTGTGTTTGATAATGTGATAGCTAGAGTGTTGTGATGTAGGTGTTGTTTGAAGTGTATTAGTTACCTAGGTGCACTTACACAGGTGTTCGTAGAAGAACTGAGTTGCAGGCAGTAGAGTGTCGAGCAGTACCAATGATGACTGAGCAGTGCAGGTAAAGGTAATTAGTTAGAGGAAAGCCTGCACACATTAGGATATATGCAGTAGGTTGTCATTCGGGTAGTAGCATGCCTTAGGCTATGGTACACTGCAATGAGGGGAAGGATGGTCTACAACAGCAAGTTTGAGGGAGTGTACTACAGAGCAGTAGCCACAGGTTTAGTGGGAGCATTGCTAAAGCAAGTTAGGGCTCGAAGAGTGGGAAGCTCAGCATTTGAGGAAAACTTTATATAGCGCACTGTGGGAGATGTTGCAATATGGTAGAACTTGGTCCCAGTTGAAGGACAGTAGGAGTGAGGGTGAGGAATGTAATTAATAGTTGAAATACTCAAATCACATGGGAAGTAGAGAGTATCAGTGGCATGGGGAGAGTTCTTAGGTCATTTTTGATATTGCAGACAGTTAGGTGCCAGGTCGAATTACAGTGTATGTACTATAAGTCCAGGGAGCAACTAGAGTATAATGTGTTATCAAGGAGGTATCAAGGGTATAGAGTATTAATGTTTGGTAGTGAGGGATAACAGCAAGGGGATTGGTTCAGTCAAATTAAATTGATGGAGGAGTATTAGGTCAGAAATGGTATTACGCCTTGGGTGTAAACCTAAGAGCAAGGGGGCTATGGCATGTACTTGCTTGGTGCAGTGCCTAAAAGTGTAGGACAGCACCACAAATTGGTGGCAGCCATGTATCAGTGTTGAGGGATCAACATGGGTGCATGACCTTTTGGTATTCGGTTATAAACCTGCAAGTGGTGTCAGTTGAAAGAAGTATAGAGAAACTGATACTCTAGTATCAGTGCAATTTGAGTATCAAGGATGCAAGGATAGTAGAGCTTCATTGTAAAGTCTAGAATGAGGGTATCACTCCTATAGAAGAGTCTTGAGTTTAGGGTTAATGGCCAGGTATTAGTATAAATATATCATAGCATGATAATGAGGTGTGATACTAAGGAAAGGGTATGGAGTTTAGTTAATACTAAGGTGTGGGTATTACCGTAAGATAACATTGAGGTAATGTTAAGGTATTGGACATGTCATTAGATGTTGGTATTAGATATGAAGGGGTAGGTAGATATTGATACCAAGAATGGCTCAAAGCCAAGGTAATCGATACTAGGTTACATTAGCTGAGGATAACTAGTATTATATATATATATATATATATATATATATATATATATATATATATATATATATATATATATATATATAAGTGCTATCTATTGATACTTAATAAATATGATACTTTAGTATTTTATATTAGCTAGTATAACCTAGATAATCGAGGTATGGACCTAACAACTTGGATATAGGCTAGTGCAACTAGAAATAGCTAATTTGACTAAGGTTGACCTAGTTTAGCTAGAGCGACCTAGAAATGACCTAAAAATTAAATTTTTACTCATTTTAACTTATTTATCATTTTCTTACACCCAAGTGACTTGATTTTTCTATATAGGGTTGTGTGACACTAGTTCGGACACCAAGTTATCTTTTTTGCTCTAGACCAGAGGCGAGTACATCTCTCTATTAGTTTCTTGTCATGATAGTTTATATATCACATGTTCTAGAACTGTTTACTTGACTTTGACACAGTAGCTACACGGACTGGTAGTAAATGGATCATGTCATGGGATGTTATCCCCTACCGTGTTCAGCAGGTACTCCTTCACATGTATTTTATTATGTGTATCGGGTATTAATTAACGCGTACTTCGTGTTCACACACTTCTCGTGTTCAGTATACTTACCTACCGTGTTCAGCGGGTACTCCTTCACATGTATTTTATCGTATATATCGGTTATTGATTATCGTGTACTTTGTGTTCACACATTGCTCGTATTCAGTGTGCTTATATTCGTGTTCATAACATATCATGATTCGATCCATGAGTATTGGTTGGGGATGGAGGAGTAGGAGTTGGTTATGTGATCAAGCCCAGTGTATTCGTATATATGTCGATTATATATCACACGTATAATCGAGTTACCATATTGTATTTGTGTTTAACCTAACCCGATCACATAATGAACTTGTACTCTAAAACACATTAACTATTTTATCTATTTCCATTACTTGTAGATATTCCATATTGCCTATTTTTTCTTTCTAGTATATTATCTGTTTACTCTAGTTTATTTTATTTTCTGTTGCTAGTTATCTTGTATTCGTTTCTACTACTTGTCATATATGTTCTACCATGTATTTGGAACTGCTTTCAGAGTTTTGTACTTCGCTCCAATCCTGACTGGATATATTTTTCAGATAAATGGTTAGAAGAGATGTGTCCCACCTTTTATGGACCATAAGATGGTGGGACGACTGAGGATTAGTACCGGCTACTAAGGCGACTTAGACTTCCATTAGCATATTGTATATATATCTCAGTTTTAGAAATTGAC
This sequence comes from Iris macrosiphon, assembly GCA_036927795.1. Taxonomy (NCBI): domain Eukaryota; kingdom Viridiplantae; phylum Streptophyta; class Magnoliopsida; order Asparagales; family Iridaceae; genus Iris; species Iris macrosiphon. The sequence continues at coordinate 156,154,444 of JAYESA010000012.1, read as the reverse complement.
ATGTATATATCATTTGAGCTTGTGTTATAGCTAGATTATTAGTCTTGGATGTATTATATTATGAATTTTGTGACTCTTTTTTCTATTATATATTATGCCTTTATCTTCCTTTAGTTTTTATTGTGATTGAGTATCGATTATAATTGAACTATTATATTTTCCTCCAATTGGAGTTAAGATATTATTGTCAGGTATCATTATATATTGTGTGAGATGTTTAGATAGTATTGTTAACCTAGACAGCGTTCTACTGTTGATGTTGCGGCATAGGCTGGACGTACCCACGTACTCGTGTCCTACACCGGGTGCGGGTCATGACATGTCCCCTAGTTCGGGAACTGCCTTGGTGACCTAACGGTCCCAAATACTTTCATGTTGAAATTTGTACGAAATAACTATTTGATAGTCTTTCGGCTAAACGAGATAAGCATGGCACATATAAAGGCAAAACACTACACTTGATCATATAAAATCTACTCAAAACATAAGCAGTACGAATAGCACGAGCATGAAGGTGTCGTTGAATCATGGCATAATCTATAAGACGAGAAGTGTAATCATGTGAAGTAGTGTACTATGAAGAGTATATAATAATCTACTCGAAGCATTAGCGGAGTCTACTTGCACGAACCTAAGGTAGCATGCGCGGATCCAATTATAAGCCAAGTTTTATTTCCATGTTCTAACACAAGCAAGACAAGATGGGATTGTTTCCTTAGCTACGTGCACTGTATTCTTTATTAGCATGCAAGAAGTGATTATCCTAGCGACTAGCATGCATCTTAGCTTGTGTATACTTACACGAAGATAAGGTAGCATACACGGGTCTAATTATAAGCCAAGTTTTATTTTCATATTTTATGTGAGTAGGCTAAACAAAGACAGGTTCATCGTAGCCACCCACCTTAGCAATGATTCACCTCGGTCGAACGATACTCCGAGCGAGTCTTTGAAAGTCTAAGTTTGAACTCTAGAAGGGCAAATTTTGAATCCTTTCCCTCGACCGAGTCTTCTCACCGGGCAAGCCAAGATAGTCGTCGTACTTATGCCATTTAAATCAGCTATCCCCATTGATGCGGAGCGGATCGTTACAAAAAGGACATAGCGTATGGAACAATGTTGATTGGATTAGTTTTTGATTTATAAGTCTTGTGGCATTATTCATTATAATGAGATCTAATATTTTTAATTGAGTTGTTCTTTTGTCCTAGAGCCGTTGTAATTCCGTTATAAATTATCAATAAAGAAAATCATTTTTTCGATATCTTGTGTCTATCAATATTTTTTGCTTATTTTATTATATAATGACTTTAATTTTGAGATTTTTTTTTCTATCGTATTTGTTCTCGTCTTGTACAATTATAATTTAGACTTGTACAATATCACACCCAGTGCAAGTTTCGGTTCTATGAAACCGCGGTGTAACCACCTTATTTTCATGGCAAGGGTATTTTGATAATTTGCTATAATTTAAATTTTTGATGATATGTATATTTATTTAATATATAACTAATAGATTATTTAATGAGTTTAGATAGACTAGTTGAGCCACTAGTTAGTCATGACCAATTTAGGTCCAATAAACCCAATTGACTCATGAATAAAATATACTATCCTATAGTTTAGTTGGATCATATTCATGATAGAATGAAGAGGGGCTTTTGAGTCATATCAAACTATTCCTGACCCTAACCTTAAGAGGAAGCCTATATAAGCCTCGATTATTCATTATAGTCCAATTTGCCTTCCTAATTAGTTCATCCACAAATTGAAAAGAAAACCCTAATCAATCCATTCCAAATCTCACCCCTCTCTTTTTAATTTTCAAATGCGGCTAAGGAGCTTGTCATTGCTAGAGGAAGCTTGAAGATGAGTCCAAGTGTTGACTGAGTTGTGTCTTAAGTGCAATATAGAGTGTTAGTTGAGATATTTGTATGATACCAATGAGTATTAGAACTAGAAAGGGGTAAGATAAGCATTGAGCCTAGTTAGGTATTGGTGGTTGGTATTTTATCTAAGGTACACTAAGATACTAGTTATATATATATATATATATATATATATATATATATATATATATATATGATAACTATTATAAAGTATTATCTATTATAGTTAATATTAACTAGTACTAGTAGTATTAACTATGTAGCTTAATGTTAAAAGGTATTAACTAGTATTGGTTAGTATAACCTAGATGTAACTAATATTGATCTCGAAACCTAGGTTTGACCTAGTATTGACTAGTGTCGACTAGTTTGACTCTAAAAGTCAACTCAATAGGTAGTTTGAACCTAGAATCAAGGTGTGGACCTAGTTTGACTAGACTTGACCTAAAAATATAATTTTAACCTAATTTAGACTTAATTATGATTCAAAAAAACCTTTTAACATTATAACTCATATATAGGTCAATTGGACTCCAGTTCAGACTGATTTGTGTTCATTGTTATGGACCACAGGGGAGTACATTTTCTGATAGTTTTCTTTATTTGATAATTTTTATGATTCATGTCTATAATATTGTATTACTTGATTCATTGACACGATGGAGACACGGATTTGCATTTTATGGATTCACTCTCTTCTACGACATGTGCGTCATACTTATCTAGTCTCTACTTCAGGACTCACTTACTAGCATCACTTATTTTTATCTAGCTGGCTTTGTACTTGATTTACGTGTCGGAATATGAATTCATTTAGACTAGTCGGGCGAGAAAATACTTGAATAGACATGTGAATATTTACAAAATTTGGAACCACCCCCTACTGGTCTAATCTGGAACGATAACAGTCGCACACCTCATGTGTGATGAGCCGTATTACCCCTAGCCGTTTACATAACGAAAGTGGTATTTCAAAATACACTAGTTTAGTTACATTCTTGCTGGTTTATATTATACTTGCTGGACACAAAATATATATTTATCTTAGATTTAGTTTTGCTTATCTATTGTCTTTATTGCTATGCTCTCGTGTTCGCCATATATACTTTTCATTGTTCTTTATTTAGATTTTGCTCTATTTTATTCCTTGATTCTTTCTTTTCTGCTCATCATATATTACTTTACTATAACTGTTTTATAGTCTCTATCAATTAATTGGAACTGCTATTGGGTTGTACTTCGCTCCAATCCTGACTGGATAATATTTTTAGAGGACTTAGAGGATTAGTGTTTGACATATTATGGACCACAGGTAGATGAGGGTGTGACATTGGACTCAGTAGCTCAGGAATGATTGTCGGGAGGTCTAGCAGGAATTACTAGTTATCCTAGTAAGATTTTAATAACATTTTGGTAGCGGATATTTTTTTTGGCTTATATTTGAGACTTGGATATTTTTGTTGTTATTGGATGTTGTTAATGTTTATACTTTATGGTTATAATAGACATCTTTTGATATCTTATCATGCTTTAGATATATGATTGAGTATTGTGTTGCTTTAATTATCTTTTCCTTATGGAGTTGAAATATTATTGACTGTCGAGTTTATATTATGCAAGATACATTATAGTTAAAGATGACCTAGACATTATTCTACCGCCGATGCTGCGGCATAGACTGGACGTACCCACGTACTCGTGCCCCTTCAACGGGTGCGGGTCGTGACACGGCTCATGACGTGATATACTTGGCATGCCTCCCGATCGAGAAATAAAGTTCACCATCGACATATTTCCAAACACCTGATCGATATCCAAATCTCTATACAGAATAATACATACAGAATTAAGAGAACTCAAGATACAATTGTAAGAATTGATTTGAAACGTGGATATATTCGCCCCAACATTTCTCCGTGGGGGAGCTCTAGTATTTCTCGTAAAGAAAAAGGATGGATCGATGCGTTTATGCATTGGGTACAAGGAAATTTACAAAGTCACCATTAAAACAAATATCCATTTTTGAGAATAGACAACCTATTCGATCAGCTATAGGGTACGTCAGTGTTCTCTAAGAAATATTTTTGTTCTAGCTACTACCAACTAAAGATCAAGCTAGAGGACATGCCAAATTCAGCATTTATATCAGGTATGGTCACTACAGATTCTTGGTCATACCGTTTGGTTTAAAAAATTCCCTATCTTCGTTCATGGAAATGATGAATGAAGTCTTCAAATCATTCCTAGACAAGTTTGTGGTCGTATTCATTGATGATATCTTAATATACTTTAAAGGCAAATAAGACGAAGGGGAATAGTAGCGGATTGGACTACAAAGTTTACGAGAAAACCAGCTATATGCAATGTAATCACCCTAAAATTTTAATTAATTAAAATTTTAGCTTAATTAGGCTAAATACAATGTACATATATATTATAGCATATAAAATTAGCATACACATGTTAAATAAATTATCAAATAAATAAAATATAAATATATACATAACTATATGAACATATGCAAATAAGTGTATATAAATAATAGTTTAATAATAATTCCTACTAAATATTATTTAATAAATAAATAAAGTAAAAATAATATTAATGACAAGAATAATAATTATTTATAGAAAAAAAATTAATGAAAGAAATAAACAAAGAAATAAAATAAAATAACCTTAAGTTAAATATATGCATATCAAATAAGATTTAAAAAGTGTACTATATATATGTATAGTTCAAGCAATATGTGCATATAAAAATATATGTATTATGATATATATGCCCATTGGATTAAAATCCCTAATTTAAAAAATATGAAAGCTTATCTAACAATCTATACTATATCTCTAAGCTCCCTCTCTCCTCTCTCTCATAAGTTCATGCACATCTCTAAACCGACTTAAGTTATATTTATTTATATATACGATCATATCCTTTTTCCCTCTCCTTGCAAAACATAATCTTTACCTCATTACCTCTCTAATAACCTAATACACTTGCAGAACCTTCTTCTGAACTCCTCTCCTAACCAACCCAGTCCATAGACTGTCATGCCTCGGACTCACAATGCCTAACGTCCTTGCATGGGCGTGATGCCGAGCAAACCTAAGTTATGCCCGAGCAAGGCAAGCACCGAAACGCCCGATGAAATATAAATGACACAAAGTCGCACAGATAGTCCCCAATCAGAGGAAATTGAATAAACACAAGTATGAAATGAAGCGAAGCTCTTTATTGATATTGAAAAAAAGTTACAATGTCGCTAGGCCAAAAATTACAATCGCTTAGTAACTCTCTCAAAACAGACATACGTTCCAAGGGGCTTACAACTTTGAAAATGATACAATAGACGATCTTCCAATACATTATGTCCTGTATAGGTGCTTCTGCTCCGGCTGCATGCCCTAAGGATCCAGAACGAACTTCTCGCCCTTAGCGTGCACGAAGAAAACTCATCACCTATCGAGATACTCCCACATACTGCAAGCAATTTGGTGGGTTATTAGTACATTGAATTCTTTGGTCGGGAGGCTTCTCACCCACTCAACAAAACCATACACATTCATTTAGTTATGTGCATGCTATCATTTGTTGTCTTTTTAATCATGACAAAATCTTATCCTATTGATTCAATCCGAATTCACACGTACGATCCACTAAATTTTCTTGACCAAGATATCCATTATGTTACTTTTGAATCACTATCCGATATACTCCCATTATTCACTCGACACATCCTCGATCGTTAAAGCTAATCTCGTATGACACACTCGATTTTACGACTAGATAAGTATTACTCATTCTAGGCTTTGCACAAAATTGCGTTGCTTGTTGACAAACTCATCGATACCCCGAAGTCCTCGATCAATCAAATATCCTCAAGTTACTCCATACACCACTCAGGGTTCAAGCCATTCGACACATCCTTGAACCCAATTCAAATTCCTAACTTATTCACCTGAATATTCGACCGATTCATTCCTCAAAATCTAAGCACGATCCTTGATATTCACTTAACAATATCATCCTTCCGAAGGCACCTCTATTGATTATTATCTAAAACCTATGATCTGAATCCATCTTATCCTTGTCCGAATGACATTTTTAATCCGGAACACAAATACACAAACCAAATTTTGTTGCGCCCTAGTCCCAAAATACCAAGGAACTAGCTACATGGCAATGGCCAGCAGCACAACTCCAATGTGCACTCACAATTTAATGAACCCGTTATAGTGCACTTAAGCTGTAATACATATAAAATGTACTACAAATACCTGTAACAGTCTATTTATCTAATCTCATCCATAATAAGTAAAGAAATCACAAAGAGACAAGTCCAGTCACAATAACAAAAAATGATATGTCCAACCAAAGCAATATAAATAATGTCACAGAAAATAACCCGTCATCAAAATGGAAAGAAAAATAACTCCAAGTACCATATCCAGAAGTCACTACAAGATCAAATATCTAAGATCACTAAGAATAATAAATGAATGGTGAGAATATTGTGTGCACAAGAGAAGTCCTCGGGAACAACCTCGTCCTCTGCAACCTTTACGTCTCCAATAGTAATACACATGCCCTGTAAACCTCAGGATAGCTCTCCTCGTCTACAACTGGGGACATAATCCGAATCCAGGTCCTTAGGGAACATAGCAAGGTACAATAAACACTCAAGCCAAATGGAATACAGTAGGTAAAAATAGATCCTCAGGGCAAGCTATGTAACCAGGTAAGTGAAATACAAATAAGAGTATCACTAGTACTCAGGCTGAGATCACTACAGGCTCTATGTCGGAGAGCCCATAGTAGCAAGTAGTATCTCGTAGGGCCAGTAAATGCGCCAAGCTCTGGTACAAAGACTAAAGCACCTCCAGTAATATAGTATATATATATATATATATATATATATATATATATATATATATATATATAAAAACATAATTATCCTGTAGCATGTGTGTCTCTCCCCACCCAATATAACCTCACGTCTTATGTCTACAATGTCTCATGTCCATAACATGCAAGATCATGACCTCTAGATAGTACAACGAGTCATAATGATATCTATATAATATGCAAGTCTCATATCATGAATCATGTAAGACTATACAAAATCACTATGAATAACTCAAAAAAGATTCTATCACATAAAATAGTGTCAAGTGTCCTACGGTGTGGCGTACTTGGTAAAGCAAGCACGTAAAAATATGATCGTGGAATCAACTCTCTAAGTGACGTTAGATGACTCCGCGTACGGCATCGACACTCGAATCTTGTTCGGACGCTAAGAAACGTCTCACGGTCCTAGGTTTAACAGGTACATCGTAAGAGAATATATATAGAAAGAACACAAGCAAATAATATAACAGGATCTATTACAAGTTTGGCAAGGTATACTTGCCTGGGTTCTGAACTCCGTCAACTACCTCCGGATGCTGAAATAAATATCATAAATGTTATCATAATACTTGAAATAGCTAGGATTGACTACCCATAAGTCAAATTTGGACACAGGGGCAAAATTGACATTTTTGGGTCAAAGCGGGGTCCACATGTGGCCCATTTCGCACCAAAAAATATACCAGAGAATTTTTTTAAAATTTATCAAACTTGGTGTCTACGAGTCCAGAACTATGATACGAATCAAATGGGACGTCCAGAACTGGATTCCGAAGAGCGGATCACGAAATCGCCCATCATTTGGAACCGTGGGGCCCACGAAATAATATTTCTTCATCGTTCTCACAATCGAACCAAACTTGGGTCAGAGGACCAGAGTAACATTTTGAATCCAATGGAATAAGTTTCATTGTGAACCGACGAGTACTCACGAAGTTATGACGAGGTGTCGGAATAGGCCGATATAGTATTTTTTAGCAGATACGCGTTGATTTCGGCGTGCACACATGTCCAAATTGGATTCTCCGAAATCCCACACATTTGCGTTCACGTTTCGAACAATTCGGTGAAATCTGTACGCGATGAAGTGACCTCGTTTGGCGGAACGCACCCCGTATCGAAGATTTTTGGTTCTTAGAAAATAAGTTTTTTTCTCACTTTCAACACAGAATAAATTAAAATTAAAACAAAAATAAATAAAAATATTTTAAGGGATATAATCTTGGTTATGTTGTTGTTACACAAGAAAAATACTAACTCAGTTTGGCCACTCGGGTTGAGAGTTATAGCCCTCAAAATATAGGTGTTTGGATAGTTTTGAAATTGTTCGAAACGCAGATTTTTGGACCAACTTTCGATTCGAATTTCTCCTAATATAAATTATCCAAATTCAAACTTATTGAAGGGGTTTGATGGCTTTCATATTGCAAATGCATACGGACAAAAATCTCATAAAATGGTCTAGCGAGGAGGGTGTTCTCGTACCTCAAAGATGGGCTCGCGGGGAAGGCTGCTGCTGTTGTCGCCCTAGCGTCTGTCCGCGCTAGCTCGCGGTAGCCGGAGGCAGTCGGAGATGGCCGCCTAGGTGGTCGGGGTCCAGCGTGGGTGTCGCCTGGAGGGTAGAGGCGTGGGTAATGGTGGAGGTGGTATTCTCTAGGGTTAGGATAATGGTTTAGTTGTAATATTTATATATATATATATATATATATATATATATATATATATATATATATATATATATATATATATATATATATATATATATATATAAGAAGGGGTTTGAACGGGTTAGGGTCTCTTGTGCACGGGTTGGGTAGATTAGTTACGTTAGTGTTAGGGTTTTATTTTATTTCTTTTCTTTATTTTCCTTTTCTTTTGTTTTATTTTATTCATAATTATATATAGAAAATTCTCAAAAATAGTTAGGTACTTGGGAAATATATAGGAAATATATATTTCTTCAAAAAAATAATTTACAACCAAAATTATATCAATTCAAAAAGTATTTACCAAATATGAATTAGTATTAAATTAGTTAAATAAATCCACAAATTCTATTTTCTACTTAATATTATATTGGAAGCATGCAGGGGTTCGAATAACGCAACTTGAGTGCCATGTGCATAATAGAACCAGTTAGACTCATAGTATGGATTTAGTTTGAAGCAATGGGTTAGGGTGGCGTGTTAAAATCTTACGCCACGACAAAATGGTTAATTAATTATCGTTTTCTCGTAATTGTGTCACGAAAGTTGTTCGACCAAAACAAGGCATGGAATTGCGAATTTGTGAGTGACAGTCATAGCAGGAGCCTAATTTGACTTGTCTAAGTCGAGCATGCTAGGTTGGTTGGAAGGGAAAGACTAGTGTTGCACTCAAGATTTTAAAACCATGGTGGTTGGTTTCCAAAGTTCAATTAAATTATCGAATAAATATTTAAAATAAAAAAATAATTATTAATTATCGAACTAACCCTATATAAAAATAAGGGTGTTCACAATCTACCCACCTTAAAAAATATTGTGTCCTCGCAATTAAGAAAAATGAAACATAACCGGTCAAGAAAGGTTTGCTCTAGAAAAGATGACGCAGTTGTATGACATTTGTTGAAGCACGACACAAAGGATAATGGACCATGAACAAGGAAAAAATTGAGAGAAAGTATGAGAGTTTTGTTCAAGCAGAACACGTAGGAAAGCAATAAAAAAACTTTTTCCTAGGAAATAAGAGATGAGTAACTAAAGAGTAAAGGAGTCTGATTAGAACGAAGATCAACTATAGCTTATGAAAACTTGGGTACCACTTACATATTATTACTCTAGACTAACAAGTTCATGCTAACATAATACTAGGTATAGGGTAGGGAATGGATCTAACAGGAACATGCTAAAGTATTACTAGGAATATTTGTTACTATAGCTAGTTATGATAAGACTAAATCTTATCCATACTCGCTGCTCCTCAAGTCCGTGCCTCCTCCACTGTCATCGCAAAAGCCTGTCCACGTCCCTGTGGTGGTGCCCTCTGTTGTTAGTGGGAGTGCTGGAAGAGTGGTGCCTATGATGCCAAGGGTGGCCTCGGCTGATATCCTCTAGGTGCTGGTGGTCTGAATCCTCCATCTTTCGCCTGTGATGCTCCTGGTGCTGGATAAGCTGGTCGATGTAGCTGCTGGACTGGCTTCGATACTGGTAAAGCGGGTCAATGAACCATCAGTGTTCCTTCCCGATGCTCAGGGCAATCCCTGGCTGAATGCTGATTGGATCCGCAAGCTAAACATAATCCCATTTTGCGTCTGCACTCCCTCTCAATATGGCCTACCCTGCCACAGTAGTGACACGTAGGAAGGGATGGGGCTCGTGATGCTGCTATCTGTGGTGAATTCATCTGGGGTCGCTTTGCAGGCTCCCCGTGTGGTACTCGAGCTGCTACTAATGTGTACGGTCACTTCTGGCTGGACTCCCTCCTGTGGATGCGCTCCATGCATCGAGTTGCGGCAAGGAATTTCGAATAAGAACTAGGTGCCACGGAGCTAATCTGTCTCTGTAGTTCAAAGCTCAGTCCATCAAAGGATTACTTTGTCTTCTTTTCTTCTATCGGGATCAGTGTTGGTGCGAAGCGGCTCAATCGTATGAACTCTGTATTGTACTCTTCTACCGTCATATTACCCTGAGTAAGGCGATTAAACTTTTCTCGAAGTTTCGCCCAAGCAATAGATGGAATGTACATCTTATGGAAGAGTCTAGAGAACTCCTCCCAAGTAACTTGGTATGGTCCGAGTAGTTTCTCCTCAGTGAGCCACCAGTGATGTGCATTGTCTATCAGTTGCATCTTGACAGCAATCATCCAACGCTCTCTCGGAAGCTCTGCTGCTTCCAACTGATATTGGATGTTAGTGAGCCACTCATGGACCTACGTAGTCTCCTCCTTGCTTGAGAATGTAAGTGGCTTTAGGTGACAAAAATTCGAGATAGATCCTGTCAATGGCGGTCTAGCTAGTGGAGTCGCCTGCTCCAACGCTGTCACTGTAATGTTCCTTAAGTTCTCTGCCTGGCGTTGATGGGCCTCTTGATGAACCTGCTGTTGAGCTTGCATCATTGCATAGAACACCCAAAATAGCTGATGTCCATCCATAGGCTGCCCTGGTTGGAAAGCTGGCATCGGTGGTATCGGTGGAGTAAATTGCGGTGGTGGTAGAATATCGTCTTGCCGGAACCTCGAGGCATGATAATTTGCTTGATTTCTTTTTTGAATAGAGGGATCTCCACTCGATGGTGTCACCCTATCATCGTAGATAACCACAACACCTGGTGGTGTACCTGTGGGAGTCTCGTCGCTGGCTCATGGATCCATTACTCTACATACAAAGTAAACTATGAGATTTGTACAGATGAATCAAGCATGATGCAAGTCAAGAAATTAAGTTTGAGTTTAATATACAGGTCAAGGACATGTTAATATGTAGATGAGATCCTAGAAGTTTAGCCTATCCTAATTGCAGGGTTGCTCGGTCCCTTAGTTGAAACCATAGTAATATATTCGTAGACTTGTATGGGCTACCACAAAAACTATGTCATGTTCCAGTCCCAAAATACCAAGGGACTAGCCACGTGGCAAAGGCCAGCAGCACAACTCTAATGGACAAATCCAATTTAATGGACCCGTTAGAGAGCACTTAAGCTGTAATACATCTAAAATAGTCTATAAATACCTGTCATAATCTATATATCTAGTTTCATCCATAATAAGTAACAAAATCACAAAGAGACAAGTCCACTCATAATAACATAAAATGATCTATCCAACCAAATAAATATAAATAATGTCACGAGAAATAACCCGTCATCAAAATGGAAAGTAAAATAACTCCAAGTACTATATCCAGAAGTCACTACAAGATCAAATATCTAAGATCACTAAGCATAATAAATGAATGGTGAGAATATTGTGTGCTCAAGAGAAGTCCTTGGGAACAACCTCGTCCTCTGTAACCTGTACGCCTACAATAGTAGTACCTGTCCCGTAAACCCCAGGATAGCTCTCTTCATCTACACCTTGGGACATAATCCGGCTCCAGGTCCTCTGTGGACATAGCAAGGTACAATAAACACTCAAGCCAAATGAAATACACTAAGTAAAAACAGATCCTCAGGGCAAGCTATATAACCAGGTAAGTAAAATACAAATGAGAGCATCACTAGGACTAAAGCTGAGACCACTACAAGCCCTATGTCGGGGAGCCCATAGAAGCAAGTAGTATCTCATAGGGCCAGTAAATGTGCCAAGCTCTGGTACAGAGACTAAAGCACCTCCATTAATATAGTATATATATATATATATATATATATATATATATATATATAAACATAATCAGCCTGTAGCATGTGTGTCTCTTCCTACCTAATGTAACCTAATATCTCATGTCCACAATATCTCATGTCCATAACATGCAAGATCATGAGCTCTAGCTAGTACAATAAGTCATAATGATATCTATATAATATGCAAGTCTCGTATCATCAATCATATCAGCCTATACAGAATTACCATGAATAACTTAAGAAAGATTCTGTCATATGAAATAGTGTCAAGTGTCATACGGTATGGCGTACTTGGTAAAGCAAGCACGTAAAAATATGATCGTGGAATCAACTCTCTAAGTGATGTTACACGACTCCACGTACGTCGTCGACACCCGAATCTTTTTCGGACGCTAAGCAACGTCTCATGGTCCAAGGTTGAACAGGTACATCAAAAGAGTATATATATAGAAAGAATACAAGCAAATAATATAATAGAATCTACTGTATATTTGGCAAGGTACACTTGCATGGGTTCTAAACTCCGTCAACTACTCCTGGAAAAGTGAAATCTGCACGTACACCTCCAGATGCTAAAACAAACATTACCAATGTTCTCATAATACTTGAAATAGCTAGGATTGACTACCCATATGTCCAATTTGGACACAAGGCCAAAATTAACAGTTTTGGGTTAAAGCGGGGTCCACATATGGCCCACTTTGCACTAAAAAATGTGTCGGAGACAAAGTTCTCCAAATTTATCAAACTTAGTATCTAAGAGTCCAAAACTATGATACGAACCTAATGGAATGTCCAAAACTGGATTCCGATGAGCCGATCACGAAATTGCCCGTCATTTGGAACCTTAGGGCCCACAAAACAATATTTCGTCAACGTTCTCAGAATAGAACCAAACTTGGGTCACAAGACCATAATAATATTGCGAATCCATTGGAATAAGTTTCGTTGAGAACCGACGAGTATACACGAAGTTATGGCAAGGTGTCAAAATTGGCCGATATCGTATTTTTCGGCCGATACGCGTTGATTCCGGCGTGCATACACGTCCAAATCGAATTTTCCGAAAGCCCACACGTCTGCGTTCACCTTTCGCACCATTCGGTGAAATTCGTATGCGATGACGTTGCCTCGTTTGTCGAAACGTACCCCGTATCGGAGATTTTTTGTTCGTAAAAAATAAGTTTTTTCCTCACTTTCAATACAAAATAAATTAAAATTAAAATAGAAATAAATAAAACTATTTTAAGGGATATAATCTTGGTTATGTTGTCGTTACACAAACAAAAAATAACTCAGTTTGGCCTCTCAAGTTGAGAGTTATAGCCCTCAAAATATAGGTGTTTTGACAGTTTCAAAATTGTTCGAAACACAAGTTTTTCGACCAACTTTTGATTCGAATTTCTCCTAATATAGATCATCCAAATTCAAACTTCTAGAAGGGGTTTGCTGGCCTTCATATTGCGAATGCATACAGACAAAAATCTCATAAAATGGTCGAGCGAGGAGGGAGTTCTCGTACCTCAAAGATGGGCTTTCGGGGAAGGCTGCTTCAGCTGTCGCCCTAGCTGCTATCCGCGCTCGCTCGCGGTAGCCGGAGGCGCTCGGGGATGGCCGCCTGGGTGGTCGGGGTCCGTTGTGGGTGTCGCCTGGAGGGTGGAGGCTTGGGTGATGGTAGAGGTGGTGTTCTCTAGGGTTTGGGTTATGGTTTAGTTGATATATATATATATATATATATATATATATATATATATATATATATATATATATATATATATATATATATATATATAAGAAGGGTTTGAACGGATTAGGGTCTCCTGTGCACGGGTTGGTAGATTAGTTAGGTTAGTGTTAGGGTTTTATTTTATTTTATTTTATTTCATTTCTTTATTTATTTCTTTTCTTTTCCTTTTTTTGTTTTATTTTATTCATAATTATATATAAAAAATTCCCAAAAATATTTTGGTACTTGGGAAAATTTATAGGAATTTTATATTTCTTCTAACAAATAATTTACAACCAAAATTATATCAATTCAAAAGGTATTTATAAAATATGAATGAGTGTTAAATTAGTTAAATAAATCCATAAATTCTATCTTTTACTTAATATTATATTAGAAGCATGCAGGGGTTCGAATTATGCAACTCGAGTGTCATGTGCGTAATAGAACCAGATAGGCTCATAGTATGGATTTACTTGGCAGCGATGGGTTAAAGTGGCATTTTAAAATCGTATTCCAGGATAAAATGGTTAATTAATCATCGTTTTCTCATAATTATGTCACAAAAGCTATGCGACCAAAATAAGGCATGGGATCGAATTTGTGAGTGACAGTCATGGCAGGAGCCTAATTTGACTCGTCTAAGTCAAGCATGTTAGGTTGGTTGGAAGGAAAAGACTAGTATTGCACTCAAGATTTTAAAACCATGGTGGTTAATTTCCAAAGTTCAATTAAATTATCGAATAAATATTTAAAACAAAAAATAATTATTAATTATCGAACTAACCCTATATAAAAATCAGGGTGCTCACAATCTACCCACCTTAAAAAATTGTCTCCTCGCAATTAAGAAAAACGAAACATAATCGGTCAGAAAAGGTTTGCTCGAGAAGATATGACGCGGTTGTATGACATTTGTTGAAGCACGACACAAAGAATAAGGGACCATGAACAAGGAAAAAATTAAGAGGAAGGGTGAGGGTTTTGTTCAAGCAGAACACGTAGGGAAGCAATAAAAAAACTTTTTTCTAGGCAATGAGAGATGAGTAACTCAAGAGTAAAGGAGTCTGATTAGAACGAAGGTCAACTACAGCTTATGAAAACTTGGGTACCTCTTACATATTATTACTCTTGACTAACAAGTTCATGCTAACATAACAATAGGTATAGGCTAGAGAATGGAACTAACAGGCCCATGCTAAAGTATTAATAGAAATATTTGTTACTATAGCTAGCTATGATAAGACTAAATCTTACCCATACTCGCTACTCCTCGAGTCTGTACGTCCTCTACGGTCATCACAAAAGCCTGTCCACGTCCCTGTGGTGGTGCCCTCTGCTATTACTGGGACTACTGGAAGAGTGGTGCCTAGGATGTCAAGGGTGGTCTCGGCTGATATCCTTCCGGTGCTGGTGGTCTAAATCCTCCATCTTTCGCATGTGATGCTCCTGGTGCTAGATAAGCTGGTCGATGTGGCTGCTGGACTAGCTCCGGTGCGGGTAAAGCGGGTCAATGAACCATCGGTGTTCCTTTCCGACGCTCAGGGCAATCCCTGGCTGAATGCTGACTAGATCCGCAAGCTAAATATAATCCCAATTTGCGTCTGCACTCTCTCTCAATATGGCCTACCTTGCGACAGTAGTGACAAGTAGGAAGGGATAGGGCTCGTGATGCTTCTCTCTATGGTGGATTCATCTGTGGTCGCTTTACAGGATCCTCATGTGGTACTCGAGCTGGTACTAATGCGTACAGTCTCTTCTGGCTGGACTCCCTCCTGTGGATGCGCTCTATGCGTTGAGCTGCGACAAGGACATCCCTATAAGAAGTATGTGCAATAGAGCCAATCTGTCTCTGTAGTTCAAAGCTCAGTCCGTCAAAGAATTACTTCGCCTTCTCTTCTTCTGTCGAGATCAGTGTAGGTGCAAAGCGGCTCAATCGTATGAACTCCGTATTGTACTCTTCCACCGTCATATTGCCCTGAGTAAGGTGATTAAACTTTTTCTGAAGTTTTGCCCGAGCAATTGATGGAATATACATATCTTGGAAGATTCTGGAGAACTCCTCCCAAGTAACTTGGTCTGGTCCGAGTCATTTCTCCTCAGTGAGCCACTAGTAATATGCATTGTCTGTCAGTTGCATCCTGACAGTAGTCATCCAATGCTCTCTCATAAGTTCTACTGCTTCCAGCTGATGCTGGATGTTAGTGAGCCACTCATGGACCTCCGTGGGCTCCTTCTTGCTTGAGAATGTATGTGGCTTAAAGTGGAAAAAATCTAAAATGGATCATGTCGATAGCTGCCTAGCTGGTGGAGTCGCCTGCTCCAATGCTGTCACTATAATGTTCCTTAAGTTCTCTACCTGGCGTTGATAGGCCTCTTGATGAACCTACTGTTGAGCTTGCATCATTGCATATAACACCTGAAATAGCTGATGTCTGTCCATAGGCTGCCCTGGCTGAAAAGCTGGCATCAGTGGTATCAGTAGAGTGAAATACGGTGGTGGTGGAATATCGTCTCGCCGGAACCTCGAGGCATGATGATTTCCTTGATTGCTTTGTTGAGTGGAGGGATTTCCACTCGATGGTGTCACCCCATCGTCGTAGGTAACCACAACACATGGTGGTGTACCTACGAGAGTCTCATCGCTGGCTCATGGATCCATTACTCTGCACCTAGAAGTTTATCCTATCCTAATTGCAGGCTTGCTCGGTCCCTTAGTTAAAACCAAAGTAATATATTCGTAGACCTGCATGGGCAAACACAAAAATCTTGTCACGTCCCAGTCCCAAAATACCAAGGGACTAGCCACGTTTCAAAGGCCAGCAGCACAACTCTAATGGGCAAACCCAATTTAATGCACCCGTTAGAGTGCACTCAAGTTGTAATACATATAAAATGGTCTACAAATACCTGTCATAGTCTATATATCTAATCTCATCCATAATAAGTAACAAAATTACAAAGAGACAAGTCCAGTCACAATAACATAAAATAATCTGTCCAACCAAAGCAATATAAATAATGTTACGAGGAACAACCTGTTATCAAAATGGAAAGAAAAATAACACCAAGTACCATATCAGAAGTCACTGGAAGATCAAATATCTAGGATCACTAAGCATAATGAACGAATATTGAGAATATTATGTGATCAAGAGAAGTCCTCGGGAACAACCTCGTCCTCTACAACCTGTACGTCTTCAATAGTAGCACCTGCCCCATAAATCAGAGGATAGCTCTCCTCGTCTACACCTGGGGACATAATCCAGATCCAGGTCCTCAGAGGACATAGCAAGGTACAATAAGCACTCAAGCCAAATAAAATACAGTAAGTAAAAACAGATCCTCAGGACAAGCTATGTAACCAGGTAAGTAAAATACAAATGAGAGCATCACTAGTACTCAGGCTCAGACAACTACAAGCTCTATGTAGGGGATCCCATAGCAGCAAGTAGTATCTCGTAGGGCCAATAAATATGCCAAGCTCTGGTACAGAGACTAAAGCACCTACAACAATATAGTATATATATATATATATATATATATATATATATATATATATATATATATATATATATATATATATATATATATATATATATTTATTTATTTAATCAGCCAGAAGCATGTGTATCTAACCTCACGTCTCATGTCCACAATGTCTCATGTCCATAACACGCAAGATCATGATCTCTAGCTAGTACAACGAGTCAAAATAATATGTATATAATATGCAAGTCTTATATCACGAATCATGTAAGCCTATACAGAATCACCATAAATAACTCAAGAAAGATTATGTCACATGAAATAGTATCAAGTGTCCTATGGTATGGCATACTTGGTAAAGCAAGCACGTAAAAATAGGATCGTTGAATCAACTCTCTACGTGACGTTATACGACTCCGCATACGACGTCGACACCCAAATCTTGTTCGGATGCTAAGAAACGTCTCACGGTGCTAGGTTGAATAGGTACCTCACATGAGTATATATATAGAAAGAACACAAGTAAATAATATAACAGAATCTACTATAAGTTTGGCAAGGTACACTTGTCTGCTTTCTGAACTCCGCCAACTACTCCTTGGAAAGTAGAATATGCATGTACACCACCGAATGCTGAAATTAACATCACCAATATTCTCAAAATACTTGAAGTAGCTAGGATTGACTACCCATAAATCTAATTTGGATACAGGGGCAAAATTGATAGTTTTGGGTTAAAATCGGGATCCATAAGTGGCCCATTTCGTACCAAAAAATATGCCAGAGACAAAGTTCTCTAAATTCGTCAAACTTAGTGTCTATAAGTCCATAACGATGATACGAACCTAATAGAACATCTAGAACTGGATTTCGATGAGTCGATCACAAAATCGCTCGTCATGTGAAACCGTAGGGCCCACGAAATGACGTTTTGTCAACTTTCTCATAATCGAACCAAACTTGGGTCACAAGACCAACGTTACGCTGCGAATCTAATGATACAAGTTTCGTTGTGAACCAATGATTACACACAAAGTTATGGTGAGGTATCAGAATAGGTCGATACGGTATCTTTTGGCGGATACGCGTTGATTCTGGCGTGCACACACGTCCAAATCAAATTTCGCGATAGCCCACACGTCTGCGTTCATATTTTGTACCATTCGATTCAATCCGTATACGACAACGTAGCCTTGTTTGGCGGGATGTACCCCGTATCGAAGATTTTTGGTTCTTAGAAAATAAGTTTTTTCCTACTTTCAACAAAGAATAAATTAAAATTAAAACAGAAATAAATAAAATTAATTGTAGGGATATAATATTGGTTATATTTTTGTTACACAAGAAAAATAATAACTCAATTTGGCCTCACGGGTTGAGAGTTATAGCCCTCAAAATATAGGTGTTTGGACAGTTTTGAAAATGTTCGAAACGCAGATTTTTGTACCAACTTTCGGTTCGAATTTCTCCTCATATAGATTATCCAAATTCAAACTTCTTGAAGGGGTTTGATTGCCTTCATATTGCGAATGCATACAAACAAAAAGCTCGTAAAATGGTAGAGCGAGGAGGTCGTTCTCGAACCTCAAAGATGGGCTCGCAGGGAAGGATGATGATGTTGCTGCTGCTGCTGTCGCCCTAGCGGCTGTCCGCGCTCGCTGGCGGTGGCCGGCGGCAGTCTGGGATGGCCGCCTGGGTGTCTCCTGGTGGATGGAGGCTTGGGTGATGGTGGAGGTGGTGTTCTCTAGGGTTAGGGTTATGGTTTAGTTGTAATGTTATATATGTATGCATATATTAAGAAGGGGTTTGAGTGGGTTGGGGTCTCTTGTGCACGGGTTGGGTAGATTAGTTAGGTTAGTATTTGGGTTCTATTTTATTTCTTTTCTTTATTTATTTATTTTCTTTTACTTTTTTTTGTTTTATTTTATTCATAATTATATATAGAAAATTCTCAAAAATAGTTAGGTACTTGGAAATAAATTTAGAAAATTTATATTTCTTCCAACAAATAATTTACAACCAAAATTATATCAATTCAAAAAGTATTTACCAAATATGAATGAATATTAAATTAGTTAAATACATCCATAAATTCTATTTTCTACTTAATATTATATTGGAAGCATGCAGAGGTTCGAATAACGTAACTCGAGTGTCATGTGTGTAATAGGACTAATTAGGCTCATAGTATGAATTTAGTTGGAAACAATAAGTTGGGGTGGCGTGTTATAAACGTACACCACGACAAAAGGGTTAATTAATCATCGTTTCCTCATAATTGAGTCACGAAAGTTGTGCGACCAAAATAAGGCATGGGATTGCGAATTTGTGAGTGACAGTCATGGCAGGAGCCTAATTTGGCTCGTCTAAGTCAAGCATGCTAGGTTGGTTGGAAGGAAAAGGCTAGTGTTGCACTCAAGATTTTAAAACCATGGTGGTTGTTTTTCAAAGTTCAATTAAATTATCGAATAAATATTTAAAATAAAAATAATTATTAATTATCGAACTAACCCTATATAAAAACCAGGGTGCTCACAAATTGTCTAATATGTAATGCCCTTGCTCAGACAATAAGATCTTTTGCATAGCTATCATGTTCAACCAAAACTCCCGATGAGATTTATAAAATATCTTGACTTATTGTAAGGAACATCCCGAAAAATATCGAGAGATAGCATCTATTTGATACCCAAGAACGAAGTTCATGGCCGAGAGAATTGATACGAGACCAAGGATGTAAAGCGGAGCTCTGATACCAATATGTCATGCCATGGCCCCGGAGGGACGAACGTCCTTGCATGGGTGTTATGTCGTGCGAGCCTAAGTTGCGCTCGCGTAAGGCAAGCACTACAACGGCCAATAAAATGCTAATGCCACATAGTCGCACAGATAGTCCCCAAGTAGCTAAAGTTGAATAAACACAAGTATAAACTAAAACAAAGCTCTTTATTGATATTGAACAAAGGTTACAACTGTTCTAGGCTAAATATTACAATCTCTCAAGCTCTCTCTCTCTCAAAAAAAAAAATATGCCAAGCAGCTTACAACTTTGGGAATGATATAATATGCAATGTTCCAATACATTACGTACTGTATATGTGCTTTAGCTCCAGCCACATTGCTCCAAGGTACCAGAACGAACTCCACGTCTTAGCACACACGGAGGGAACTCCATACAGAACGAGGTCCTCCCGTACCCTATAAGTAATTTAGTGGGTTATTAGTATATTGAATACACTAATGGGGAGGCTTCTCGCCCATTCGACAAAACCAAACACGTTTATTTAGTTATATGGATCATCTATTATGTTGTCTTTCTAGTCTTTTCTTAGGATCAATTTTATGGCATATGATATAAAGAATAACTCATGTAGCAGACATAAAGTATCACACAAAATATAAGTAACAAGGTACAATTTACCAACTTACCATTTGTCCTTTCCTGCCCAGAGATGAATCAAGTTAACCAAGCAATTATATATAATAAACCCAATATCGCATATGAAACTCAAAGTGTATTAAACATGTTTTTGCCACAGACAAGTTACGCTTGAACTATATGGTGAACCTTGGCTTGAGTCTCTAATTATATGATGGGTCGTGCATCTGTTACTTGCCTTAAATCCAATAACTCATACGCGAATTACCGCAATCGACCCAAACTTAATCTATATAAAGAGGTCATTGGCCTACATTCTATTATGGACTGTAGTCTGAGTAGACGGCGATGGTTGTAGATGAATGTAGCAAGCTCGCTACAAGCCACCCCGTCTTACCTGGTCTAGTCTCTGCAAGCACAGCTACCTGATGTTTTGCCCTGGATCGGATCTGCACCAGTACCCTGGCGACCGTCCGCAGGAACCCTACCCCTTGTGCAAAAGTTGTCCACGACCATGCAAGTCTCTTCTCTTCTTGTTGTTATCTTATTTCTTCTTTGTATAAATATTGATAGTTGTAGACACAGGTAACGAACCCGCTACATGCCCCCTCAAATAAACGATGATGGTTTTAGAAGCAGGTAACGAATCCACTATAAGCCACCCATGCCATTCTTCTTCTTTTCATTTACTTATCATATTGCAGTTTTCTAGTTCGGGAACTGCCTTAGTGACCTAACGGTCCTGAAGTCTTTTCATGTATTCTATTACTTGGCTCAGAACGACTATTTTGATAGTCTTCCTACCTCAAGTGAGTGAACCATATTCGTGAAGTGCTGAACAGTGTCATGATCTATGTGATAAGCATTAAAATAGTATATAAGTTAAACACTATAAGGAACATGCAACATAGTCTACTTTAGAACATAAGCATTCGGTCTAGCACTAGTCTAAAGGGTTTTTGCGAGGATCCAACTATAAATCCAAGTTTTATTTTTGTATTCTACACAAACAGATAAAGAGTGAGATTATTCCCTTAGCTAGGTTGGTTCATCTCTTTATTAGCAAGAAACAAGTAAATTTACTTAGTGACTAGCATGTATCGTCGATATTTTAGGTGTGAAGGCCAAGCAAATATAGGTTCATCAGAGCCAACTACTTGAGCGAGAACTCGCCTCGGCCGAGCGGGACAACGAGTGAAGCGCTAAATATTCCAAGTCCGAACGTCATTTTCACTGTTGCGCCAATTGAATCATCTTGCTGAACTGAATGGAGTGGGATATTACATAGATAACTCTGTTTTGGCCATCCATGGCCAGACATCATTCTTCTTTGACACATGAACCTCCCTGGAGATCATTGTACTATTCCGGTGAGCTACCGCCCAGACCACTTCATCGCCGCTCCAGTCCACATGGAAAGATTTTCCAAGTCCCCCTGACTCTAAACAACAGATCTCTGACAGATCCTGATAGCCAAAGCTCCCTCGTCGACCGCTGGCATCACCAGAACTTAGAAGACTCTGTTTTGGCTGACAACACCAAGTCGATTAGTCGATTTGGAAGGCCTCTATCTCGATCATATCAAGATCAATCCATAAATCGATTTATCATGTAATATCATAACATAACCACCTCAAATACCTGTAAATTAGTATGATTAAAGTAATTTTATTTTAAAAGAAAAATTGAGATAAAAATAGGAAGAAAATGGTTTTCTGAAAATTCAACGCAACATAAAAAATTGACCAAATACCTCTATTGGTAGGCCCATATCTTCACCCATGGTCGGTCGATCATCGAATCGATTGCACCAAAATACAGAAAACCTAACCTTTTTTAAAACCCATCAAATATTTTAATTAATTTGATTTAAAATAAATTAAAAAATCATGTAGAAAATCAAGAAAAATATATTTTAAAATGATAAAAACATCGATACAGAGTTGGTACCAATAAATTGGACAACCTTTTCGTGTAACGATTACACCAAAAGGTACGTACGGTATCCCCCGACGTATGGCCTTTGACAAAATTCAAATTGGTCGCGTGTGCACTATGAATTTGACCCGTATCCTTCGAAAGTCTTCCGTTTTAATGCTTTTACAAATGCCCCAATTACTTTATACTTGTTCATTGGATCATGACAAAACTTACGTTGTTAGAATCACAGCGTTTGACTTATCCTGTGACCCAATTTTTGTCTGATTTAGAGACAGTCGACGAATTACTATTTTGCGGGGCCCATGATTTGACTTGCCGAACGATTTTGCGATTGGCTCATCGAAATCTAAAACTTGACAAACTATTGAGTTCATATCGTTGTTAAGGATTCGTTTGACATATAAAATACTAAATTTGGGGATATTTAATTCTTGCACATTTTTTGGTGCAAAGTGGGCCACATATGGTCTTTATTTTGATCGAAAATTACTAATTTTATTTCTGTGTCCAAATTGGACTTATGGATAAGCTTTTTTTGCTATCTCGCTCATTCTAAAAATGCTGGTGATATTTTTTCAGCATATGGAGACTTTTTTTTTACTTTCACATTTTTGCTTGACTGTGTATGTTGTCTAGACGGCGAAACAACACCAAACGACCTCCAAGCAACTATATCTTGTCATGATTACTACTTATTTACATTCATTTTAGCATATTTTATTTCTATCATTTATTTTTTAATTATTTATGCTATTAAACTGCGCGTCCAAGAAAGACTTGGCTACAACGATCGATTGCATCGTCTATTTGTCTTTCGATTATACTATGCATATTGACCTAGAGTTATGAGAGCACCCCATAATTTTGAGGCATCTTTATTGTTCATATGGCCATGACACGTTCTCAACGAGTGTGAGTCTGAATTAGATCACGGACTTACGTATTGACTGTTTATCGGTACATATGAGACGTACGATAGAAAATAACTGCTAATAGAAATGCATGCTAGAGGACTTGACAGTTTTTAGAGTTATTGTGTTGTGGATACAACACGAATAGGAGCATGGGGTGGGGAGGAGAACAATTAGCATAGGTACTCTTATATTTATTTACTTTCCTCTAGTTGGCCACTAGTGACTCGGATGAGCACTACGTGTGTCGAGCATTTATTTACTTTTCTCGAGTTAGCCGCTAGTGACTCGGTTGAGCACTCGTGTGTCTGGCATTTTATAAAAGAGACCCTATTTAGGAACGTTGTCCTCAACTGCAGTCACATAAAACTGTTAGGAGACTTTATGGATGTTTATTTTTAGTATTTTGTGGAATATTTTTATGTATGTTGTTACGTCCCTCTGAGGACCTGGTTCTTTTCTGGGTTAGTTAAGCAGATTTTGCGTGGCTTGTTCCATTGGATGTATTATTGGTGATTATCTCTTCAAGTTCACGTATCGTCCTTAATTATGTATTTATATCAGTACTTACAATTATGCCTTATAGCCTAGTTTTGTAGAATCATATTTTCTTTCGAGTCTAATTGAGCATAAATGTTAGTGGGTTGCAGACCATAAATCATATTATGCATTCTTGATATTTATTACTAATGTGGATTGAGATATAGTTTTACATGCAATATTAGACATGATACCCTAGTATAGATATCATATATGTATTCGAGTTAGGCTGGAGTTTACTTGATGTGTAGTTGGCCATTGCCACATACTCTGGTCCTACGTATTTTGGTACTGGGACTTGATATGCAAAGTCAAGCAAGTGTGAATTTAGATGAGCTTTATGTCATTTTTGGGACAAGTACTCGGTAGAAGGCATTGTTGTAGACCCGAAGATGATTGAAGCAGTAGTGGATTGGAAACAACCCACATCGTCTAGTAATATCAATTATTTTCTTGGCTTGATGTGCTACTATAGAAGATATCTAATATTTTCTTGGCTTGATGTGCTAGTAATATCCACATCCGCATTTAAGCGAATAAACGATTCTAATATTATCTTATGGGAGTTAAAGCCATGGCTCATTTCAACTTCAATTCTTGAACTTCCAAACAATATTGATGGATTTTATATACTCAGCGATGCATCGGTACTAGGTTTAGGATACATGCTAATGCAGAATAGAAATGTGATATCTTATGCCGCGAGACAGTTGAATTCATGCGAGAAAAATTACCCTACTCATGTCCTAGAACTAGCGGCGATTGTATTTGCATTAAAGTTATGACAGCACTAACTATATGGCATGACAAGCAAAATCTTCATTGATCACAAAAATCTCAAGTATATATTCACTCAAAAGGGTTTAAATTTGCAACAAAGGCGATGGTTGTAGCTTATCAACGATTACAACTTGAAAATTACATACACGCTAGAGAAGGTAAATGTCCTAGAAGATGCATTGGGTCAAAAATTTATGGAAGCGATTTTAATAGAGAGCGAGATACTAAAAGGCTAACAGAGTATGGACATTGATTTCCATATTCGCTATTAGAATGCACATTTAGCTTAACTACGACATTGAGCCGAGTCTACTTGAGAAAATCAAGACCACACAAAGAGAAGACAAAATTCTGCAGAAAATATATAGACAAACGACTGAAAGGAAGGAAACTGATTTCACAAAGCTTGAAGATGCAATATTTCTATTAAAGGGAAGATTGTCCAGATAATCCTCTATGTACATCTTCGAACGAGATAATGGTGAAGATATTGCACCACGGGCCTACAAAGTAAGTTAATTAACCTATATTTGGTTTAATTACATAGCTTACATTTGCATTCTTATATATATATATATATATATATATATATATATATATATATATATATATATATATCAACTATAGTGATGCTTCCGAGGAAAGGAAGCATTTTTTTGTTTTAGCACTTTAAGGTAAAAGTAAATTCAATTTTTGTTTCAATTTAGCAAATGTATATGTAATTTTTATATGTATATACTATATAACTTAACACAATATTTTCTAATATTTTGTAAAAAAATATATTATTGGCCACCTTCCCCTATAATAGATTTGCAATTTTATTAGGAGGTTGACTCCGGGGGACCAAAGTGCCCGAGGAGCTTGTTGTTTTTTGTGCCGTACCGCAGTGTGAAACTACACCGAGCCAAGACGATCGAGAAATAGTTCCCTAAGGTCTCTGCTGTTTGTGGTATTAAACGAAAGGAATGAAATTGTATTTCAATAACGAGGTTTATGCGAAACCCGCGCCCTTCTGTTTACAAACAAACTTGTACAATGTAATCCTATACGAGGATGTGGGAGTACAATTTATTTAATCTGGGTATAAATTGCTATAGGTGTCTGATCTGCGGTCGATCACTTTAGCCCTTGGACCACACGATGTTGAAGAAGTGCCGTGGAAGACAGGTAGCAGCTTCGAAGGTTGCAGAAGAGGTTGGACGCACGAGGCCAAGGTCGTCGATCCCTGCTCTTTGCCTGCTCTCCGGGCTCTCTCCCTCTCTCTCCCTCTCCTTGGACGATAATTCTCTCCTGGATGATAATTCCTTTTTTTTCTCCTCTCCTCTCCCTTTTTCCCCATTGATAGGGGTCTCTATTTATAGAGTTTTGGTGACAGTGACCACTCCGTCGGTGTAAAAACCGAGGAGTGGGAAGTACAACACCCTTTTACACAACGGTTAAAGTAACCAATGCCTGCGTATGGATGATCTTTTGAATGAGCGTATGACGGGGTCCAACTAAGGGAACACAACACGTACTATTGCTACGAAGATTACGGCGTAAGAGCCACGCAGGTAGGTATCCCGTGTGTAGAAACGGTTGGCGTAGAAGCCAAATGACTGCCACCCTGGCACAGAGGCCAGATAGGCATAGAAGCCGGATAGGCGTAGAAGTCGGATAGGCATAGAAGCCGGAGAGGCGTTGAAGCCGGATAGGCGTAGGAGCCGGAGAGGCGTTGAAGCCGGATAGGCGTAGGAGCCGGAGAGGCGTTGAAGCCGGATAGGCGTAGGAGCTGGACAGGCGTTGAAGCCGGAGAGGCGTTGGAGCCGGAGAGGCGTTGAAGCCGGATAGGCGTAGGAGCCGGACAGGCGTTGAAGCCGGAGAGGCGTTGAGAGCCGAAGGGGCACAGGTCTTGAATGGACGTAGAAGCCGCTGCGTACCGTGCCCGAGTGCTGACGGGGACGTCTTAGCCGGAATCACGGCTTTCGAAGATGTAATCAAATCTTCTACAGAGATTTGCCATCATCCTGTGCATTAAATGCGAAGACGTGTTTCGAAGGTCTGCAGCCCTTCTGTGCATCCGTTGCAGAGACGTACCTTGACTGAACTTGTCACCGCTCCGTGCAATTAGACGTAGAGATGTGCCTCGAGCCCCGTACGATGTGCAGCTTTTGACGTGGCAGGCGGTTTGTCTACTGCGGAGCGTAAACCGGCTTATGCCTGCCTGTGTAAAATAATACAGCGTATCCCTCTGTGCGAAAAAGAGCGGTTTATGCTGAGGGGACGTCAGTAAACGACGGTTCGGTGGTATCTTAACCCAATCCTCTGTATTGAATGCAGGGATCCGCCATCATACTGGGGTGTGCGTCCCGAGAGGTCTGTGCCTGTTTCCAGCCGTCGTCTGGGTCACCGTGCAGCACTTTTTGTCAGGAGTCAGAGGCCAGGTTCACTGCGTGACTTGACAGGTTTATTTCGGGGAAGACGAAGCGTTCCCCGTACGCTATTTTAACGCTGCTTTGAGAGCGGCTGAGTTTTTATGCCCTGGAGGCGATGGGGGGGGTCCCGTCTACGCCGAAGCGGTTTGGGACGCGCTGCACCCTTGAGCTCTTACGCCTGATGGCACTGAAGGCCTTTGTTTGCGCTGCTCTGTATCAATATGCCGCGTAACTTTTGCCAGCATATTTTTTATGCTTCTACAAGACCCCCTTCAAAGCTTTTAAAATCCTTTGGAATTTGAAACGCTTTGAATGAAGCATGAATGGCCCCTCGTGACTCGAAACGTTTCTGAATGGAGCGTTGAAACGGTCGGTGCGGCCTTTATGGCAGATTTATTGGGGACCGCTGTGATCTCTTTTGCCTATAAAAAGGCGGGGGGGTTAACCTGTTTCCCCATATTCCCATCACCATGCTAAGATGATCGTCGGAGTTCGTCGGGTCGATCTGAGGAAGAAGGAGATCATGTTCTTCCAGCATGTTGGGAGCCGAAAAAGACGGCATCTTCGAGCAAGTGTCCACTGCAGCGATGGATCATGGAAGGATATCTTAGCCTCCCTTGCTCGGGATAATCAGCAACTTTGTATGGCATTGCATCAGGGGAGAGAAAGGGCCGCTTTGGACCACACAGCTTGCAGACTGTTTATTTCTTCCTGAGACCCCTGCGGACGAGATTGGACAAACCGTAATCTGTCGTCCTGATTGGGTTGGGTTTAAGAAAACCCCAACCAGATCGGCCATGGCGAATGGAGGATCTTGTTGTTCATGACTATGGTGGTCATGAACAGCCATGGAGGAAGAGGAAGATCTGAGCGCGATCTTCAGACGACGAGGGAGTCTTTTGTAGACGGAGTTTCCCTCATATGTAATCATAAAAGTAGAGAAAAACCCCTGTAGACAGGGTTTCCCTCATATGTAATCATGATTTTAATCTTCAATAAAGTCGTCTTTTCTTCATATGATCACTTGCCATACGTTGCCGTGAAGTCTGAATGTATGCAGCTTCGACACGTCTGATACTTTACGCGATCCTATATAGAGAGTACTAGGTTCTGTCCTGTTCTTTACGTGCAGCGGATAGTGCATAGAGCGCTGCTTTAGCATTTTGAACACTTAGAACTGTCCTGTTACTAGGGCTAAGGAACCGCGTAGAGTTCTGAACTGCTGCTTCTGATGAGCAGAACTTTGTTCAGTCTTCGTCTTCAAGAATGATCTCTCGGAACTCCCTTGAAACAGGGTCGAGAATTCTGGCTGAGCTTTGTCATCTTTGACAGACGAGATGTTCAGACTGGAGTCCGGATGAACCTCCAATTTTGGGACCCGAAAAGAGTAATTTCTTAATGGTTGTACTCTGTCCGTTTTGGGTACTTGGGGTCAAGAACGAGTATCTTCTGTGTGAACTCTTTGCACTTGACCGGGTCGGGGACTGTTTTGGATAAGCGGAAAGTCGCGGAGTACGAAATCCTCAGCCTGTAGCGTCTGGGCGTAAGACACCGTTGAGCGCGAAGTCGTAGATTTGTGGTTCCTGAGCGTGAAGTCGTAGATTTGTCGCCTCTCGAGCGTAAAAGCTACCGAACACAAAGGCATCCGGGCGAGAAAAACCATAGACTTATAGCTGCTTGAACGTAAAGCCGTAGAATCGTTGCTGTTGAGTGTAGAAAGCTCCTTTAGCGTAGGACTTGTGGATCCGTAGCTCCTGAAAAGAGAATTTCTTCGAGCGTGAAGTTCTGCGGATCTGTTGCTTCTGAGCGTAAACTGAGCGCCACCGAGCGTGAGATCATCGATTTGGTATCTGCTGAGCGTAAAGCCGTAGGTTTGTCGCCTCTCGAGCGTAAAAGCTACCGAGCACAAAGGCATCCGGGCAAGAAAAACCATAGACTTGTAGCTTGCGAGCGTAAAATCGTAGATCTGTTGCTGTCGAGCGTAGAAAGCTCCTTTAGCGTAGAACTGCTGAACTGTCTTGCGCGAAGAATTTTTCGAATTCGCTGACTGTTCGTCTTTTGAGGGTAGTGGTTTGACGTAGCACCCAATCATATCCGACTATTAATTCGAGACTTGGTTAGGGTCTCGAGGAGTCCGTCCGAGGATTCGAGGAGTCGATCCGGACTCTATATATATCCCAAACTTTGGAGAGAGAAACTTTTCATCCGTCTTCTGCGAATGAGAGTTCTTGATTGTTCGAGCTTTTCTCCTTCATTCCTTCTCTAAGCACTTCGAGCTTTCAGAAATGGCGACGAAACAAACCTCCTCCGCTAAGGGAAAGAGCATAGGTTCTTCTTCTTCTCCCACTGCCCCAGCGAGGGAGTCTTCGGTCGGGCAAGGTGGATTTCCTTCCGGAAGTATCCCGCCGACGGGCAGCGCACCCGGTCTGAGAGGTAGATCCTTTGGGGTGACAAGAATAACGAAAATCCTTCGCACACGTTGAACGTGACCGCGCTAGGTCGCCTTCTGTGCTGATAGCCTCTTCTGAGGAAGATAATGCACGGAGGCATTTTCATCTTTTACGCCCACATTTCTCGTGTGCTAGCGTAAAGGCGCCATATTTTCGTAGTTCCGAGCGTAAAAGCTCTGGCTACCGAAAACTGGCGTATGTCGTAAAATAAGCATTTTTCGTTTGCGGAGGGGACTCCCGGCGTATAATAACCGAATTCGTACAATCCTGGCATAGAGCACAGTTTGTCGTTTCTTTGATTTTGTATGTTTGTGCAAGATTTTTGTAATGACATACTTTCTTTGCACCTTTGTAGATAACCTGGGTGAGTCTCCGTTGACCGAGGTGATGGGTTCCTCCGCCGGGATGCTGCACTCGAACTACCTGGAGAACTTGTCCCACGTGGCATTTCCCCTCTCCGGATCCCAGTATCCTGAGGGAAGGGGATTTTTGTTGGCGGCTCAGGGCGAGCGGGCACTGCTGAGTATGATCAATGGGGAGCCCCTGACGTATGTAGACGGAGAGCGGTTCGTAAAGCCGGCTTTCCTTTTCGGGGACATGATCGACAAGCGGTCCCAGACGAAGCCTAAGAGGGAACCTTGGGTCTTTGCTGTCGAGAGCTTGGTTCTGTACCTGCCGACGATGTCGAGGGATTATCCCATCTCGGCTTTCTTCCATGCCACTCATCCCAGAAAGATGTCGTGGACGTTGACTCCCGACCTTCATGGCAAGCCGGGGAAGATCTTTCATCAGAAAGGAGCGGACCAGGGATCGTTTGTCAGTCGTTCTTCTGGTCCTGTGACGTTGTTCCGGGGATTGTACCCGGGTGGCATCCCGAGCGAAGACAGCTCTGTGATCCAGCCGGTCCAACTGTCGACTTTCTGCAACAGCTTCATGGGACGAGGTGGGGTGTACCCCAAGGAGAATCCTCGGTGTAATGGGTGGGTCACCCCAGCAAACCTCCGATGGACCAGCCTAGTTAACTGGGCCTTGAAGCGCTTTCGGCAAGAGCTAGAGGGCATTGGACTGTATGCCGCTGTGAGCGCGACGAGCGTCGGGTTGCCTCCCAACCCTAATTTGTTCTTGGCACTGATGGAGCGATACGTTTCGCTCACTGGGACCTTTGCCACTCCACTGGGGGAGTTGGGATTGGCCCTTCATGAGATGGCGGTTGTCTCGAGGCTGCCGATGGGGGATACCCCGTATGAAGAGTATGTTCCCACCAACCGGGAGTTGGGGGATTCGGACCCTCGGGTGGCGGATGTGTATCAGGAGCTGATGTGCCAATATCTCGCCTGCACCGCTTTTTACAACAAGCCCTCTGGTTTGGCCCACACTACCAAGTGGATGTCCTACCTTTTCTTCCACCGAGCTAGAGCTGCCAGGTTGGAGAAAGTTTCGGGGGGCAAGAATGAGCCCGTAAACTGTTTGGGCGTGCTTAGTGCCCAGGTCGTGGATGGCCTTATGGAGGAGGCCAAAGCTTCGGCCCAGATCCTCGTTGAGAGGGTAGGAAAGTACCCTGAAGGTACTACGGCTCGTAGTTACCTGAGGCGCTGTCGCGGGTCTCTATCCAAGGAAGCCCAGCTGGCTGGTTTTCTCTCGTTATGGCTGCGTCGAGTAGTAGTGCCTGGTACTGCGTCCGCGGACCGCATTCACCGAAACATCTTATGGCCGGCAGTGCGCCTGGTGTTCGGGGCAAGACTGGGCTTGCTTCCTGCCATGGTGTGCTGTATACAGGCGGGCTTGAGAGCTCTGACCGATGGGTTGCTTGCTGATGAAGCCATGAGAGTTTTCCCAGGGTGGAATTACCATACCTGTATCTGATGGGTTGGTTAATTCTCCACAATCCCCGGGTGATGTCTCCTGGCTCTGGTAGCAGCTCAGGGGGAAATTTCTTGTTGAACTACAAGGATTCTCCCTGGAACATGGACACCGTTCTAGATTGTCGGCTGGCATTGAACCTCAACCATGGCTGGAAGTTCCTCTGTACTCTCCCTCCCGTAGATCGCCATCAATTAGGGATGAGGCTTGAGGACTCGGGTAGAGAGAAGACCGATCTTTCTCCGGAGGCTTTTAATTGGCTGGTCTGCATTAGACCCTCCCATCTCCTGTACAGGAGTGAAGACCATTGCTTCTTCGAGCCTTATTTGCCTAGTCGGTTCGCCAGGCAATTTGGGTACGGCCAGCTGCACGTGGGCAATGCCGTCACCAGCTTCAGGTCCAGAGGCAGGCTCATTGATGGAGCCAAAGGATGGCGATATTTCACCACGGGTTGCACTGGAGCAGCCTTCGTCGTGCCGAATGTCACCCCCTCTACGGAGCTGTGCATCCTTCATTCTTACGCCCAGTTTTATGTGGCGATCAACACCTTCCACCGCAATTTCGACATACGCGGAAGTCTTAGGGTGTCCTCTCCCATTGCCGGGGGAGGAGCTGAAGTTCCCTCGTTTCTCCCGATGAGGGTGAGGAGTTTGATACCCCGGATGAACCCCTGGAGTCGATGCCGGGGTGTGAAGTGCCTCCGCCTGCGGGGGCTTTGGTAGTTCCTCAGAAGCAAAGGGCGCCTGCTCCGAAGGAGGCTTCTGTTCGTAAGAGGAGGAAGGAGACAGTTGCTCGTCCTTTCCGTATTCTTGGTGTTGAAGCTACCGGGAGTGGGCCTACATCTCCCCATGTCGGGGATGAGTCTTTGGCTGGAGGTTCCTCGCCTTTTAGAGAGGGACCCTCTATGGTTTCGGTTGGCGGCACCGGAGGATCTTCGCTAGGGGTCGCTGCTGTGGCTACTGCTCCGGGTAGTGGAACGAGATCGCCTAGGTGGCCATGGCAGATGGGAGGATCCTTCCCTGGACCCGCAACGGATAAAGCTCCTGCTGTGCCTAGCGAGATTCCAGTTGACGAACCTCGACCGCGTCTTGGTGGAGACTTGGAGGAATTCCGGGCGATGTCAGTTGGTCCACCTCCTTCCGCAGGTATGATAGTTCGTATTGCGTCCTTAGAGCGAGGTTTAGCTGCCTCGGCTGCAGATGCGCCATATATACCATTGGCCCCGGGTAAATGTCGTTTTTCATGTCTCCTTTTAGAAAGGTTACCATTGTACTGATGTCGACTTTCGGGTTCTTTCTTCTCAGGGGATGGAGCCCACGGGGAGTGTAGCGTTGAGCCGCCTTCCGGCTCTGCTCCGGCCCCTGGTGGTGATACGGAGGCACCTGATCCTGAGGAGGAAACACCTTCGGGGGCTAGCTCGCCCGGAGTGGTTTCGTCGCCTCGAGAGGAGGATGAGCCTGTCACCGTGACCTTGCCTTCGGTCGCACCAACCGTCGAGGCGGCAGCTGTGGCTACCTCGTCTGCAATCGTCTCTGGTGGGGGACTCGCTGATATCGCGGTCTCTCCTGGCGTTCAGTCGGGTTTAGTTGCGCTGACTGAGCAATATACCAGCCTCTTTTACACCGGTTTGGGAGCGATGATATCAATGGTGTTGGCGAAGAGTCTGGATTTCGAGCGCCTGAAGAGAACTGCCCAGTTCTCGATCGGGGTTGTCAGGGAGTTCGGCGATTCCGGGGGAGCCGATGCCCTGGAGGCGATGGTTAATGGTTTAGAACAACCCATTAACGAGTATTTGCGGTTGGCTCAGGGCAGTCTTGATGCTGAGGCCCAGACCAGATACGGTCTTATGACTGCGCATCTTGCCAAACGGATGGAAGACCTGAAGGAACTCCTTCGAACTCGCCAGCTGGAGGCGATTCAGAGGAAAGCCGCCGTGGATGAGATCCTCGCCCTCCAGACAACGTGCCAATCCGAGCACGAGGGGAATGTAGCGAGGATTCACAGGTTGAGGGAAAAACTCGCTCAGGCAGAAGAGTGGGCTTCCCAGTCGTTGGCAGGCTTGGATGTGGTGGCCGGTCGACTGAGCACAGCGTGGCGGGATCTGGATCGCGCGGAAGGTGCCTGTGCGGGCGTGCGTCGGACGATAGCCGAGCTGTCCCATTCGAGTGACAACGAGGCACTGCTGGAGCGGGCCTGTGCTGATGCTCTGGCCATTAGGGACGAGAGGATGGCCGTGCTAGCGCGGCAGATCCGTGACATGACTGCTCCGCCGCAATGATGTACTCTCTCTTTTTTTTGCTTTTCCAGATGTAATTTTGTTCTTTCTTGGGAATAAAAAGAGACTTTTTCCTAACTTTGGACCCATCATTTCGGAATATAAATGACAGGTTAGGGCGAGAGTGGTATCAGAGGTAGTATGGACGTGATAAACTCTCGGTAAACTTCAGCAGGGCACGTCTATCCAGAGGTTATACGAACATGATAGAACGTGCTTTGGCCAAGTTTTTGTAGGTAAAGTACTATCAGAGGTGAGATAGACGTGATAGGCTTTACTAGAGTTTACAGCTCAGAGGTAATATGGACATAGCTGTTTTGTGGGCCTATTACTTGTTGCGCACCTAGGTGCAAGTAATAGGTTTGAGGACAAGCCCTACTAGAGGTAATATGGACGTAGCAGATTTTATGGACCTAACACCACTGGCGTACTTAGATTTAGTACGGGTGTTAGTTGAAGTGACGATCGATATCAGAGGTGATAATCGATGGTCAGAATCTTGGAAAGCCTGTTCAGAGGTGATATGGACATGGCAGATTCTCCAAGGAAATACAGTTCAGAGGTGATATGGACATGACTGATTTGTGGGCCTATTGCTTTTTGCGCACCTAGGTGCAAGTAATAGGTTTGAGGACAAGCCCTGCTAGAGGTAATATGGACGTAGCAGATTTTGTGGACCTAACACCACTGGCGTACTTAGATTTAGTACGGGTGTTAGTTGAAGTGACGATCGATATCAGAGGTGATAATCGATGGTCAGAATCTTGGAAAGCCTGTTCAGAGGTGATATGGACATGGCAGATTCTCCAAGGAAATACAGTTTAGAGGTGATATGGACATGACTGATTTGTGGGCCTATACTAGTTTCTTCTTTGAAGTAGTTTCGTCGGATTACGAGAATCTCGTCATATTCCTCCTGAGTGGAGGGGATTAGGCGTAGTACTTCTTCAGGAATTTGCCGTTGATAGGAGCCATTAATAGGTCTCCATTGGGCTGGGCTAGTCTGTAGGCTCCGTTCGAGAATGTTGTCTCGATCACATAAGGGCCTTCCCACTTGGGCTGGAATTTGCCTTTACTCCTGTGAGTAAGAATCATCGGCCTTCTTACGGCTAAAACTAGCTCGCCGACTTTGAACACCCTTTCCTTTACTTTACGATTAAAAGCTCTGAAAATGCGTGCTTGGTAGAGCGCGATGCGCTGTTGAGCTTGGAGGCGTTTCTCGTCTAATCCTTCTAGCTCCTGAAGCCTTAACAGGTCATTCTTTTCTTGAGTCAGCCCGTTAGCCACGGCTATCCTGAGCGACTGGATCTGGATTTCAATGGGGAGAACTGCCTCGCTCCCGTATACCAGTGAGAATGGGGTACAGCCTGTCGGCGTTCGTACCGTTGTGCGGTATGCCCAGAGACATTCGCCCAGCTTTTCGTTCCAATCTCTTTTGTTTGAAGAGACGAACTTCTTCAAGAGTTTGATAATGGTTTTGTTGAAAGCTTCCGCCAAACCATTAGCAGCTGGATAGTATGCCGTAGAGGTGACATTGTGTATTCGATTTTTATCGCAAAATCGATGAAACGCTTGGCTGATGAACTGGGGCCCGTTGTCATGGATTATCCTTCGGGGGACCCCGAAGCGATAAATGACGTGATGCTTGATGAAGCTGATCACATTAGACGCCTTTACCTCAGCAAGAGGGATTGCC
This sequence comes from Iris macrosiphon, assembly GCA_036927795.1. Lineage (NCBI taxonomy): Eukaryota > Viridiplantae > Streptophyta > Magnoliopsida > Asparagales > Iridaceae > Iris > Iris macrosiphon. Next base: position 156,118,862 of record JAYESA010000012.1, on the reverse strand, counting down.
TCTGCCCATTTGGAGAAGTAGTCCGTGATGGCCAGTATGAACTGGTGACCTCGGGAAGAAGACGGGTGAATGGGACCAATGACGTCCATACCCCACGCTTCGTAAGGCCAGGATGCAACTGTAGGATGCAGATGCTCAGATGGTCGGTGTATGAAGTCTGCGTGAATCTGACAGGCTCTGCATTGTCTTGCATACCGTATCGCATCTGTGATCATAGTAGGCCAATAATAGCCCATTCTCCTGATGCGATCCTGTAGCTTAGGACTGGGTTGGTGTGCTCCGCATACGCCGTCGTGAGCTTCCCGGATAATCTGTTGTACTTCGTCGTTAGACAGATATCTCAACAGTAATCCGTCGTAGGTCCGACGATATAGGCATTGTGCAGATGCATCGTAATAGAAGCGTAATGATCGTCGCTTGACGGACACTGCTCCTTTGGGGTCCTCCGGCAAGATTTTGTATGCGACGAAATCTATGAAGGGACTTCTCCAGTCTTTTCCGGGGAGATCTGTGTTCACAGCATGGCTGCGTTCTATGTGAAGGTTGTTCTTCGCACAGAATAAGTCTCTGTTAAGAAGGATTACCGAATCCTGCCTTCTTATAGGAGTGGCTAAGTCTGCGGCTAGACTGGCCAGGGCATCGGCTTCCAGATTCTGAGATCGAGGTACATGCTCCAGGAAGAATCCTTTGAAGGTCATGGCTATCTCGACCGTTGCTTGGTGGTAGGGGATGAGGTCTGGATTCCGGACTTCATATATCCCTCTGACTTGATTGACGATAAGCAGAGAGTCACCGAAAGCTTCCAGGGATTCGACCCCCAGCTCTTTGGCGGCGCGGAGCCCGATTAACAGAGCGTTGTATTCTGCCACATTGTTGGAGCAGGGCTCGCTAAGAGAATATGCTCGGTAGATGACGAGCTGATCAGGAGTGACCAGGACGACTCCTACTCCTGAGACGATGTTTCCCTTGGGACCGGTTCTGGAGGCCCCATCGAAGAAGAGTTGCCATGCGTCGGTCTCCATTGCGGAGTTATATTCTGCAACTTCGTCGGGAATATCCTCGTATAACTTGGAGGACTCCGGGATCGGATGGGCAGCTAGGAAGTCAGCCAGTGCTTGGCCTTTAATGGACTTCTGCGGTACGTACACTATGTCATATGGCGTTAATAGCATCGCCCAAGTCGCGAGTCAGGAGTTAAGAACACTCGGTTTGCTCATTAGTACCCGCAGAGGGTTGATCCTGGAGATGATATGAATGGTCTGTCCGGTGACATAGTGTCGTGTCTTCTGGACGGCGAACATCAGAGCCAAGCATTCCTTCTCCACTGGGTTGTACCGGTGCTCGGCCCCGACCATCATCCTGCTGAGGTAGTAGATAGCTTGTTCATGCCCCATGTCGTTCTTCTGTGCAAGAAGAGCTCCTAGTGAATGATCCATTGCTCGAACGTACAGCAAGAATGGTTTTCCCATGACGGGAGGTGCCAGAACTGGCGGACTGGTGAGGTAGTGTTTGATGTCTCCGAACGCCTGCTGACAGGTTTCGTCCCACACGAAAGATACACCTTTCTTCATGAGGTGAGAAAAAGGCTGACATCTCCCTGAGAGGTTGGATATGAATCACCGGATATAGGCCAGACGGCCTTGAAATCCCCGGAGTTCCCTCAGATTGCGGGGTGGTCGCATTTCTACGATTGCCTGGACTTTGTCAGGGTCCACCTGGATGCCTTTGGTGGTGATGACAAATCCTAGGAACTTGCCACTAGATACACCCAGAAATGATTTCGTAGGGTTCATCTTAAGTTGATGGCGACGCATTAGCTCGAACACCGTCCTCAAGTCTTGGAGGTGATCACCTTTGAGGCGGCTCTTGACGGCTATGTCGTCTACGTAACATTCCACTGTTTTGCGTAAATGCTCATGGAATATGTTACTCATGGCCCGCTGGTATGTAGCCCCGGCATTCTTCAATCCGAAGGGCATGACCGTGTAGCAATATACCCCCAGTGGTGTCCGGAAAGCAGTGTGCTTCTCGTCTTCAGGATGCATCTTGATCTGATTGTATCCCGAGAACCCGTCCATGAAAGACATGCGTTCGAAACCGCAGGTGTTGTCGATCATGATGTCGGTGATAGGAAGAGGGAATTCATCTTTGGGACAGGCCGCATTTAGATCCCGGTAATCGATGCAGATACGCACCTTCCCATTCTTTTTCATGACTGGGACAACATTGGCGACCCAGTCGGGATGTTGCTCTTCACAGATGAAGCCGCAGGCTATCAACTTATTGACTTCAGCTTCAATGGCGTCCATCATATCCGGGCGGAACCGGCGTTGGTGCTGTTTGACAGGCCTTGAGTCGGTCAAAATGTTGAGCTTGTGAGTAGCCACCTTCGGATCGAGGCCTGGCATATCCTCATAATTCCACGCGAAGACGTCGACGTATTCTTTTATCAGTTGGATAATTTCTTCCCTTTCAGCTGGGGAAAGATAGTTACTGATTAATATTGGCTTTGGTGAGAGTTCACCCCCAACGTCGATTTGGACAACTTCGTCTTTAGTGGGAGGTTCCCTTTGCTCGAAGCGAAATTCCCACTGCGTATCCATGTGTTGAGCCCAAGCGTCGTTTTCGAACAACTCAGATTCTTGTTCGCTTGCCTCTAAGGGATCTGTCGATGCCATATTCACCGAGAATGTTTGTCCGAGATCGTTGGATGAGTCGGAGGACGTTGAGCCGTCTTGAGGAGAGGCAATGGCGTCTTCAGAAGCCGCAAGGGAGGTCGGATATCCTAGCCCGAAGCGGGTTTGTCGGTAGCAAGAGTTGCCGAGCAGCGGCGTACGCCTGCCCCTCCCATTGTTGAGACCTTGGTTCCGCTTCAGATTGTAGCCCATATTCTGCATGATCTTAAGCGCTTGTGGGCTGTATCGGCGAACCTGTATTTCCCCAGCAGAGTCGCCATCTTGTTTGTGGTATTAAACGAAAGGAATGAAATTGTATTTCAATGACGGGGTTTATGCGAAACCCGCGCCCTTCTGTTTACAAACAAACTTGTACAATGTAATCCTATACGAGGATGTGGGAGTACAATTTATTTAATCTGGGTATAAATTGCTATAGGTGTCTGATCTGCGGTCGATCACTTTAGCCCTTGGACCACACGATGTTGAAGAAGTGCCGTGGAAGACAGGTAGCAGCTTCGAAGGTTGCAGAAGAGGTTGGACGCACGAGGCCAAGGTCGTCGATCCCTGCTCTTTGCCTGCTCTCCGGGCTCTCTCCCTCTCTCTCTCTCTCTCCTTGGACGATAATTCTCTCCTGAATGATAATTCCTTTTTTTTTTCTCCTCTCCTCTCCCTTTTTCCCCATTGATAGGGGTCTCTATTTATAGAGTTTTGGTGATAGTGACCACTCCGTCGGTGTAAAAACCGAGGAGTGGGAAGTACAACACCCTTTTACACAATGGTTAAAGTAACTAATGCCTGCGTATGGATGATCTTTTGAATGAGCGTATGACGCGGGTCCAACTAAGGGAACACAACGCGTACTATTGCTACGAAGATCACGGCGTAAGAGCCACGCAGGTAGGTATCCCGTGTGTAGAAACGGTTGGCGTAGAAGCCAAATGACTGCCACCCTAGCACAGAGGCCAGATAGGCATAGAAGCCGAATAGGCGTAGAAGCTGGATAGGCGTAGAAGCCGGATAGGCATAGAAGCCGGAGAGGCGTTGAAGCCGGATAGGCGTAGGAGCCGGAGAGGCGTTGAAGCCGGATAGGCGTAGGAGCCGGAGAGGCGTTGAAGCCGGATAGGCGTAGGAGCCGGACAGGCGTTGGAGCCGGACAGGCGTTGGAGCCGGAGAGGCGTTGAAGCCGGATAGGCGTAGGAGCCGGACAGGCGTTGAAGTCGGAGAGGCGTTGAGAGCCGAAGGGGCACAGGTCTTGAATGGGCGTAGAAGCCGCTGCGTACCGTGCCCGAGTGCTGACGGGGACGTCTTAGCCGGAATCACGGCTTTCGAAGATGTAATCAAATCTTCTACAGAGATTTGCCATCATCCTGTGCATTAAATGCGAAGACGTGTTTCGAAGGTCTGCAGCCCTTCTGTGCATCCGTTGCAGAGACGTGCCTTGACTGAACCTGTCACCGCTCCGTGCAATTAGACGTAGAGACGTGCCTCGAGCCCCGTACGATGTGCAGCTTTTGACGTGGCAGGCGGTTTGTCTACTGCGGAGCGTAAACCAGCTTATGCCTGCCTGTGTTAAATAATGCAGCGTATCCCTCTGTGCGAAAAAGAGCGATTTATGCTGAGGGGACGTCAGTAAACGACGGTTCGGTGGTATCTTAACCCAATCCTCTGCATTGAATGCAGGGATCCGCCATCATACTGGGGTGTGCGTCCCGAGGGGTCTGTGCCTGTTTCCAACAGTCGCCGTGCAGCACTTTTTGTCAGGAGTCAGAGGCCAGGTTCACTGCGTGACTTGACAGGTTCATTTCGGGGAAGACGAAGCGTTCCTCGTACGCTATTTTAACGCTGCTTTGAGAGCGGCTGAGTTTTTACGCCCTGGAGGCGATGGGGGGGGGTCCCATCTACGCCGAAGCGGTTTTGGACGCGCTGCACCCTTGAGCTCTTACGCCTGATGGCACTGAAGGCCTTTGTTTGCACTGCTCTGTATCAATACGCCGCGTAGCTTTTGCCAGCGTATTTTTCATGCTTCTACATCTGCCAAGCTGATTCGCAATGTGATCAATTATCAGTAGTCTCGTCATTGATTTGGACAAGCAATCAAAGGATGAATCATTCCTGACCAGTCGCCTATGACAATGGCTAGATTTGATGCAAGAAGAAAGCAATCAAACTATTTTTTTAATTTTAATATTACTTAGAAAATATTCAAGTAGATTCATGTCGTTGTTAGGTTACTTAGATATTAGTAATTAAATGCACGATGAGTAGATATTAATAAGCCATCTTATCAGGAGATGCATATAATATAGGATGAGTTGTTAGACTCCATGAGTTGGCAACACAACAGGTTGCTGCAGTACCTGTCGAGAGAGAGGCTGGTACTTCCTTGCAGGTTTCCCCATAATTGTCGAATGACGAGCACTAGATAATAGTCGCTGGTGGTCTTCAGAGTATAACCTATTATGGTATTGGATTATACGACACATATTTTATGACATGGACCTCCAGGGCATCCTCTACCTACGCGTATTAGAGGAACACACAACATCTATAGGAGTCGACATAATTCCTGGAGGGTATTGAGTAGTAGATTGTGTCTCTAAAAGATGAGTTGATACGGAATATTTCATAGATAGACCCCAGTCCCAGCCAGATGAGATGACCATCACGACATATTTTTAAGCGCTCGAGCACAACATTATGGAGGTCATCGAGATGAGCTAAACGACGTAGTAACTAATGACACTACAGGGGCTACAGCTTACTTTGAGCAAGTCATTAGCATAGCACACTGCTAGGTTGATATCTGCCATGGATTCCTTTAATGATAGATTGTTAGCATTGAAGCAAATACGGCCTCCAGCCTCGCCGACGATGACACCGTCTCTACCAATAACACCGCCTCCTTCAATGACACTGCCTCCTCCACCGGCAACAGTACAACTTACCCAGGAGCAATTTGATTATCATGTCTCGCAGATAAGCGAGGGTGCTCCTCCTCACCAGTAGTCATAGTTAGGACAGTTTTGATGACTTTGTGTGTGTATCGACCAAAGTTGGGTATTTTTTTTTATTGTATTGTACGATATTTTATCAAACAGTTTGTGATATTATGTACTTTGGGATATTCTATATTATATTTGTTATATTATTATATTATGCATTATATTTGTGATATTTTGTATTCCATTTGTTTTCATTTCACCTTTGTGATATTATGTTTGTTTATGATACTGTCTCTGTGAGTTGTTATTTATGTGTGTGTATGTTTGTGATATTGTCTTAGTGAGTTTATGTCAATGTTTGTGAGATTTATATAGTGTATGCTCCTGTCTCTGTGAGCTGTTGTGACTATTATTTTTTATTGTTTTGGTATTTAGCGATTTTTAGTGATGTTTAGTGACAAAAATACGTTTTTAACATGTATCAGAATGTCGCTATATGTATATTAGTACGTCACTAACTGTTGCTATATATGGGAAGCTTAGAGCTGTATTGCGACACATATGACATTGCTAAACTTTTTTTAACGACGATTATATCTCTAAATGTCGTAAAATGGTTGACATGGCAGACTTTGCCATGTCATCAGTAGTAGTTCTAATCTATTAAATTATATTACTATTTTTGCCCTTTTGTCAACAACTTGGCTTATTATGGGTCACTAAATAAATGATGCTCCAACTTTGATGTCACCTAACGTCGCCAAATCTGAGAAATCTAGCGACATTTTATGCATCACTAAATAGCCGCAAGAGCAACTTTTAGAGACATTTTATGGATTAGCGACAATCAATTATGCAACCAATCATTGACGTTGCTTAATGCGTCACTACACGACATTAGTGACATTTTTTGGAATAACCATCGATCTAGCCACTATGCGCCTCGGTGATCCAGTTCTATGCACCACTATGTATCTTAGTGTCCTCATCTGCTCATAGTGTCATACTCCAATATGTATCTTAGTATTCCCATGTGCCAGCAGTGTCATATGCCACTAAGTAACTAATGTCTGCATATGCCAGCAGTGTCATGCGCTACTATTCATTCAGTCATCCCCATGCACCAAGTGGAAGTATTCCCATGGTGCACTCTCAGCAATCAAAATTAGGGCATGACACATGTCACGAGTATTATGGGCATCAGCAACCCCATATCTTGATTTTCCATGTGGCAGTCTTAATATAGTATACGCCTGTAGTGCCATGAGCCAACATGCAACCCGCGTACATGCGCCTACATAATGCCTTCCTAAAGGCTATAAATAGTGGGTGTTTTCCACATGCAAGAGGCAGCCAAATCTACACGTAAAAGAGGAACACCCTCACCACAAAAAGAAGGAGAAGAAGAAGCGCTGAAGCCCCCAAAAACCTTTGTTGTCCTGGATCGTCAACGGAGTAAAGGAGCCGCTGCAGTGCTGGATCTCCACTGTCACACTTGTCCATATATTTTTTTGTACTTAGATTCTCTTGTAATAAGGATTCGCTTATACTCTTTATCAATTCGCAATAAATAAAAAAATGTTATACCCTTCATCAAAATCCTTATTTTGTGATGTCAACAAAAATATTGACTCTGCTGGGGAAGTGCTTCTTCTCCAATGAGAAACTGATGACATAATCCGACGTAACCAAGTTAGGTTCGACTCGGAGGATATTGGTCGTCCGCTTCGACCAATAGTCATTTGAAGACATGATGGACAAGTCGAGCTCTCCAATGAGGCCCGTACATCCTCGCAAGACTAGTAAAACTTGGGACGTCAGTGCCGCTGTGACAAATCCGGATGACCTCGAAAAGTTCGTAGGATGTGGGTTGCCAAAGCCGCTGCGCTAAACCCGAGCTTTGCTCCAGAAGCGCCGCCAACCTTTTCCGTAGGTGCATACAAGGTCGGCGTGCATATTATCTCCATCTTCGAAGCTATGCTCGAGAGGAACCGTGCTAAGTCTCACGATGCGTGCATGCAACATCGTCATGGCCGGATAGGATGCACTGATCACAGGCGCATGGAATCTCCTCTAAGTAAAGATGCTGTAAAAAAGGGCTCGTATAGTCCTAACCTGGACTCCCTAGACTATGTACCCAAGGACGCTAGTTCAAGTAAGCCCAAAATACCCTAAGCCATGTGTGCTCGAGGGGATGCACTGTCAACTCTCCAAAAGCATGTGTTGTTGCTCGTCACATGCACTGTTAATGGAAGACTCTCTAGGGCAGACCCATGTGCTCATGTGCCAGAAGTGGGTCGACCCTTAGAGCCTTCCCGAACCCACTTGGATGTCGTAGGTGCACTCAAACCAAGTCAAGGAACCAACATTGGGATGACAGACCCATGTGCCCTATTTACCTGCGCATGTAGTAGGTCCATCTCACCTAAAGTCTTCCATCAATGATCCAGTTATAGTCTCTGCGGATCAAATGGGTCAGGGAAAAAATATTCCACTCTCACCTCCATGCGCAAAGCTTGCCCGAGTGCATGAAATGAGGGGTGAAAGTGAAGCTTCCATCGTCTGATTTACGCAACATAATTAGTCACAAACATAAGACGAGAGCAAAGACCCTCGCACATGAAGTATCCTCTCACAGAAACATTGGTTCCAACATCATCATCAACTATTGTTGCCCTAAAGCACCAGATCCTCCAGCCAAACAGGCGGTGTTCCAGCGGCTATAACCCATGAAACCAACCCGACAACGTCCCTAGAGACCTTTATATGACGAGAAAGAATTGTCCATCATCTCATGTTGCTCAATATGGAGGTCCTCTCCCATGAAAAAGATCTCAAAGAAAAACTCATATAACCTAAAGGTGTCGGTCAGCACACAACGGAGCCGTCCAAGGGGTAGAAACAAGTACCTATCATGGGGGTGTTCTAAGGCACACACTCGAGAACAAGGGTTGGGGGTAGCCATACCTCCCCAAATAAAGCTGAAATCGGAGCTGGGGATAGCCTTATCTCCCCAAATAAAGCTAAAACTGGAGCTGGGGGTAGCAGTACCCCAGTATTCTTTGACAATCTATCCTTCCAAGAGAACAGTGAGTCTCTACATACGGATGACAGCTTACTTGGGGGTTTCCATACCTTCCCGAATGAAGCTTCAACTAGAGCTGGGGGTAGCCATGTATTCCAGTACGAGCCCGTAACTGAGACTGGGGTAGCAATCCCTCCGACAACGAGAGTGATACCACACTAAACACTCTCCCAGAGGACAATGAGACTCGGACATCCGAGCCAAAAAGTGAGGCATCCACCCTCCCGTCCATCTCCTACCACATGATGTCAGCGTACATGGCAGGAGAAGAGTAAGATGCAGGGCCCAGTAACCAACAACACCTTTAGACACTCGAAACCATGATGGAGGCTTTAAGTACTTTGATGAAGACTCTGACTCACTCGGTGTTGGAACTAAGAGAAAACTTAGTCTCAATACAGCTACAGGCCCCAGGGAAAAAAAACCCAAATAAAGGGACCAATGAGGAATCCGGCTTGCCTAATCCGTCTCCTTATATCGCAAGTAGCCATATTGTACCTCGATCCTCTACCTTTCTTCTGGAAAAAAAAAATCCAGGAGACTCTTAGGGACTTGAGTGCCTGCTTCGATGCTCGGTACAACCAAGAAAGCCTCCAGAAGCTTGGGATCTGGCAACCCTATCCTCCTGAGTGGGATAATGTGGTATACCCTCCAAAATATAAGCCATTGTCTCTGGCTTCATTTGACTGGAAGACGTCACCTCGTTAGTACATGAGATACTTCCTGTCAACAATATGCTATTTATCTTGGGATGATTACTTACTCACCAACTTGTTCTTGGGGGCACTATCCGCCGTCACCTTTGAATGGTTCTGTAGCCTCCCAGACAAGTGCATTTTATCTTTCGAAGATCTGAAGTCTCTTTTTCTCGCTCAGTTCTATGAAGGAGGAATGAATATGACTATGTTCTTCCTGATGGACATCACCCAAGGGGACAGGGAACTTGCACGAAATTATATCGAACGTTTTCGGTATGAGGCATTAAAACTACCACCTGGCATTCCCGTATCTACACTAATGGAAACGTGTCTAAAGAACCTTCTACCATCAATTAGACTATGGACGACATCTGGCCCATTCAGTGATTGGATGATATTTATTATAAGTTCTCTTTCTGTAGAAAAAGTACGAAAGATGCCTGCTTATTGGGTTTTCAAGATCACAACATTGAAGACAAGGGAAACTGCCCTTTCACAGCTGCCAAAAACCATGACAGCAAATGCAAGCAGGCCCTAACAGTTAACTTGTCCAAAATTTTGACCTCACCGGCAAAGCTACCAGAAGTACATAAGACTTATTCCTCCAATGACGATGATGTCATAGAACTCTTCGGAGTGTTGATGAAGGGTAAAAAACTTAAGCTACCCGACATCAGATGCCCCGACGAAGTAGGCAAGGTGGACAACCCTAAGTACTGCCACTATCATCAATATGTCCACCACACCACACGTGATTGCTATATATTAAAAAGGCAGATACAATGAATGATTGAATCCAAAGCTCTCTCTATGGACAATAAAGACAAGACAGTCACTACAAATATGGAATCCCTCTAATTTAGCACTTTTTTAACAACTAAGGCCTAAGATGATGTCGTCCTCATAGCTAGGACAACTATGGAGGTCGTTAACCTCCCTCCGGCCCAAGCAGATGTGTTGGTTCTCATTACTAATCCAAGAGGCAAAGTCATGTGGGTTCATCTAGACCTTGTCCCCAAAATAATGCAGCAAGCAATGCCTTCTGTTTCTAAGTCAAAGGGAAAGAAGACCAAGTCATTTCATACGATCTCTCCATCCATAGACGAAGCTCTGGTTGGTGTAACCAAATCATGCCTCACTTACCAACATGACTACAATGCTCTCGATGATGGTACACCCCCAATTGCTCTACCCACTACATTGAATCCGAGTCCATCCTAGCCTCTGACTTTAGACAAAAAAAAACAAAAGAAGACGAGCTTCTACAAACCTCTGCGAAAAGACACAACTCAAGGGCTAGAGAAGCCTTACAACTTTGACATTTTGGCGCATGGATCTAGATTTTCCATGCTTCTACACAACCGCAGTACAATAATGAACACGAAGCACCTCAGTACAATAATGGGGCCAATACCATAAAGGGTAGCCTCGTTGTCGATAGCACGAGTACAGGTAGTCAGGTCAAGAAATAGGGACAATCAGTCAGTCGATCAATCAGATTGGCCTATCCATCAAGTCGGTCTACCAACCAAATAAATCAATCAGCATTCCCTCCATTTACGATAGAATATGGATATTAGGCCAAGAAATATGATCACTATACACTAGGTCAATCACCATGAACAATGCTAGACCCTCTGGCTCACAAGAATCTACTGAATCAATAATCACAAGCTATTAGTCAATAAGTCCCCTAACTTCTGGAATATAACATAGGTACCACCTAACAAGGTTAGCCATCAATGAGTACTAGTACTAGAAATCACTAAGGCAGTAAATTAATCACAGATTCAATTTTGCCAACTCCTTGATCGACTATATCATGTACACAACTCTTTGACCCACCATATATATATATATATATATATATATATATATATATATATATATATATATATATATATATATATATAGGACCGTAAAGCAACTCTAAGAGGGGGAATAGAGTGCAGCAAAATAATCTACCCAATTTAAGATTATCAGAATAAAGACAGTTGCTAACTAATAGTGTATATAAAGACAGTAAAGTAGAGAGGGAAAGAAAACGCAAATACCAAGATGTATACTAGTTTTTCTCTGAGAGGACTAGTCCATTCCAGAGAACTCAAGCTCAAAATTTTATACACTATAATCACCAATAGTGAATCATAAGCTTTGATTCGAAGGCATTCCACTTCTTTACACCACGAGATTTGATCCGAAGTCTCATAACTTCATAGCTAGAGGGAGAGAAACTGATGGAGCTAAGCTCTTTACAACTCTGTAGATTTCTAGACCGAGACCACACTTGGCACTAGGAAGGCTAGGAAGTTGCTCTTGAAGATGGGAGAGTTAAAGCTCGGATGTTTGCTCACAATAGGATAGAAGGATTTAAGAATGGTTAAGTGAGTAGGAATGTAGAAATCCAATCCTATTTATAGTGTGTTGACAAACAGAATTCGGCCAGAATTCGGATGGGGTTCAATTCAAATTTTTGAATGTTGGGCCAGAAAATCAGGGATATTACTACTGTGCTAATTTTATAC